>CM035850.1:94394615-94739615 GCA_020510985.1 Pholidichthys leucotaenia | reverse complement strand
CTTTCAATTGTTAGGGAAGCAACATATTTTGCTAAGACAAAAAAATATAAGCCTAAGATTTTTAGAGAAATGTGCTTTTAAAAATTGCACACGAATTTTACACCATAAAATGGTAGAAAAATTACTCTAATGTATATGAGATCCGACTTTGATGAATGCTGAAATATTAGAATTATAAAATTGACATGCACATTAATAAACTCAATATATGATTTTAAAAAACTTTATTTAAATAACATTGATCACAAATCTAATCTTGGTAGGCAAAATCCCTTGTAGTGATCAGATGGGAATGTTTCTCTGATGAGGCTCACAGCACAGGCAGGCAACATAACCCTCACTTCTTCACCTTCAATACCTCCTGGCAGCACCGAGATTCAGTTGATGTTGGCATAATGTTGCATTTCTCACAAGTGCACCTGTTAAAAAAAATGGTATAATCAGATGCTTATAATAAACTAATGGCTCGTGGGAGTGCTGTATAAATTGGTCTATGAAGTTTGATTAGAAAATATTTAAAACATGTAAAAAATTTTGAGCAGAAAGAGAATGTTTATAAGTCGCCAAGTAAGGCAGCGAGGGAAAAATTGGCAGTTTTATTTTGATAATTAAGTGTGTGACCATGCATATCGCCTAAAAAAAAAAATTTCAAAGCATATTTTACCAATATAAATCGGCGAGCCTCTCGTTCTTGCCTCTCGTCCTCTCGTTCTGCTCCGGTCGCTGTTTCGTCCGCGTCCCGCACCCTCGGGCTCGAACAAATACGGCTGAATAACCCCATCAGCACCACCCAAAACTACTTCATCATCAGATTCGTCAGTTTCAATATCATCACTTATATTGCGGTCGTCATACTCGATAAAATAATCGCTGTCCGAATCACTCTGCTGTCGTTCAGCCATTTCTGCAGGCCGGTGATCATCCATTTCCTGCAGCCATTTCCTGTTTCTCCCTGATCTGACGTCACTGCTGCACGCCCCTATCGAGAGATGGCGGTACTGCAGCATCACTAAGTGAAATATGGGCTATTAACAAATGAAGTCATTTATGGAGGCTGGTGACACATTTTAAATCACGGGAATGGCCAGAATGGAATATTTTCATACAATCAGTTTATTGGTTCAATAAAAAAATGTCACCGTCCGAGGACTTTAAGATACCTGCTTTCTTCCCTCTCACTGCTCTCAGTCTGCCCTCTCATCAGCTGGGAGCAGTTATCCAAATAGCTCCTGCCAGCTCAGCTCTTGCACTTGCTGCTCATTTGTATTCCATGTATTTTAACACTGCCCTTTCACTCTTTCTTTGTGGCAGTCACAATTGTGTTTAGACTGGACTCCTTTTCCTCAGTCAGTCTCCCCCTCCTTCACTCTCCAGAGAATTCTCAGCTCTGGAGAGTCATCTGTGTAAGTTTTTCATGTTTGCATTTGTGGTGTTGTTTGCACAGTTGTTTTTGGACTGTCTGGGGGTTTTTTTCCCCCCTGTTAATAAATGTTCAACTGCAGTCAAGCGCTTGGGTTTGTTTTTGCCCCAGAGGGGCGTACATGACAACAGCTGATGAGAGGTAGGTGACAGAAACATAAATAGCAAATTATAACTGGTGAATTGGAAGCAAAACTATACAAGGACTAACAATGCTACATGAAATAAAACAGGGATGACTTCAAAATAAGAGCAAACCTAAAAACTATGGACAGAGAATAAACTACTAAATAAACTGAGCACCAGGAGAATCACTCTATCATCATCATTCTTCACTCTATCACTCTATAAAAGCAAGAAATCTCTCTGTGTCTGTCGTGCTTCATAGGACATCATAGGACAGCCTATGATCTCTGCCTGAACATCATAGGACATCCTATGAACTCAGGCATCATAGGACAAATAGACAAATGTGTCTTTAAGATGTCACACATAGATTTGTCTATGTGTGACATATGTGTCTTTATGATGTCACACATATGAACTCAGGCATCATAGGACACATAGACAAATGTGTCTTTATGATGTCACATATAGATTTGTATCGACACAGACAAATGTGTCACTATAAAAGCAAGAAATCTGTCTGTCACGCTTCATAGGACATCAAAGGACGGCCTATGATCTGTGCCTGAACATCATAGGACGTCCTATGAACTCAGCCATCATAGGACATATAGAGTCTTTATGATGTCACACATAGATTTGTCTATGTGTCTATGTGCACCAGTCTACACTACAAATGTGTAAAATGCCAAGCAAAGCGCTGATTTTCTCCAGGTGCTCCGGTTTCTTGGTTTCTACAGGCATTCACGGGCCTTCCTGAACAGGGTCGAAAGCCACTTTTTCAGGATCGTGCCCATGAAATGGAATTATGACGCACCTATCCCTCAACCAGGGGTCTGAACGAAGAAGAAGACCCACCAGATGGAGAACAATGGAATGAGGAGAACTGCTGCACGTCAGAAAGGATGCCATGAACATGAACATGGTGGAACACCTCAGGTTCCACCAGTACGTCGCAGGCATGACTGTGAACAACACAGCCATCTGAGACAGGAGGAGACCCTTCAGTGGTCTGAACGAAGAAGAAGAAGACCCACCAGATGATGCTTATATGACGGCACATAGACAGAGCACATGACTCCCTACAAGACATATATAGGGATGAATAGGCAAGTTATTTGCTTGCTTACAGCAAGCAAATAACTTGCCTGTTGAGTTATAGTAGCTCTAAATTTCTCTTTTATCTATTATTGTTTAATCTGATCTGTAGTGTAAGAGGGGTATTGATGGAATACCAACCACAACTGTTTCTGCTGTAGGATATGAAGCTGATTCAGCACTCTGCAGAGACACTCCACACAGCTTTGGTCTCTTAATTCTCAGGACTTGGCAAAAAGTTACAGCAAGTACATAGAACAAGAAAGGGATCTGCTGGAGGAAGGATTCCATGCAGGGCTGCCAAATTCTCTTTTCCAACCAATCACTGTGCACTCAAACTCAGACTGGATCCCCACTCACCCTGAGGATCCTCAAGACTTTAAGAGCTTCTACAGAGGCCCCTATCGCAAGACCCCCAGTGATGGCCGCAGAACAATTTATATTCAAACTATAGGTTCATTTGGAACCTATAGTTCCATTTAGAGCATTTGCAGCAGTGCATAGAGGAGACCATCTTGGTGAGAGTCATAGACAGCAAAGGCAGCATAAACTCAGAGAAAATGCGAACTTAAAAAATGAAGTAAAAGAGGACATGACTGTGTTAGACCTTGAGCTCACAATGTCAGAGCTAAAGAGAGCTTTGCAAGATAGTGGATACACAGCTCCAGGATATGATCAGTTAAGCTATGCTATGTTCTGGCAGTTGCCTATGCAACTAGAAAAGCACTCGGAGAGCGCAGACCTCCGCCAAGCGCCACAGTTCCCCCCATACAGTGTTTGTGTGTACGTTTTCAGATTCCTTGAGCATGAAAAACATATGACTAGCAATTGGATTCACAATGATTATTTGTTTCTTTGACAGGGACAGTGCAATAAACATAGACAATCACTGACAATCTGATAGTGATAGGATTAGTGGTTCAGTAGTAAAAGCATTGCCTCCTTGGCGGAGGTAATAAACTGAAGTGTTGCTGTTGTGTCCATCTCCTCCACTGACGGATGCAGATTGGGTAGACAGGTTGGCGTGGGTTTTATATTATATTATATTGGGGTTGCGTTCCGCGGCAAACGAGAATTTAGAAGCTTCGCCGGCAGAGAGCTCGTTTTTGCACAGCGCCTATGGCTGGCCGGTGAATTTCTGGCAAATGCGCAGCGCCTATGGCTGGCCGGGGAATTTCTGCCAAAGAATCCTGCGGCGGACAGCTGCCTGTGTGAGGTTTTGCAGCGGCGCGCAAACACAGGCACGCTGGCGGGCCCAGGCCACCAGTGTTTTCCGCGTGCTTTTGTGCCTGAAACGTTGAAGAACGTGGAGTTTGTGTTGCAGACACGACGACCAGCGCCCTCCATTGCGCCTGCGCACATGTTGAAAATGGCCGTATGTGACAGTGTTAAAAAATGCTTTAAAAAATTCCTGTATCCAGACGGTGATCTGGATCATCCCCAAAATTTAATCAGTTCTTCCTTGTACCATTTCCAACAACGCCTGAAAGTTTCATGGAAATCCGTCCAAGACTTTTTGAGTTATCTTGCTAACCAACAGACAAACACACAGACAAACACACGGACAAACCCCGGCAAAAACATAACCTCCTCCTGGCCTTTTCGGCCTGGCGGAGGTAATCAATGCAACTGGTGCTGAAATTGTTTAACAGGATATGGAAGGAGGGGGTTATCCCAAGTGGGTGGAAAAAGGCTGTAATTTTACCATTTAATAAGCCAGGGAAAGATCCAGCTCATGCAGGCAACCACAGGCCAATAGCATTAACGTCACATTTAGGGAAATGGATGGAGAAGGTGTTAGTTTACAGACTCTCATATGTACTAGAGCAAAAACGATTAATAAATAACAATCAGAATGGTTGTAGAAGTAGTAGTAGTAGTAGATTAGTTTATTTGACAGGGACAGTGCAATAAACATAGACAATTAATCAAAGACAATCAATCTGATGTGTTGCACATAGAGTGTATAGCTATTAGCTAATTTGCAACTCTTGTCCCTGGATGGGCTTTAGAAAAAAGAATCAAGATAAAAATATACACAATAACCACATACATCAATGCAGAAAAATTATAAATACACAATTATAAATATTATAAATATTATAAATACACAAATATAACAGCCTGACTCACATTTAACACATATAACATAACTCACATTTGCCTATTTCAGGCCTTCCTCCCTCCGTCACTCACTATAAACAAACACATTTATTCCTTCCCTTCATTCACTCTCACTTTGCAGACAAATAATTCATACATGAGTACATTCTTGTTTATTTTTCAGCCAGTTTTTAACATTTTTAGTGAATGTTTTAAAGTCCGTTATTATTTTAATTTCATTTGGCATTGTGTTCCAGATGTGACTGCCCTTTATAGAGAAAGCTGTTTGTCCAAATGTGGTTCTGCGGTGGAATATTTTACAGTTATTGTTAACAGAACTCCTGGTGGCTCTGCTGCTGTCCTGTCTTTGGACGAAACCAGCAAGTGGCTCGGGTGCTGATTTATGGAAACATTTGAACGTTAATTTCAGAAGACAGAGGTCAATGAAGCTCTCAAAACTCAATAGGTTGTATTTTTTTAAAACATTACAGTGATGCCACCTAATGGGCTTTTTGTCCAAGATTTTTAGGGTTTGATTATATAATGAACCTATATGTCTTATTGTGGAAGGGGCTGCTTGAGCCCAGACTGTCAAACAGTATGATATATGAGAAAAAACCATAGAATGCATATACAGTGCAGCTGCTTCGTAAGGTATGTAATATCTAATTAATTTAAAGCAGTTCAGATTTTTTTTTACTGTTTTTGAAATTTTCTTTATATGAAGATTAAATTTGAGTTGAGGATCTAGTACAATGCCAAGGTATTTGAATTCTGTAGCTAAACTGATGTCATGATCATGTATATTAACTTTAAAATGTTGCAGGTTACATTTTTTGATTGAAAAGCACATTGAGACTGTTTTCTGAAGGTTCAGCAATAGATGGTTCTTGAGGAGCCACTCTTGGACATCAACCATACTTGTAGACAGTACATCTGCAGCCTGTGCTGGAGTCTTGGCAGCTGTGTAAATAACTGCATTATCTGCATAAAGTTGGCATGTTGCAGCTGAGCAGTGTAACGGCAAGTCATTAATAAAAATGCTGAAAAGTAAAGGACCAAGAATGGACCCTTGTGGGATACCCATGCGGTTGTTTAAAAATGAGGATTTATCCTGGTGAACTTTTACACACTGTTCTCTATTCTGGAGATAAGATGCAAACCATTCTAATGTATTTGGGGAGAAGTTAAAAGATACCATTTTGGATAAAAGCAAACTGTGGTTTACAGTATCGAAAGCCTTTTTGAGATCTAGAAAAACAGCTCCTACCACATTACCCCTGTCCAAGGACTGTTTGACGTTTTCAATAAGGCAACAATTTGCTGTTTCTGTTGAGTATCCTGGTCTAAAACCAAATTGATGTGGATGAAGAAGTTGACTGTCTTGTAAGTAGTCTATCAGCTGTGTAGCTACAACTTTTTCAAGAACCTTAGATAGGACTGGTAAGATAGAGATTGGGCGGTAATTGCATATATCGTCTTTACTGCCTGATTTATGAACTGGTATGACGACAGCTTTTTTCCAGCCAGATGGAAATGTACTAGACCTAATGGAGAGATTAATGAGATGAGTCAGTGGTTTGATTAATATTTTGCTGTGCATTTTGAGAAAGGAGGTGCTCATATTGTAGATATCACTAGTTTTTGAGTTTGACAGTGTTTTAACAATACCAGCAATTAACTTCTCATTTACCTCATCGATGTGAAAAGTATCTGTTGGGAGTATGGAATTTGTGTTGTTGAGCACATTTGGCAGCACAAAAATTTTTGTTAAGTCTTCCACAGAGCCCACAAAGTGTGAATTAAATTCATTTGCCAAAGTAGCCTTGTCACTGACGGTCTTGCCATTGATTCTAAGTTCCTTTACCCCCTTCTGATCGTTTTTTTTATTAGTTAAGTTATTTAAATGCCTCCATAGGGAACTGTTGTTACCCTTTGCATGATCTATCAGTTTATTGTAATAAGATATTTTTGATTTTCGCAGCTCATGTACCACTTTATTTCTTAAACTTTTGTACACAAGGTGATCATTTTGTAGTTTGGAGGTTAGTGATGTTTTCAGTGCATAGTCTCGCCTCTTCATAAGTTTTCTTATTTCATTATTTAACCATGGTAGGCTAATCTTCTGTTGTCTACTTTTAATTTGCTTTGAAAATTTTTCTATAGACTTTGTGATTGTTGCAGTTATAAAATTACAACAATCATCTACTTCACATGTTGCCATGAGCTGCTCCCAATTTTGATTCTCTAAGTAATGTTCAAACTCCTCATTTTTTGATTTGGGGATAATAAAATTTGATTTGTCAATATCGACTCCCCCAAAATACTGTAGTCGCTTTTTAGTAAGTTTCCTGACAGCAAGAACCATGTTATGATCTGAGAGACCAGTTACAAGATTATAGGTTCTGGTTATTCGTTCTGGTTTATTAGTAAATACCATGTCAATAAGTGTTCTGGATTGTTTGGTTATCCTGGTGGGTCCTTTGATGATTTGCTGGTAATTAAATTTAGTCATGAGGCTTTTCAGTTTTTGTTTGTCTTTTTTATCAGACCAGTTGATATTAAAGTCACCATGAATTATTGTTTCTCTGTTCTTCTCAAGTTGTTTAACCAGATCACTTAATTCATTATAAAAGGAAGAGTTGTGTGACGGTGGGTTGTACACTACTGCAATGTTGAAATTCATTACCGGAGAGAGACATACATTAACAGCTAAACATTCAAGTGAAGTATTCAAATCAACCAGTTGACATTTATATTTCTCTTTGATGTAAATTAAAACACCTCCTCCCCTCCCTACCTGCCTGTCTTTTCTAAAACACTGGTAGCCCACAATATCGATCATATTAGTGTCTATGTTACTGTGTAGCCAGCTTTCTGAGAGACAAAGGTAGTCCAGATTTGAGTCCAACAGCAACACCGAAATCTCATCTCTTTTGGGGATTATGCTCCGTATGTTTAAATGACCGCCGAGGATCCCCTTTGGTTTAGCCTTGGTGTCCCAAAGAACTCGTGCATGATTAACAGTTTGGAAAAATAAATGTTGTTTTTGCTTTTGTACAGCTCGGTTTTGTGCTAACCCAGTGGTCTGCTGTTTAATAGTGGCAGGTCCAGGGTTAAGGTGAATATCTCCTGCCAGAAGTAGCAGAACTAACAGAACTTTAACTGTATATCCTCTGCCATATTGTGATTTTTGCTTAACAGCCATGTT
This sequence comes from Pholidichthys leucotaenia, assembly GCA_020510985.1. Classification (NCBI taxonomy): domain Eukaryota; kingdom Metazoa; phylum Chordata; class Actinopteri; order Cichliformes; family Pholidichthyidae; genus Pholidichthys; species Pholidichthys leucotaenia. Next base: position 94,731,658 of record CM035850.1, on the reverse strand, counting down.
TGCCTTAATTTGGAAGTTTTTTCTCAGGGCTTTTAAAGACCACATAAAGTGTAGGGTGAGATGTCCAAGCCCAAATCCATACAGATAAAACTTTTTAACTTCACCTTTGGTTGAGTTTGTCGGAAAATCCTTCTTGTTGCAGGTCCAGACACACAAAGACAAAACGAAGAGGAAGTAGAGAAGTAGAGAAGGCTTATTAGTGGTGCCCATCAGCCCACTTTTTAATCCGGTGGCAGCCATCTTCAGTCCTTCTTGGAAAGAAGGAAAAGGAAAATCTGTGGATAGTAAAATAAATTCTGCTTATATCGCCAGAATCTGATCCGATCGTCCTCGAATCCAGCTGGGCCTCAGCTAGCCAACTAGCCCCTTCCGTTGCTGGTCTCGTTGCTCATAGTCGCCGTAACTGGTCTCCCGTCCCGCTCCTCCAACCGAGTCTCGTCACACACCGCCGCTGCCACCGAGCTCCGCTGAGGTCACGGTAAATCCTCCGCTAGGCACCGCCACCTACCGTCGTCTGCCTGGGTGAAATCTCTGCTGAGCCCCGTCAACAAATAGCCGCTTGCCTGGTAGTATCTCCGCTGGGCCTCGCAGCTGGGCTTCGATTCAGGCTGGTGTAAGGTGGAATGACTGGCGCCAGCATTAAGCTAACTAGCGTTAGCTTAGCAATCGCTTCGGGTAGTCTCGTCGCACACCGCCGCTGCAGTCACGGTAAGTCCTCCGCTGGGCACCGCCGCCTACCGCCGTCTGCCTGGGTGAAATCTCTGCTGAGCCCCGTCAAACAAATAGCCGCCTGCCTGGTAGTATCCCCGCTGGGCCTCGCAGCTGGGCTTTGATTCAGGCTGGTGTTAGGTGGAATGGCTGGCGCCAGCATTAAGCTAACTAGCGTTAGCTTAGCAATCGCTTCAGGTAGGGCACATCAGTGAATCACAAGGAAGCGCTGGAATCGCTGGTCAGTTTACTCACAGTGGCCGGATAAAAGCGATCAAAGGGGTAATCCACCGGAGGTATATCCGATCGCTGTAGGTAGTTATTTAGAGACTGGCGCCAGCATTAAGCTAACTAGTGTTAGCTTAGCAATCGCTTCAGGTAGCATTAAGCTAACTAGTGTTAGCTGAGCAATCGCTTCAGGAAGGCGCAGGAAGTCGCTGGAGAAAGGCGATTAAAGGGCAATCCAACGGAGGTGGCAATTCAGCCCGTGCGTGTCCGCCACGAGCGCCGATCGCTGCAGGCCAGCCACTTTTAATGGCAAAATCAGTGACTTTGTCTCAGCACTGAAAAAGTGTGACCATCCCATCCCGGTCGCCATCTTGAGAGAAGATCCCCAGTGAGGAAGAGGAAGATCCACAGTGGATGCTCTAGTTAGGGTAAGTAATGATATTTAAAAGACTCTCAAAATGAAAGAAGTAATGGTTATAGTTTATCTGGATATTGAAAAGGTTTATGACTCACTGTGGAGAGATGGACTTCTTATAAAATTAATAAAATGGGCATTGGTGGTAGGATGTATAATTGGATAATGGATTTTTTTTAACACAGGACAATTAGGGTTAAAGTAGGATCAGAAGTTTCTAATTACTTTGAAATAGAAAATTTAATTTAAATTTAAGACAGCACAAGTAATGTACAGGGCAATTAATAATCAACTCCCAACTAATATACAAAAAATATTTAAAAAAAAGAGACAATGATCATAATTTGAGAGGAGACTTAAACTTTACAAAACCCAAGATACGAACAACCAAGAAAAGTATGTGCATATCTGTCTGTGGGGTGGATTTGTGGAACAGTCTGGAGCCGGAACTGAAACTATATACAAACAGAATTCAATTCAAAAAGAGGTATAAACATTATTTGCTGAAAGGATATATGTTAGAAGGGTAGTATTTATATGTACGATTCACTATGCTCACTCTGGGACATTATGGGACACTATGGAATGGTGAGTGGGACAGCACTGTGTATATCTTTGTTGTTTGAGGCTGGTTTTGATGTATGGACATCAATGTATGTTAGGATGGATGGGTGTTAATGTTGATATGTAAAAAATACAGTCAATTGTTTGGGGTCTTAAAGGTGGTAATTTGTATATAATTCACATGGGTGTATTTATGGAAAAGAGGAGATGGAATTAATAAGTGTTCACTTCTTCCTTCTCCCTTTTGACCACTGTATACTGTTACTTTATTGCATTTGTCATTTGTTTTTGTTATACTTTTTTGTTCGAAATAAAGTATCTATCTATCTATCTATCTATCTATCTAAAATGGTGTTCCTCAGGATAAGCCCTGTTTTATTCAATATAATGATTCATGACATGTTTGAGGATCAAAAGGGATCCATCAAAACAGCACTATATGCAGATGATGGAGACATATGGACGAGGGGAAGAAATGAGAAATTTGTGTTCAAAAACATCAGGAAAGCAATGGAGAAGGTGGAAAAGTGGTCATATGACTGGGGATTTAAATTTTCAAACAGTAAAACCTGCTGTATGACTTTCACAAAAAAATGCAGAACTGGTACAGAACCATTAACATTATATAATCAACCATCAGAGAAAGTCAGTGAGTTCAAATATCTAGGATTGTGGTTTGATAGTGCATACACATGGAGAGTTCATGTTGAAAATCTGGAGACAAAGCGCAAAAAAGTCATTAATCATAAAAGCTGTAGCTGGACACAAATGGGGTGCAGATAAACAGGCATTAATTGACATTTACAGAGCACTAATGCAATCGACAATAGACTACGGATGCATGATTTATGGAGCAGCGGCAAAGGCAACTCTGGAAAAAATAGATAGAATGCAGCATAGAGTGCTTTGCCGGTGCATTGGAGCCGTCAAAACAACACCAAACAATGTAGTTTTAATAGAAGCAGGAGAAATACCAATGGATTTGAGAAGAGATAAACTCGCATTATCATACTGGGTCAAGCTGAAAGGAAGTGATGAAGCAAATATTTCAAAAACAACACTACAAGATTGCTGGGAATACTCTAATTTCCAGGGACATGGGTTTGTGTGGACAGTTGAAAGAAGGACCAGAATGTATGGGCTGCACACTATTGATATAGCTAACACCAGTCCAGTGAGTAATGTTCCCCCTTGGCTGTGTCCAGGAATAGAAGTAGACGCTAGTCTGCTAATGAGGAAAAAGGATTGGCATATGAGTGAAGTTGGTGTTAAAACAAGCATTTACCTCAGGAACAATTACTATAACTTCTTACAGCTCTATACTGACGGTTCAAAGAATAAAGTGGGCTCTGTTGGAGTTGGAGTATACGTTCCAGAGTTTAAAGTGACCATCGCAAAAAGACTCTCCAACAATACATCCGTGTTAACAGCAGAGATGGTGGCAATAATTATTGCTTTGCAGTGGGTGGAGGAGGTCAGACCGGACCGGGTGGTGGTGTGCACCGATTCACTTGCAGCATTAAAAACCATACAGACACTACAATCTACAAGAGAAGACTTGGTGATTGAGCTATATCACAGTTTATTTAGGGTACACAGGGGTGGTGGAGAAGTTCAGTTTTGTTGGGTTCCTGCACATGAAGGGTTGAAAGGGAATGACTGTGCAGACAAATTAACAAAAAGCGCTCCTGGAAAAGAGGTAACTATACCATTGTCTCTTGGAAAAGGTGAAGGGAAAGCAGTCATCAAGAAAAAAGGAACTGAGCTATGGCAAAAAAAGATGGGATGAAAATCATAAAGGTAGATCGTATTACAAAATATAAAAATCTGTTGCAATAAAGAATTTCATAACAACCAAAATGAGGGAAGACATCATTATGGCAAGACTCAGGACTGGATCACACAGGTTTAAACGGCACTTTATTCACCATGGGGAAAAGCGAAAGTGACAAATGTAGAGAATGTGGAGTAAAAGAAAATGTCGAGCACATCTTATTACACTGTCACAAATACGGAAATGAAAGACAGATAATGGAAAATGAAGTTCGAGAGGCCGGTAGGGAATGGGATTTAACTGGGATTCTGGGAACAGATGGAGATGGAGAGGCAATAAGAATCACGAGCAGGGCTCTTTTCTCTTTTTTAAATAACACAGGATTAAGTCATAGAATTTAGGGGTCGGGCTCAGATGACATAATGTTATACACTCTTGTACAGTAGGTGGTGGTATGCACCTTTCAGTTGTTTGCTATCCACCAGTAATCGAGAGAAGAAGAAGAAGAAGAAGAAGAAGAAGAAGAAGAAGAAGAAGAAAACACAGAACGGTGACAGGCAGGTGAAGAAGTAACAAGCAGGGGCAAATAGCCCCAGATGGCAGGGCATATTTTGTGTGATTTTTATGTTTTGCTGCATACAAAAGCAGTCACATGTGATTGACACTTGGTGCTGTGTTGCTATACCAAGTGTCCTGTAACTGGCAGGAATTCTGTTCCAATGCATCCCCTCTACGGGCATGCACGGGTATGCACTAGTATTACAAATTTTACTCAGTTCAGCAACACTGCTGCTTTTTTAATTTCAAACTTTGCAACATTGGCAGCATTTCACTGGTCAGCACTATGTAAACATGCATTCTGAAGGTTTAAGTGCAATTGCAAAACTTTGAAGCTGAGTATTTAAGTAAACATTCAGATGAAATTCAAAGTGCCACTGTGCATGAGGTAAAAAAAAAAAGTGCTGTAGATCTGAAAATAAAGTTTTAAGTTGTATTTTTGTCATCCATTATTATTATTACCTCCGCCAAGGAGGTAATGTTTTTACCGGGGTTTGTCTGTCTGTCTGTTTGTTTGTCTGTCTGTCTGTCTGTCTGTTACCAACATAACTCAAAAAGTTATGAACAGATTTTGATGAAATTTTCAGGAAAGGTGTGTAATGGCACGGGGAACAGATGATTAGATTTTGGTGATGATCTGAGAGTGCATACCTCCACCAAGGGCTTTGTTTGTATTTGTGCAGCAGGATTACACAAAAACTACTGCATGGATTTGGATGAAATTTTCACCAGAGGTGGTTCTTGGGCTAGAGAGGAACCCATTATATTTTGGTGATGATCTGAGAATGCAAACCTCAGCCAAGGCTCTTATCTTCTCACAGTGTGTTAGCAACAATACTCCAAAAGTGATGGACAGACTTTGATGCAATTTTCACCACAAGTGGCTATTGGCCTACACACAAACCCATTACATTTTGGAGGTGATCCATGAGAAACGGAAGGAGCCTTGGCGGAGGTATGCGCTCTATGAGTGCTTTTCTAGTTATTATTATTACCATTATTATTATTATTGTTATTGTTATTATTATCATCATAAGTACTAGTGCATACCCGTGCATGCCCGTAGAAATCCGTGCACGCCCGTGGAGGGGAAGCATTGGAACAGAATTCTTGCCAGTTAAAGGACAGTTGGTATAGCAACACAGCACTAAGTGGCAATCACATGTGACGGCTTTTGTATGCAGCAAAACATAAAAATCACACAAAATACGCCATGCCATCTGGAGTTGTTTGCCCCTGCTTGTTACTTCTTCTCCTGCCTGTCACTGTTCTGTGCTATGTTGCTTACCTGTGTCTATATACAGACGTGGACAAAATTGTTGGTACCCCTCTGTTAATGAAAGAAAAACCCACAATGGTCACAGAAATAACTTGAATCTGACAAAAGTGGTAATAAATAAAAATTCTATGAAAATTAACCAATGAAAATCAGACAATACTTTTGAATTGTGGTTCAACAGAATTATTTAAAAAAAACAAACTCATGAAACAGGCCTGGACAAAAATGATGGTACCCTTAACTTAATATTTTGTTGCACAACCTTTTGAGGCAATCACTGCAATCAAACGATTTCTGTAAGTGTCAATGAGACTTCTGCACCTCTCAGCAGGTATTTTGGCCCACTCCTCATGAACAAACTGCTCCAGTTGTCTCAGGTTTGAAGGGTGCCTTCTCCAGATGGCATGTTTCAGCTCCTTCCACAGATGTTCAATAGAATGTAGATCAGGGCTCATAGAAGGCCACTTTAGAATAGTCCAATGTTTGGCTCTTAGCCATTCTTGGGTGTTTTTAGCTGTGTGTTTTGGGTCATTATCCTGTTGCAAGACCCATGATCTGCGACTGAGACCAAGCTGTCTGACACTGGGCAGCACATTTCTCTCTAGAATACCTTGATAGTCTTGAGATTTCATTGTACCCTGCACAGATTCAAGACACCCTGTGCCAGATGCAGCAAAGCAGCCCCAGAACATAACAGAACCTCCTCCATGTTTCACAGTAGGGACAGTGTTCTTTTCTTGGTATGCTTCATTTTTGCGTCTGTGAACATAGAGCTGATGTGCCTTGCCAAAAAGTTCCAGTTTTGTCTCGTCTGTCCATAGGACATTCTCCCAGAAGGTTTGTGGCTTGTCAACATACAGTTTGGCGAATCCAGTCTGGCTTTTTTAAGATTTGTTTTCAACAGTGGTGTCCTCCTTGGTCGTCTCCCATGAAGTCCACTTTGGCTCAAACAACGACGGATGGTGCGATCTGACACTGATGTACCTTGACCTTGGAGTTCACCTTGAATGTGTTTAGAGGTTGTTCTGGGCTCTTTTGTTACCATTTGTATTATCCGTCTCTTCCATTTTTCATCAAGTTTCCTCCTTCGGCCACGTCCAGAGAGGATGGCTACGGTCCCATGGATCTTAAATTTCTGAATAATATGTGCAACTGTAGTCACAGGAACATCAAGCTGCTTGGAGATGGTCTTATAGCCTTTACCTTTAACATGCTTGTCTATAATTTTCTTTCTAATCTCCTTAGACAACTCTCTCCTTTGCTTCCTCTGGTCCATGTTTAGTGTTGTACACACCATGTCACCAAACAGCACAGTGACTACTTGTCACCCTTTAAATAGGCCAACTTACTGATTACAATTTTGTAGACACCTGTGATGTTAATTAGAGGACACATCTTGGTTGAACATGTCCTTATGGTCACATTATTTTCAATCTTTTCTAGGGGTACCATCATTTTTGTCCAGGCCTGTTTCATGAGTTTATTTTTGTAAATAATTCTGTTGAACCACAATTCAAAAGCATTGTCTGATTTTCATTGGTTAATTTTCATAGAATTTTCATTTATTACCACTTTTGTCAGATTCAAGTTATTTCTGTGACCATTGTTGGTTTTTCTTTCATTAACAGAGGGGTACCAACAATTTTGTCCACGTCAGTATATGTCTTGCAGGGAGTCATGTGCTCTGTCTATGTGCCATCATACAGATATCATCTGGTGGGTCTTCTTCATTCAGACCACTGAAGGGTCTCCTGTCTCAGACGTGCCTGTGGCGTACTGGTGGAACCTGAGGTATTTCATGTTCACAGCATCCTTTCTGATGTGCAGCAGTTTTCATTCTATTGCTCTCCATCTGGTGGGTCTTCTTCTTCTTCGTTCAGACCACTGGTTGAGGGATAGGTGCATCGTAATTCCAGTTTATGGGTACAATCCTGAAAAAGTGGCTTTTGACCCTGTTCAGGAAGGCCCATGCATGCCCGTAGAAACCAAAAAACCGGAGCACCCAGAGAAAATCAGTGCTTTGCTTGGCATTTTACACATTTGTAGTGTAGACATTTGCTCCAATGTAAGGCTTGTTAAAACCCCTTGACGCCTGAATTTATTTCCAATTGTTAACAATTTTTTTTTTTCATAATTGAAAATCGTTGTTTTTTTGTTTTTTGTTGGGGTTTTTTGGATTGATGCGAATTCGCGACAATAGGCGTCAAGGGGTTAACTTACCTGAGGGAGCAGAGGGCGAGGACGCCTGTGGCTTTTTGGAGAGCTGGATACCGGAGGCGCTGGAGCTGGCTCCGCTCCGGGGGGAAAACTATGGTGGAGAGAGCACACAGGCTTGGATCGGGACGACAACATGGGACTAACTCTGCACCGAGGACTCTGATAATGAAGTTTCTGAATTATAAGGACAAGGAAGCGGTGATGAGAGCGGCCAGGGCAAAACGGCAGATCCTCTATAACATACCATGACATGACAGCGGAGACGCACAAGAGGATGAAAGCATTTGAGGAGGCAAGGCAACAACTTCGGTCACTGGGGCTCCGACACGGCATGATCCCTCCTGCCCGGCTTATAGTGACCTATAAAGGCCGCTCACATATCTTTAACAGCGAGGATGAAGCCAAAGGCTTCATTAAGAAGATTCAGTCGGAAAATGAACGAGATTGAGGTATAGCTAAACAGAGGTCATCATAAGAAATGTAATTTAAATCGTTGTTGGTACATTACTTGGATATTTTGAATTTGTAGAGACAGAAGTGGAGGGCAGAATTTGTCACAATGGGATGAGACGCCGTGTCATCCGGCGCTCAGACCATATTCCTCCTCATCTCAGGTTCTCTCTTTGACAGCGTCTCAGCGGGCTCCCAGCTGTCAGTGTTACGGGACGGCTGGGGCCCAATTTAATCCTCATCAGCTGAGGCGCTGCTAATGAGCATAAAGAGGAGCAGCTCCAATCATTCGGGGCTGCGACTTAGCACACTGAAGGCTGGAACCCCTATGCCCGGCGCCAGCTCTCTACTCATCGTCTGCATTACTTGTGAGTGTACTATTGTATGAGTATTTGTGCCTTTTGGCCCACGAGGCCGTGTTCCTTATCCCCTGTTCCCTATTATTAATAAAACATCGCAACTCACTGGCTCGCCCTCGGCTCTCTTTGTGTGGCTCGCGAGGGCCACACGTAACAGTAAGTCGCAGTCGAACGAGTTGCCGGCGGCTGTGAGTTTGCTACTTTGGACTGTTGCCCTTACCTGCCTAGGTACCGTCGCCGAAGCATGCCGTCTCGGAGGCTCCGCACTCAGGGGTCGAGTGATGTCCTCGCTCACGCCCTTGAGTGCGTGGATGAGATCCTCAACACCGCTTCCCTCCTAAACTTCAGTAGCGACGTGCACCGGTACTTAGACCAGGCTGAGGAGGTACTGGACTATCTTCCCCGCTTCGCCTGTCATCCCGAGGTGAGCGTGAGGAGATGGGACATAGCCGCACAGCGGGAAATACTCCGTGGGTTGGAGGGAAATCCTGGCAGGAAGCCGAAGAGGAGGAGACGTCACCCTTCGCTTCGGGATCCGGTTCCTGCCTCCACTCCGGCCCGGGAGTTCACGCCATCCAGAGGGTTTTCCCCAGCCAGCATGACGTCACTCAGGATTCCCCCGGAGGATCTGCAGCTGATAGCTGTTAAGGTCCGGGACCGAGTGGCTGCTCCACGCTCCGCTGTGCACCCGTCCTCAGTTACTAAGCCTGTTCCCCGTCCGGATCCAGTTCCGGGTCGCCGCAAAGTCTCATCCTCCCACGCAGCTGTCACTCCTGCGCCTTGTCTGAGAGGAGATCCCACAGCCCTGCCTCTTGAGCCTTCTCCCTCCGCTGTCACGCCAGCACTTCGGGCCCGGCTCGTCTCGGCTGTCACCCCCTCCTCCTCGACGCGCTCCCCGGCTGCTGTGTGCATCCAGAGTCCTGACCTGGCGAGCTCCCTCCTGGAATTTACACGAGCGGCTCCCCGACGTCCTCTCAGGGGGTCCTCCGTTACTGCCCAGCGGGGAAAGGGAGGAGCAACGTCCGCTGCAGCAGGCACCATCCAGCCTCCAGGAGACAGGCAAGTCCCAGTTTTTTCACATTCACCCTGTGATTTGCCCTGTCAAACTCCTGGGGGTGGAGTTCAGGGTTCGCAGCTCCCCGAACTCCCACCACCTGCTGTAGTCTGTGTCATTAATCCTGCACCCTCTGTGTCTCCCTCCGCTGAGCGGTCCCCGGCGCCAGGCCAACGTCGTGGGATGGGGGGGGGGGCTGCGGTTCCGGTCAGCCTGTTTCCGGTTCCGCAGCTACGCCGTGGATGGAGGAGGAAGACTGATTGCCACGTGGAGTCTGCGCCGACGACCAAGCGCCCCCGGGTCTCCACAGAGGAGCGGTCCGGTCCAGCGGGACGAGGTTCTCCTGCCACCACGCCATGTGGGCTGTCTGCGTGGACACCAGTGCCGGAGGAATCACAAGCTGCGCTGTCCATCATGCCAGCTGTGGAGCCCGACGCAGCTGAGTGGGAGCCTGACGACGACCTCCTGATGTTGGATCCCGGATCTTCGCAGTCCTGGACGGCATCAGAACCCGAGATCAGGCAAGTGCTCTATCTCATCTTTCTTCTCCTTACTTTAGAGCACTTTAGCCTGTCTCTAGGGGAGATGAGCCGGGGGCAGCTGTCCGCTGCATCTGTGCTTATCTCGCCGGGTTCTGGCGCTGCCGGTGATCCTGATCCCGGTTCTGTTTTCTCTCCTGAGCCTTCTCCCAGGGTCGCCGGCGAGGAGCTGCCATCACTCGTGGTGCCGGAGGGTCCGGGTTCGACGTCGGAGGTCGGTTCTGGTGCGGCGCCGGCCCAATCGGGGTCCGACGTGGGTTCGCTCGAGGCCCAATCGGGGTCCGACGTGGGTTCTGCACCAGTGGTGTCCAGGTCCGGTGAGGAACTCAGAACTCAGAACTCAGAAAAGATTTATTGCCAAGTACATTAACAGATACTGATAACAGATCACTGATAACATACGAGGGATTTGACTTGACACAGAAAATGAACCTGCATTTCCGGTGACACGGCTGCATCTGAAACGCGCCTGCCAACAGGAGGGTACAGGTAGCATAGGAAATAATACAATAGGAAGGAGCAAAAAAATCATTGATTTCAGAATAGTGGTCATATATGATCAATATTATGATTACAAAGAAAAAAAAAGCCCTCAATGCACAATCAGCAGACCAAAAAAGTTCACAGGACACAAAGAGAGCAGTGAGTGAATCATCTTTATCATCAGTTTGTGGATCAGTATGAGTGTAATGTTGAAAGTAGGTGTTGTATCAGTTAAGAACAACAAGGACTCTTTGGCAGGAGATGTTTTGTCTGGCTACTGGCATTGTCCTTGGCCATGCAGCTGCTTGTCCGAAGGCCATGAGCTCAATGTTTTGAAAACAAAGACTGCAGATGATCAGGAGGATTTTTGTGAGGGAGTCAGATTAAGTCGAATAGTACTGATCACAGAGAGGAAACTTTATATTCTCTTACAGATTCAATACTTAATCCTTCATTGCTGGGCGTTGAGTCCATCATGGATGGTCCTAAGCGTAATCATGATGTAATCCACCTTCCGAGACAGTTCTCCATTTGTCGCTATCAGGGTCCTCTCCATTTTTTCAATTTGATGGATGCACCTCGCCTGGCCAGCATTTTGATAGGTTGTATCCATCTTCAACAATTTGCGGTACACCAGGACAATCCCAGATCCAATCAGAACGATCCCAATCACCATTACTGCGAAGACGAACAAATCTTCTACATCTTCGATAAAAAGATTAGTCAGGCACAAGAGTTTCCAATTACTTGTCTCCCGTAAATAGCCCGCAGCAGCCGTTCCTGCAGGGCAAGCAACCTCCCCCGGGACACTTTTCCTCGTTGAAAAGATAGTGTCAATTGCGTTCAAAGCCCAGCTTATTAATTCCATAATTTCTTTCGATAATCAGCAGTAAAGACGCAGACAGACAACAGCAAGCTGGGATCCAGTTAGTTTGGGGAGAAGGAGATAAGTCAGAAGCAAGAGAGAAGAAAAAGGCGTCTGCTCTCTTTGGAGGGCGGAAGTGATTGCTGATTCCCTGCCGTCTGTCATTGGACCTCCTCGTCTTCAGCTCTCCCCCTTGCCTCTTCCACCGGGGTCCGTGTGGGCCTCTCCCCCTCCCCTACGGGCCTGGTGGTTGAGCGATGCGGGTCAGCCGCCGGAGGACCTGCCGTGCCCGTTCAGCTCGCTTGTGCGGCCGCCCGACCCGCTAGACTTTCTGTTTGGCGATCTGGTTCGGCCTCCCGAGGAACTGTGTTTTCTGGCCTGGGGTTCGGGTAGGTCCCCGGAACTTTTCCCTTCACCCTCATTAGCGGTATGGACGCTGGGTGCGGGGAGACCCCCCGAACTGAATGTCTTTTGCTGTGCTTGTGTTTGGGTGGGTACAGCTAAGCTGTTATTTTTTGTTCTGCGTTTAGCGTGATTTTTTTTGGGGGGGGGGGAGGGTTCCCCTCCTGTGTGAGGGATGGCTGTATGGTTATCTTCGCCCTTGGGAGTTCTCCTTTCATTTTGGGGGGCCCTGGGGTTGATTTTTGTTGTTGACCTGTACATGGTTATGGGGTATTGTGTTTTTTTTTCCCTGTGTGTTGGGCTGTTATCTCCGCAATTTTCCTCTGCCTGAATGGGTCTTCTCTCTCATGTTATATTTTATGGAGTATTGTGTTGGTTTTTTTTCCTGTACTCTATATTGGTTCATTGTCTGTTTTCTTTCTTTTCTCTGGTTTTTTTTTTCCCATGTTATATTTTATGGAGTATTGTGTTGGGTTTTTTCCCTGTACTCTATATTGGTTCATTATCTGTTTTCTTTCTTTTCTCCGGTTTTTCTCTCCCTTGTTGTATTTTATGTAGTATTATGTTTGGGTTTTCCCTTGTACTCTATATTGGTTTATTGCCTGTTTTCTTTCCCTTCTCTGTTTTTTTTTTCTTGTTGTATTTTGTGGAGTATATTGTTTGGGTTTTTCCCTTGTACTCTATATTGGTTTATTGTCTTTTTTTCCCCCTTTTCTCTGTTTTTTTTTTCTTTTCTCATGTTGTATTTTATGGAGTATTGTGTTTGGGTTTCTCCTTGGTCCTCTGTATTGGTTTATTGTCGATTTGTCTTTTTTCTTTTTTCTTTCTCTGATTCTCTCCCTCCTGTCCTGCGCCCCATCCGCCCACCTTAGGTGGGGGGGGAAGTCTCGGATGTTACGGGTCGTTCGGAGCCCGACCGTGAGGGGGAGGGTCTGTCACAATGGGATGAGACGCCGTGCCATCCGGCGCTCAGACCATATTCCTCCTCATCTCAGGTTCTCTCTTTGACAGCGTCTCAGCGGGCTCCCAGCTGTCAGTGTTACGGGACGGCTGGGGCCCAATTAATCCTCATCAGCTGAGGCGCTGCTAATGAGCATAAAGAGGAGCAGCTCTGATCATTCGGGGCTGCGACTTAGCACACTGAAGGCTGGAACCCCTACGCCCGGCGCCAGCTCTCTACTCATCGTCTGCATTACTTGTGAGTGTACTATTGTATGAGTATTTGTGCCTTTTGGCCCATGAGGCCGTGTTCCTTATCCCCTGTTCCCTATTATTAATAAAATTGCAACTCACTGGCTTGCCCTCGGCTCTCTTTGTGTGGCTCGCGAGGGCCACACGTAACAGAATTAAATTTGTTTTATTTGATTTACTGTTCTGAGCTTTCTCCCTCCCTTGTCTATAGATAAGAAACGTCTCTCTGATTTAATATATAATGCTTAATTTTGGAGGCTATATATAGGTATGCTTTTTATTTGTTGGGTTGTTCTAACAGAATTGTCTGAATTATAATAGCAGAGCAGTTAGGTTTATCCAGTTTTTCTTTTTGTCTTTCTTCTTTTTTTATTATTATTATGCATCAGCATAGTTTTACTGTTCCTCACATTGTGTGGACCAGCTTTTTGCTCTCTGGAAGTCCAATATTTGAAGGGGTCGGGGGGACACCTGGAGGGATAACTCTCAGGTGTATGTTAATGGTTAAGGGAAATTATTTTGTTTCTGTTTTTTTTTCTTTTGTTTGATCTGAAATGTTGGGGAAATTCAACGTTATTTGTCTATATGTCTATTGCACTAAAGGTTAAAATTACATCCTGGAATTGCAGAGGGCTACAAAAAATAAAAAAGGTCAAACAAGTTATGAACAGGATTAAAATATTACAATCTAATATAGTATTCCTTCAAGAAACTCATCTAACCTATGAAGATGAACTTAAAGTGAGGAGGAGGTGGAAGGGAAAAATTTTGTCAGCCCCTTTTACCGCTCAGGCAAGAGGTGTCATGATATTGGTCCATGATTCTGTTCCCCTACAGATTCACAAAGTTATTAATGACAAGGCAGGACGTTATTTGATTATTCAAGGGAAAATTCTTAGAGAACAGTTAATTCTGATAAATATTTATGCCCCAAATACAGATGAGCCTAAATTTTTTCAAGATTTATTCTTTATTATTACTTCTTTACCTGGTGCTTGCATTATGGCGGGCGACTTCAATTGCACTTTAGATCCACGGAAAGACAAAAGTTCAGGAACAGATCGATCACAATCAAGAAGCAGGAGTGTTATTCATCACTTCACGAAAGAAATTAATTTGATGTGTGGAGGGAAGACAATCCTAATGATAAAAAATATTCATGTTTCTCTAGTACACATCAGTCATATTCTCGCATAGACTTTTTTTTGGTTTCAGCAATACTAAAATGTAAAATAAGGAAGTTTTTTTATGATGCCATACTCCTGTCAGACCACGCCCCAAATTCTTTAGTTTATTATGATCCCAAATTGACTTGTGATATTCCTAAATGGAGATTTTAAAATAAGATGGTTGGCGGATACAGGCTTTGTTACCTTTCTTGATGAACAGATTAAATTTTATTTTGAAGCAAATACAACAGAGACCTCAGGAAGTACCAGGTGAGTCACAGCTGAGCCTGACATCCCTGTACACCAGACAAGTACAGAGGATGGCTACCTCCATTTTAAATGATGACTCCCACCCTTTGCACTGCAACTTTCAGCTTCTTCCCTCAAGACGGAGGTTTGCTGTCCCAAAAAGTAAAACCCAGCGCTACAAAAACAGCTTTGTTCCTGCTGCTGTCAAAGAGTTGAACAAGCTGTAACAATATATTGCACATAATTTAGGTACCTATTTATTAACTCCATTTTATATTTACTTATTTTTGTAGGATGTTACTTGGGTTCTAAATATTTTATTGAGTTTTAGACCTTTGAGTTTTTAACCTCTTTGACTAGTTTTTAACTTTTAATATGACCCTTCTCTCTTACCTCTGGTTTTTCTCTCATCTCTTTGTCTTTTTATACCCTGCTTGATGGAGCCTTGAGTATTTTTATCATGTTTATAGTCAATTTCATGTGTGCCTGTGTTTGTGTCTATGTTGAATGTAATTTGTGGCTTGTAAATATGGATGTCACCAGAATGCAAAACAAATCTACCTATGGATACAAATAAAGTAACCGGAACCTGAACCTGAAGTACTAGATGGGAAGCATTTAAGGCATTTATTAGGGGACAAATAATTAATATCACTAGTTTCAAAGCCAAAGAAACTTACAGAAATACAAAATCACTAGAAGCAAGAATAAAGAAATTAGAAGAAGAATACTACCAATCAGGCTCTCAAGTTACTCACCAAGAACTACTTATACTAAGAGCGCAATATAATGAAATATCTTCAACAAAAGCTTTATCAGGTTTACTACGACTTAAACAGACATTCTGTGATTAGGGTGAAAAACCCGGCAGAGTGCTGGCATGGCGCATTAAACAAATGTAGAATGAAAGACTTATAACCCAATACAAAATGGTAACAATTGTGGTCTATATTAATCATATATTCCATAACCAACATATGTTTAAGCATGTGAGAGTGTTTGGTGATTACATATGTAAGGCGACTTCACACCTCAGAACAGGACAAAGAGTCTCAACCGCCAGTGAAGATTAAAGAGCATCCAAGGCACTGCGGTGGAGACCGGATGGGTTGCCCTGACCCCCCAGGGCCAGGCGGAGGAGTACGAAGACAATGGGGGGATTAAGATAATGAGGGATGTCAGCTTTTGATATGCATGTCTTTTGTTATGTGCGAGTATAAGTTCGTAGAGCCGAAGGTGTTCGCTCTCTTACTTCTTCTGCTGCTGCACCTAGATGAGACTTGTTAGAGGAGCTGATAATAAACTTTGGTTTATGAATCACATCGCCTCGTTATTTCAAGCTCCTCTACACTGGTGACCCTGACGCGAGAATGGACCAGAGGCGTTCCCCTGCGATCGACTCATCTGTGGCGACCCAGGCAGACGCCGGCGCCCATGCAGACAGGGGAACAGATGGATGACGTTCCCCCACGGCAGAAGTGATAGAGAGGGCTCAACCGAGCACCAGCGCCGCGGAGAGAGCCGAAGCAAGGCACTCTCACCCTGCGGACACATCAGTGACGGTCCACACAAACGCCGTCACCGTCAAGCTGCCGGACTTCTGGCAGGAAGACCCCGCCTCGTGGTTTCAGCAAGCTGAAGCCCAGTTTGCACTTGCGGGCATCACGGCTGACGATACAAAGTTCTATCACATCGTCGCCAAACTCGATGCCGCCACTTCGAGATGTGCGCAGCACATAATCCAACGGCCGCCGGCCCAGGACAAATATAAAGAACTGAAAGCGACCATCGTGGCAAATTACGTCCCTTCAGCCGAGGAGAGAGCCGAGAGGATCCTGGCGGTCTACGGCCACAGAGGAGGCAGACCCAAGGCCCTCATGGAGGACTTGCTGCAACTTAAAGAAGAGGACAATGACAACTTCCTCTTCCATTTCATATTCCTCAGTACGCTGCCGCCACACATGAGAGGGACGCTGGCCAACATGCGATGCAGCACCCAGCAAGACTTCCGCACGCTGGCTCACGAAGCTCAACGGCTCGTCAACGCCTGCAAGGAGCAGACACCCACAGCAGCATCCGCAGACCTCAACGCTGATGTCCGGAGCCACGAGGAGCCACAAATCACCGAGCAGAATCAGCCCGCGGTGACAGCGACACGGCCAGGACGCAACAGACGGAGCGACGTTTGTTATTACCACCACCGCTTCGCCGAGAAGGCTTACAAATGCGTTCCCCCCTGCAAATTCACGATTTCGGGAAAACGCCGAAGCCGAGAGCCGTTAACAGCGGCGGTTCTCGGCGAAAAAAGCAAGCTTTTATATGTGACGGACGGACACACCGGCAAGCGGTTCCTTATCGACACGGGAGCTCAACTAAGTTTTGTCATGCCCTCCCAAGCAGACCGGGCCATGGGCCCCCGGGGCAATGGAGCGGTGGCAGCCAACGGCTCCATCATCGACACTTTTGGCGAAAAGAGCCTGCCCCTCTGCATCCACGGCCGCAACTACAGATGGACATTTGTTGTAGCGGCGGTGAGTTTTAACTTGTTGGGCGCAGATTTTTTGTGTGCACATGGGTTATTAGTTGATCTAGCGAACAGGCGCTTGGTTAATGCACTGTCCTTTGCTTCTATTCCCCGCTCAGCTCGACTTTCTCCACCACCCGTGCAGGCTAGCGTCACCACAGCAGGAGGTAAGTTTGATCAACTCCTCACCCAATTTCCAGCACTCACAATTCCCAAATTCTCAGCCACAGTGGCTAGACACGGGGTCGAACACTTTATTCCCACAACAGGCCCACCCGTATTCGCCAAAGCTCGGCGCTTAGACGCGACCAAGCTCGCCATAGCTCGGGACGAGTTCACCACCCTTGAAAAATTAGGCATTATCAGACGCTCAAAAAGCCCCTGGGTGTCACCACTTCACATGGTCCCGAAATCCGACGGTTCTTGGAGGCCGTGCGGCGATTACCGCAGATTAAACAATGCGACAGCGCATGACCGCTACCCAATTCCTCACATTCAAGACTTTTCACTACATCTGGCGGGTGCGCGCATTTTTTCAAAAATAGACCTGGTCCGCGGTTATCATCAAGTCCCAGTTCGAGCAGAGGACATTCCTAAAACAGCTGTAATAACCCCCTTCGGTCTTTTTGAATTTTTGCGGATGCCTTTCGGCCTCAAAGGCGCTGCTCAAACCTTTCAGCGGATGATGGATGCAGTATTACGCGACCTCCCTTTCGTGTTCGTCTACCTCGACGATATGCTGGTAGCCAGCTCGTCTGAGGAAGAACACGAGCGGCATCTCACTATGGTTTTTCAGAGACTAGAAGAGCACGGGTTAATAATCAACCCAGCCAAATGCAAATTCGGCGTGTCACAAATTGATTTTTTAGGACACAGAGTTTCTCCGAAGGGGGCAGTCCCACTTCCAGACAAAGTTCACGCAGTAAAAAGTTTCCCACGGCCACAAACGGTCAAATCGCTGCAGGAATTTTGGGGCATGGTTAATTTTTACAACCGCTTCCTCCCCCACGCAGCTCAGCTCATGCAGCCCCTATATGACGCGCTCAGAAAACAAAAACCTTCCAACGCGGTCGAATGGACCCCGGAGCGCGAACGCGCCTTCGCGGAAGTAAAAAGCGCCCTAGCTAATGCCACATTGTTGATTCACCCCGATCCCTCGGCCCGCATTGCGCTAACCACAGACGCTTCAGACCTGGCCATAGGGGCAGTTGTAGAACAACACGTCGGCGGAATCTGGCAACTTTTGGCATTCTTCAGCAAATCGCTAAACCAAACTGAGCGTAAATACAGCACTTTTGACAGAGAGCTACTAGCGCTCCATTTATCCATCCGCCACTTCCAGTTTTGGTTAGAGGGGCGGTGTTTTACGGCTTTTGTAGACCACAAACCGCTCACCTTTGCTATGGCTAAAATTTCCGAACCTTGGTCAGGCAGGCAACAAAGACAGCTAGCTGCGATTTCAGAGTTCACCACAGACATTCGACATGTGGCAGGCAAACTTAACGTGGTAGCAGACTGCCTCTCTCGCACTGTGACATCGCCAGAGCGCGAGGAGACATATTATACTACCTCAGCCGCGGAACTCTTCACCAACGCGGACACATACGCGGCCCCAATCCATGCAGGGATAGATTATGCAGCCATGGCAGAGGAACAAAGTAGTGACGCGGACGTGCGCGCACTCCTGTCTGGACCAACAGGGTTAAGGCTGGAGAAAAGGGGTCTACGCGACGGTGTGCCCCCCCTAATATGCAACATCTCAACCGGCCGACCTCGCCCGTTAGTTCCAGCTGCATGGCGCCGCCGTATTTTCGACTTGATTCACTCCCTCGCGCACCCAGGTGTGCGCGCTTCAGTTAAAATGGTCGCCGAAAAGTTTGTGTGGCCTGGCCTGCGCAAAAACGTAAAAGAATGGGCAAAGACTTGCATTTCTTGTCAGCGCGCCAAAGTACACAGACACACAAAAGCCCCTCTGGAGCCTTTTCGAATCCCTGCTAGAAGGTTCAACCACGTTCATGTCGACCTCGTGGGGCCACTACCTTCCTCCCAAGGTTTCACACACCTGTTAACAATGATAGACTGCACCACGCGCTGGCCAGAGGCAGTCCCTCTGGCGTCAACCACAGCGGAGGAAGTCGCTCGCGTTTTTTTGACAAACTGGGTGGCACGTTTCGGCGTCCCATCGGACATCACGTCCGATAGGGGGCCTCAATTTGTCTCGGAGCTTTGGTCAGCCATGTCCAGCAGCTTAGGGGCAACAATTCACCGCACCGCCGCTTATCACCCTCAGGCTAATGGGTTATGCGAGCGTTTTCACAGATCTTTAAAGGCCGCCCTCAGAGCCTCACTAACGGATACAAATTGGGTAAATAAACTTCCCTGGGTTTTATTGGGGTTGCGTGCTGCGCCCAAAGAGGATCTAGACGCCTCTCCAGCAGAATTAGTTTTTGCACAACCTCTCAGGCTTCCAGGTGAATTTTTACCAGAGAACCCAGAGCCAGGGCATTTTCCAGCCCCAAGGTTTGTAGGCAGCAACGGACCGGACTCTCTCCCCGGGCCGGCACATCACTCTTTTCCACGGGTTTTTGTCCCCCAAGCTTTAAAAAATGCTGAATTCGTTTTTGTTAGGCATGAAGCTTTAAAACCAACTTTCCGCCCACCATGCGATGGGCCATTCAGAGTGCTGGAACCTGATGATAAACACTTTGTGCTTGATTTTGGGGATAGAAAAGAAACAGTCAGCATTGACAGACTTAAACCTACCTTCTTGTTGAGAGACGAGCCTGCACGGTTGGCGAGAGCACCTCGGCGGGGTAGACCCCCCCAAGAGAAAAGACTCAGCCCCCCTGCAGGGAACAAATAATCACTCTCCTTCCCAAGCTGCAGATTCCTTACAGGAAGGTCCCAGCAGGACGCCCAAGCGGACCCACAGCAGATTCGGGAGAAGATTAAAACCCAGACGGCACAGAGACTGAAGCAAACTACTCAACAGTTGTTCACTAATTGTGCTATAACAGTTTAGGACTGCCTTGTGATTTTACTATGCTGTTATGATTACCACTGAACTCTCTTAGGAGCATGGCTGCTGGAAAGTTTCTTCTGTGGCAAGAGGTGTAGCAGTTAGTATGTCATAATAATTATCTTAAACTGTGAATTTTTCTATTGTCCTTTTCTTAGTCGTTTGGGGGGGGCTGTGGTCTATATTAATCATATATTCCATAACCAACATATGTTTAAGCTTGTGAGAGTGTTTGGTGATTACATATGTAAGGCGACTTCACACCTCAGAACAGGACAAAGAGTCTCAACCGCCAGTGAAGATTAAAGAGCATCCAAGGCACTGCGGTGGAGACCGGATGGGTTGCCCTGACCCCCCAGGGCCAGGCGGAGGAGTACGAAGACAATGGGGGGATTAAGATAATGAGGGATGTCAGCTTTTGATATGCATGTCTTTTGTTATGTGCGAGTATAAGTTCATAGAGCCGAAGGTGTTCGCTCTCTTACTTCTTCTGCTGCTGCACCTAGATGAGACTTGTTAGAGGAGCTGATAATAAACTTTGGTTTATGAATCACATCGCCTCGTTATTTCAAGCTCCTCTACAACAATGAGACTATTGTGGACCCAATTGAAATAAATGAAACCTTCAAGAATTTTTTTGAAAAACTTTATAGTTCAGAAATAGGTCTGGATACATTCGAATTAAATAATTTCTTGGACCACATTCAGATTCCTAAGATATCAGAAGAAATTAAAGAAGAACTAGAGAAAGACATAACTCTAATGGAAGTATCTGCTGCCATTAATAGTATTAAAGGGGGGAAAACCCCGGGGCCTGATGGGATGCCTATTGAAGTTTATAAATTGTTCAAACAGAGAGTTATGCCACCACTATTAGAAATGTTTATGGAATCTTTTCGTAATGGAATCCTTCCAACATTCTTAAGGGGAGCTCTAATCACTTTGTTGCCAAAACCTGGCAAACCAAATAACAACTGTGAAAATTTTAGGCCAATAAGTCTTTTAAATGTGGAGTTAAAAATTTTGAGTAAGATTATTGCCAGGCGACTTGAGAAAATTATTCCAAGTATTATTGACAAAGATCAAAATGGCTTTATACAAGGTAGGCAAGGCTTCCATAATGTTAGGAGAATCCTAAATATATTGATTGAGGAACAAGGGGCAGCAGCTACAGCATTACTGTCATTAGATGCCGAAAAAGCATTTGATAGAGTGGAATGGCTATATTTATTTGAGATCCTTACACGTTTTGGAGAAAACTTTAATAAGTAGATAAAACTACTTTACACAGAACCATACGCTGAAATCATGACTAATCATAACATATCTAAATCTTTTAAAATACAAAGAGGATGTAGACAAGGAGATCCCTTATCCCCTTTACTATTTATTATGGCGATAGAACCTTTGGCAATAGCTGTAAGAATGCACCAAAATATAACAGGCATATTAATTGGGCAACAGGATCACCGTCTAGCTTTATTTGCAGATGATATAATAATCTTTCTGAAAAAGATGGAAATATCCATTCCTGAATTATTAGATCTCATCAATATATTTGGAAAAATTTCAGGATATAAATTAAACAAATCAAAATCATCAATTATGTTTCTAAATCAACTAGAAAGTAAAAACCCTCCTAAAATAGCCACTCAATTTAAAATTGGGGATTGTTTCACATACCTGGGTATCCAAATTGCCCCACAACTTAAACATATTATAGCATGTAATTATGAACCATTAATGGAAGAAATCTCAATCATTAGATAGGTAGACACATATACCAATATCACTAATAGGTAAAATAAATGTCCTTAAAATGAATATACTGCCTAAACTATTGTATTTATTTCAAAACCTTCCACTTCCTCCTCCAAGTAACCTGTTCATTCAACTAAAAAAATTGTTTATCAGATTTTTGTGGAATAATAAATGTCCCCGAACACGACTGTCATTACTGTACTTACCTTTTGATAGAGGGGGGCTTAAATGTCCCAACCCACTCTGGTACTATTGGGCAGCACAACTGAGAACATTGGTGTTCTATTTCACAGAAAGAGATGCTCCTCTTTGGAAAGAAATGGAGGAACTCCAGCTAAGTTTACCTCTCCCTATTTACCTGTATTCAGCAAACATTAAAATCCTTAAAAAGAACACAAAAAATCCTATTGTGAAAAATATGATTGTAGTGTGGCATCAAGTTAAAAAAATATCTTAGAGAAATGTCCTCTCTCTCTGTCTTCAGCCCAATATGGAGGAATGATTCCTTCTTACCGGGAAAAGCAGACGGGGGATTTAAATCTTGGGTTATGAAGGGGTTGAGGAAAATAGGAGATCTATATAATGAGCAAAAGGTGTTAATGACATTCGAAGAAATAGTTGATAAATTTAATATACCTCGTAATCATTAAATATTTGCAGCTGAGAAATTTCATTAGATCATGTCAAAATCAAACATTAGACATCCCTGAAATGTCTGTTATAGAGAAACTAATGGACACAAATTGTTTAGGGAGGGGTTTAATTTCCAAAATGTATAAATGCCTGGTGGATGAATGTACAGAAACATCTGTAGAACGGCTGGGGGCATGGAGAGAGGATCTACAAGAGGACATCTCAATGGTAGAGTGGGAAGAAGCATGCACTAAAGCACAATCAAGAAACACTAACACCCGCCTGAAATTAGTGCAATATAATTGGTTGATGCGATCGTATGTAACTCCAGAAAAGTTAAACAAATATAATAGTGTTATTCCTGATATTTGTATCAAATGTGAGAGAGAAAAGGGTACATTTTTCCATTGCATTTGGCAATGTACAGAAATACAAAGGTTCTGGCAAGAAGTGAAACAATACATTCAGGATATATTACATATTCAAGTACCCTTAATCCCACAGCTGTTTATATTAGGTTTGTACCCAGAGAATTTGAAAATTAAAAAAAATCAACGATTATGTATAGACTTAAGCATATTAATAGCAAAGAGAATAGCTTTATCCTGGAAAAACACTAGAAGACCAAGAATCAATAAGTGGTTGTCTGAGTTATCTACCACTCTCCCTTTGGAGAAAATTACCTATACATTAAAACATCAAGAACATAATTTTCACCACATCTGGGACCCCTTCATTTCCTATTTATTAGGAACGGACTTGTCACATGCGATGGAAGAGTGTGGTGACGCGTGAACAATGGCCCTCTGTAATACACAACTTTGTAGGAATGTTTTGTTTTGTATCCTTTTTTACTATTTTTTTTTCCACAATATCTTTATTGAACCTTTTTTTTTAACAAACATGACATAAACAATCAAACACTAACACTAAAGTACTACAAAAAAAAATGCACTAAAAACACCAACAACCACCAATAAAATCAAGTCTTCAACAATGCTCCTCTGTTTAGTCTAGACAATCCAATACATAAGTATACATATTATGTTCACCAGTTTGGAATTTACAAGGTCCACACACATCATTCACCTTCTTCTTCAAGAGTTATGTTTAAATTTCTTACATAATCAATAAAAGGTCTCCATATATTCTCAAACACAATTTCCTTTGATTTCAGTATGTATGTTATTCTTTCTAATGGAAGGTTTGTTAACATCTGTCTTAACCACTGAGTCACATCTGGTCTATGAGTCTTTTTCCACAGTAGTGCAATACATTTTTTGGCATTAAGCAAACTGAGGTCTATGAATGTTCTTTCACTTTTATTAAAGTTATGCTTTTCTGGGTACAGACCCAACAAAAACAGTTTAGGATTCAATATGATTTGTTTTGAAATTATTTTTTCAATTGTTACCCTCACCTCCTCCCAAAACATTCTAATTATTCTACATTCCCATACACAATGAAATAGGGTTCCTTTACTTTCCATGCATTTTGTGCACGTATCTGGTATGTTTTTGTTATATCTATTTAACTCCTCCGGTGTAACATACATCCGCATTAACCATTTAAAATGTATCAATTTAAGACGTACATTTATTGATTTGGTTTGAACTTCTGTACAAGCCAATTCCCATTGTTCCTCTGAAATTTCAGTTTGCAGATCTTCTTTCCAGTAGTTTAATCTTTTCTGTGAGTTTTCACTTGAGGATAGTGTCAATGAGTTATAAAACTCTGAAATAATACCCTTTCTTTTACTATCTTTCATCAACATTTTTTCCAAGGATGAATAAATAGGTCGAGTGAGAGCTCCATTTTGATTTGATCGAATAAAGTTCCTAAGTTGAAGATATTTTAAAAAATGTGTTCTATTAAGATTAAATTTGATCCTCAGCTCTTCAAAAGACATTATGTTATCTGCACATGGCAGATATAAATCTTGAATCTTTTGAATTCCTTTTAAATTCCATACTTTAAATACAGCGTCCGCTCTCCCTGGTTTAAAATATTGATTACCCCATATTGGACTAAATTGTGACAATAAGTGTGGTTCTTTTAAATAGTTTTTAGTTTCACACCATATTTTGATCATATGCTTTACAAATGGATTTTTAACTTGTTTTTGTAATTTTTTTGCCGAATCTGAGTATATGAATATGGGAAGAGGTAGAGGTAAATTGTATGATTCCATTTCAGTCCAGTGAGGGAGATCATTTGATGAAAAATAATATGTCATAGACCTCAGTTGTGCCGACCAATAATACAACATAAAATTTGGACATTTCAGACCTCCACGATCAAATGGTGAATATAATAAAGACAGACGTAATCTAGCCCTCCTGTTGTTCCATATAAATTCCACTAACTTTTTTTTAATTCTTGAGAATAAATCTAAAGGTGGTGGTAAGGGAATGTATTGAAATAAATAAAGTATTTTAGGTAAGATATTACTTTTAAGTATATTGATTCTCCCGATCATTGACATTGGTAGTGACATCCATCTCTGAAGTAACTCATTAATATCTGTCATTAAGGCTTCATAGCTGACACTGGCGACTGATTCTAGCTTAGGCACAATTTGGATTCCTAAATATTTAAACTGATTTACAACATTGAATTGATTTACCTCAGGGGCTGGGTAATTTCTCTGGGTCTCATTTAGCATTAATATTGAAGATTTAGTTTTATTTATTTTATATCCTGATATTTCCACAAAATTCTTTATTAAATTCAACAAGGTTGGAATTGATTTTTTAAGATTCGACATAAACAAAATTATGCCATCGGCATACAGGGAGATTTTATGTTCTGTTGGTCCAACTTTAATTCCATATATTTGTGAATGTAAACGTATCGCCATTGCTAAAGGTTCAATTGCCATAGTAAACAGTAAAGGTGAAAGTGGACAGCCTTGTCGACATCCTCTATTGATTTTTATTGATTTTGAAATATTGCTATTTGTTAGGATTTCTGCTGTAGCATTATTGTATATTATCTGAACCCATTTTATGAAATTATTTCCAAGTCCAAACCTTTGTAAGACTTCAAAAAGAAAGGGCCATTCGACTCTGTCAAAGGCCTTTTCGGCGTCCAGTGATAGGAGAGCTGTATCCGGTGCTTCTTTATTAGAATAAATAATATTAAATAGTCTTCTTACATTATGGAAGCCTTGTCTTCCCTTTATAAAGGCATTCTGATCTCGATTAATAATATTTGGTAAAATTTCTTGTATTCGTCTTGCTAAAATTTTACAGATTATCTTAAGGTCGGCATTTAATAGGCTTATTGGTCTCATATTTTCACATTTATTAGAGGGTTTACCTGGTTTTGGCAACAGTATAATTAAGGCATTATTCATGTATGATGGTAAATTACTATTTTGAAATGCTTCTAAAACCATTTCCAAAAAAGGTTTTATTAATTTATTCTTAAATTTTTTATAAAGGTCAACTGGAAGACCATCTGGTCCTGCACTTTTCCCTGATTTCATATTATCAATGGCTAGCTCAACTTCTTCTTGACTAATTTTAGACTCCAGTATCTCCCTGTTTTCATTTGGAATACACGGTATAGATAGTTTGTTCAAAAACCCATTTAGTTTTGTTAAGTCAGATTCATTTTTGGTATCATATAATTTTTCATAGTTATCTCTAAAGGCTCTATTAATTTCTAAAGGATCTATAACTACCTGTCCGTTACTTATAATACTGGTAATTGGTGTTTTAAATTCTAATTGTTTAATCTGCCATGCCAATAATTTCCCTGATTTTTCACCTTGTTCATAAAAAGATTGTTTCAATCTTAGAAGACTCGAGGCAGCTCTTTTCACTGATTTTTTGTCATATTCAGCTCTCAAAATCAGTAATTCGTTCTCCAACCTTGGATCACTTCCTGCATACACTTTTTCTTGAAGAATTTTTATTTTATGTTCCAATTGGACTCTCTCCTCTCGAGTCTTCTTAGATTTTTAACCTGTATAACTAATAATATGTCCCCTAATAAAAGCTTTGAAAGCCTCCCACTTTACACATGCTGATGTTTGTGTAGTATTGATGTCAAAGAACTCATCTATCTGTTTTTCTATATACTTAACAAATTCCTCATCCTGAAGCCATTTATGCTGAAATTGCCATCTACCTGATTCCTTTGTCAATTTCTTATCTACATATATTAGACAGCAGGGTGCATGATCAGAGATCACGATGTTATCATTAAAGCAGTTTTGAATCTTGGACCTTAATTCTGTGGAGATCAAAAAATAATCAATACGTGAGAATGTCTTGTAGGTATTGGAATAACAAGAGTAGGATGAAAATGATGAGGTGATAACACTTCCTTGCCATCTACTCCTAATTCTTTTTACATCCTCCTGTATTAGATGAGTTTCTTGTAAAAACACAATTTTTGAACCCATGTCTTTTATTTTATTCATAACTTGTTTAAGTTTTTTAAAATTTTGTAGACCTCTGCAATTCCATGAAGTTAAATTAAGATTAACGCTTTGGTTTATGATCAATAGGGAGTTTGGGATTACCTTGCAGTGTAAACATGCTCATACAGAGAAGCAAAAACATGAGTGGTTGAACATTCATCCTACAAACTACACACAAACAAATTCCCCCTTCCCACATTTGTGGTGATCCCCCCAAAATCAAAAGAAAAATTCCGTCTCCCGATATAGCCATCGACCGCTCCACACCCACGAGGATCAGCCAAAGCCACTCCTTCTTCATCCTCCCAATCACCCTAACTCTACTGCTTTAAATGACGTAGCATTAACTCTCTTCTGTAGTTTTCCAGCTTAACTCCAAAATTTTTAGCAACTTTGTACATCATAGTTTTTTTTTTTAATCTATAATACAATCTATATTTTGTAAACTTGCTATTTGCTTCAAATCAGTCAGATGCCTGTGCAAATGCTTAAATATTCTACCTTATATTTTGTTCATGCTTAGCTCCCACCAGTCTCTTCTTGGATCTTCTTGATGAACTCCTGCGCCTCCTCTGGGGTCTTGAAGATGTGTGTCCTGCCCCCATACGTGGTCAACAGTCTCGCAGGATAAATTACACCATGACGAATCCCAAGGTTGCGCAGCTCTTTACGTACGGGATCAAACTGCTTCCTCAATTGTTGGATTCCTGTGGCCAAATCTGGGTAGAACCGCACCTGCTGGTCCTGGTGTTTAATCTCTCCTTTGGCTCGCGCAGCGTTGAAGATCTTCATCCTGTCTCTGTTGCTGAGGAACTTCATAATAAGCATCCTTGGTGGTCCCTTATCTCTCCGTGGGCCGATACGGTGTGCGCTTTCCAGAACGACTGCTGATTGCAGCTCCGCGCTGCCCAGCGCCTCCGGAATCCACTTTTCCAAAAAGGAACATGGGTCCCGACCTTCGGATTCCTCCGGTAGACCCACCAGCCTCAAGTTGTTCCGTCTCGACCGGGACTCCAAATCCAGGACATTATCTTCCAGACATTTATTATTTTTTTTTCCAAAGTGCGCACCTTTAATTGAAGACCGGTGACGTCATCCTCAGCACTAGAGACACGAAGCTCCACCTGCGCCATTCGTTCTACACAGCCACCCAATTCCTTTCTCATTCCTTCCAACGCTGCCATAATCCCATCAAATTTAGAGGAAAAGTCTGCTCTCATTGAACTAATGGCAGCTAGCACTGCACCTGTGCCGTTGCCCGCAGATACCGCACCGCTGCTAGCTTCCTCCGCCATATATGGAGCTTTATCTGCTGCGTCACAGACGTGAAAGTCCGTTAATTTGGACTGTTTCGGCGGCTCGTTTTTTCCTCTACCTGGTTTTCCAGCCTTAGGCTTCACCAACATATCCTCGCCCAAACGCTGGGATATGTTCTGTCCCAAATGAGAGAGTTATTTGCCGATTTTTTTTTTTCTCCAGGAGCAGAGCAGAGTGATACGTGTCCCTCTCACATGGCCGCCAAAACCGGAAGTCCCTTTTTTACTATTTAATGGACTATAATTACTTGGATCCCCATCTAATAATTGGAACATTTGGGAGGGTGGGGTGAGGTTGATATGTTTGTTTAATTTGTGTTATTATATTTCTTTATGTGGTGAAAACAATAAAAAGAATGTTGGGAAAAATGATAGGATTGAAACTTTTTTTACTTGGCTTTTTCCTCTGTTGCACACTCATTTGTTTTACCTTCATTGATGCTGTCTTATCTCAGTATAAAAGACTCTCTAAAAGGCTGTTTTGAAGCTCTGCACTGTGTGTCTGTGTGTGTGTATATATATATATTTTATAGTAATATGTACATATGTATATTAGCTGCTCTTGCTTGCTTGTTTTTTTTTTCTTGCCTTCTGATTGTTGCTCTGAGTGTTGCTATCCCTGTGCTGTTGCAATCCTGGAATTTCCCCGTTGTGGGACTAATAAAGGCTTATCTTATCTTATCTTATCTTATAATTAACACTTTAGTTTTCTTGAAGTTATGTATTTGCAAAGGAGCTTTTCACAGTGTTAATGGTGCTTGATAAGAATTTTTTCCTTGTTATGAGCCATTAACCAGCTGTGTGTTTGTGTATGTACAGTGGTGTGAAAAAATGTTTGCCCCCTTCCTGATTTCACTTTCTTTTGTATGTTTGTCAGACTTAAATGTTTCAGATTATCAAACAAATTTAAATATTAGACAAAGATAACACAAGTAAATACAAAATGCAGTTTTTAAATGAAGGTGTTTATTATTAAGAGGAAAAAAAAATCCAAACCTACATGGCCCTGTGTGGAAAAAGTGATTGCCCTCTCCTGTTAAAACATAAACTAAGTATGGTTTATCACATCTTTGGAAAGCTGAGTTCAATTTCTCTAGCCACACCCAGGCCTGATTACTGCCACACCTGTTCTCAATCAAGAAATCACTTAAATAGGGCCTGCCTGTCAAATTGAAGTAGACCAAAAGATCCTCAAAAGCTAGACATCATGCTACAATCCAAAGAAATTCAGGAACAAATGAGAAACAAAGTAATTGAGATCGATCAGTCTGGAAAAGGTTATAAAGCCATTTCTAAAACTTTGAGACTCCAGCGAACCACAGTGAGAGCCATTATCCACAAATGGCAAAAACATGAAACAGTGGTGAACCTTCCCAGGAGTGGCCGGCCGACCAAAATTACCCCAAGAGTGCAACGATGACTCATCCAAGAGGCCACAAAAAACCCCACAACAACATCCAAAGAGCTGCAGGCGTCACTTGCCTCAGTTAAGGTCAGTGTTCATGACTCCACCAAAAGAAAGAGACTGAGCAAAAATGGCCTGCATGGCAGAGTTCCAAGATGTAAACCACTGCTGAGCAAAAAGAACCTAAAGGCTTGTCTCAGTTTTGCCAGAAAACATCTTGATGATCCCCAAGACTTTTGGGAAAATACTCTGTGGACTGACGAGACAAAAGTTGAACTTTTTGGAAGACGTAAGTCCCATTACATCTGGCATAAAAGTAACACAGCATTTCAGAAAAGGAACATCATACCAACAGTAAAATATGGTAGCGGTAGTGTGATGGTCTGGGGCTGTTTTGCTGCTTCAGGACCTGGAAGACTTGCTGTGCTAAATGGAACCATGAATTCTGCTTTCTACCAAAAAATCCTGAAGGAGAATGTCCGGCCATCTGTTCGTAACCGCAAACTGAAGTGCACTTGGGTTCTGCAGCAGGACAATGATCCAAAACACACCAGCAAGTCCACCTCTGAATGGCTTAAGAAAAACAAAATGAAGACTTTGGAGTGGTCTAGTCAAAGTCCTAACCTGAATCCGATTAAGATGCTGTGGCATGACCTTAAAAAGATGGTTCATGTTTGAAAACCCTCCAATGTGGCTGAATTACAACAATTCTGCAAAGATGAGTGGGCCAAAATTCCTCTACAGCGCTGTAAAAGATTCATTGCCAGTTATCGCAAATGCCTGACTGCAGTTGTTGTTGCTAAGGGTGGCCCAACCAGTTATTAGGTTTAGGGGGCAATCACTTTTTTCACACAGGGCCATGTAGGTTTGGATTTTTTTCCCCTTAGTAATAAACACCTTCATTTAAAAACTGCATTTTGTGTTTACTCGTGTTATCTTTGTCCAATATTTAAATTTGTTTGATGATCTGAAACATTTAAGTGTGACAAACATACAAAAAATGAGAAATCAGGAAGGGGGCAAACACTTTTTCTCACTACTGTTTGTGTGCATGCATGTATCTAAACTCCAGAAATGCAAGGTGGGCAAAAGCAGAAGTATCTATTTTTGTAAAGTGATGATATGCATCAGAAGATGCGTGTTTGTTTTGAAACTCCCATAGAGCCCGAAAGAACAAACAGATGTTCCATTTCTTTAGTGTTAGCGTGCGTGCATAAATGCATTAGGACAGATGTTATGCGTGTGCGTATATTTGCATGCTACTGAGCAAAGCTGCAAAAGGACTTTTCCTTTTACTCTTGGGTGCAGATAACGTACTGTATATAATGCAGTATTCACAGTAAAAAATCTAAGTCTACATACTGTGTGTGTGTGTGTGTGTGTGTGTGTGTGTGTGTGTGTGTGTGTGTGTGTGTGTGTGTGTGTGTGTGTGTGTGTGTGTGTGTGTGTGTGTGTGTGAAAGTGAGGGACTACTGCTATTATATTATATTATCCTGTATAATAAAGATGTTAGTAACACCTGGCCTGGGAGCCAGATATAATAGTTTGTCTTCCACCCTTTATACATTTTTGAGCCCCCCTCCTAATTTTGGACCTTTTTTACCCAGTCTCACAATTTTGCCACTTTTTCTCCAGCCTCATAAATTTGCAACACTTTTCCCCCTATTCTTGTGCATACTCCAATTCTAATAAAGTTGGGACGTTGTGCAGAATTCAAATAAAAGCAGAATACAATGGTGTGCAAATCATTTTCACCCTATATTCAATAGAATACACTACAAAGAGAAGATATTTAATGTTCAAACTGACAAACTTTGATTTTTTTGCAAAATATTCATCCATCCATCCATCTTCTTCCGCTTAATCCTTTTCGGGTCACAGGGGGGCTGGAGCCTATCACTCATTTTGAATTTGATGCCTGCAACATGTTCCAAAAAAGCTGGGACAGGGGCATGTTTGTTACATCACCTTATATCACCTTACACCTTACATGTTTGTTACATCACCAAACCAGGCCAGTCTAGTATCCTCACTCTTGTACTACGAAGCCACGCTGTTGTAACACATGCAGAATGTGGCTTGGCATTGTCTTGCTGAAATAAGCAGGGACATCCTTGAAAAAGACATTGCTTGGATGGCAGATACGTTGCTCCAAAACCTGTTCCTGAATCTGTTCCATTCAGCATTAATGGTGCCTTCACAGATGTGCAAGTTACCCATACCATCACAGATACTGGCTTTTGAACTTTGTGCTGATAACAATCTGGATGGCCCTGTTCCTCTTTAGCGCGGAGGACATGACATCCATGATTTCCACAAACCTGCAGACTCATCAGACCACAGCACACTTTTCCACTTTCCATCAGTCCATCGCAGATGAGCTTGAGCCCAGACCAACCAGTGGCATTTCTGGCTGTTGTTGATATATGGTTTTTGCTTTGCATGGTCAAGTTTTAGCTTACACGTTTTAATGTCTCCGTTTTCAGAAGTATTCCTGAGCCCACACGGTAATATTCTTTACAGAATGTCATTTTTTTAATGCAGTGTCACCTGAGGGATCAAAGGTCATGGGCAACCAATTTTGGTTTTCAGCCTTGCCACTTATGTGCAGAAAATTATCTAGATTCTCTGAATTGTTTGATGATATATGGACTGTTGATGACGAAATCCTTAATTCCTAAGTGTTGTACATTGAGAAACATTGTTATTAAAGACACACTCTGGTGGCTCTAAAACCACCTCAGAAACAAATGTGTATTGCCCAAAATAGTATGGGGGGGGGGGGGGCTGAAAAGTTCATGGGCTGACTAAGGAGCTATGCTCGTAGGTGCTGAGCCAGTAGTATTTGTGCTTCAGTGGCCGAGGAACAAAAGGGTAGAGCAGAGCTGAGAGTGAGAGAACTGTCAAGAGTATGGGTACAATAAACCACATTTGGTCAAATTTGACCACTGCATCATAGTCAGCCTATGAACTTTTCAGCCCCCCTCATGTTCTGGCTTTTTATCCACAAAAAACTTTCATTGCCTCAGAATTGTTTGGAAAGAGTTTTTACATCTTCCACCTATTTAAGTATACATGGACTATGAATATTCTAATTAGCTCCACCCACACTCCTGCCCTCCAGTAGCAGATCGTGCAAGACCAGCCCTCTCCTCTCCTCTGACCTGAGAACACCGAAGACTGCTTTGCTAAACAATGGCTAGTCAAAACAATGGAGTGATTCAGCCGTACATGTACATGCCACCTATCCCCAACAAAACAAGCTGACTCTTGGTGGTCCTATCTGGGGGCTGATGGGTGCCTGATGGGCAGCTCATTGGGAGCTGGCAGTCCACTGGGCCCACCTGCCACCATGGAACCACGACCTCCACGCGGCACGCATGGTCTCACCCGGCCATTGCGCCACCAGCCCCGTGATTATCCAACTTGCCTCCGTCCTCCCTGGCGGGGACAGAATGAAGCGCCGGGGAAACCCCTTCACCAAACTGAGTCAAACAAAGGCAAAACAGATGGGTGGCGGTCTTGGCACCTTCACCCCCCGTCTCTCTCTGGTTCGGCCTTCCGACCGTGTACCTCCCATTCCTCCGTGGGCACCTTCGGGATCCCACATGTACAGGCGTGGCAGCAGGTGGACTCCAGTCTCCGAGCTGACCACGTCTCGCATGCGCTCCAGGGTTCCGGAATATGGTAGCCTCAGCGGTGGAAAACTACTAGCGGCCGCAGTCAGTTTTGCCCCGTCCCTGGGAAGGGACGCTCACTGTCAGCGTGGTCAGTGGTAGGTAGACCGTGAGCCTCCATCCACAGACCCACGTCAGCAACTCCCTCTTCCCCTGGGGGGGGTGAACTCAGGTGTTTAACCATGCCCAATGCTTAGCCTGATTGGTTAATGTTATAATCAATCAGGCTAAGCAGGAATGCTTATGTAGCTAGAAACGTTCTGTCCAAAGTTGCCCTTTTGGGGGGAGGGGGTGTGGAGCTTAACTGGACATTCACAGCAGAAAAACACAGACTTGGGACTGACTTTGCTCTTGATATGTCTTAAGTCAAAAACATGTTAAAGACATGTTAACAACACAAAAAACTTGGACTATTTGCCCACACAGTTGTTCACAAAGTTTCTTAAGTATGCAACTCCTTTCCCCCTGTAAATTTGCAACTTTTTTCCATCTTGTAAATTTGACATTTCCCCCTTAAAAATTTTCAACTTTCTACTACTCTTGAAAACATGCAACTCCCCTTGTAAATATGCAAGTCCCTCACCCCCACCACCTGAAAATTTAAGACTTTTTCTCATCTTGTAAATTTGCCATTTTTCCCGTTTTGTAAATTGGTCCACTTTAATAACTTTCTGACCCCCCACCCCCAACTCTGCGACTTTTTTACTCTTGTAAAATTTGTTACAATATTTTTTTCAATTTAAAGAAAGAAATAAGAAAAATAAACGCACAGACCCTGGCATTATTTATTATTCGCTTGTCGACCCTCATCAAGATTTGACACCCCTGTTGCATAATTATCAAAGAACACTGTCAATAATAAAAATCAACATTACACTACTTACAAAAAGTTAGGGATATTTCACTTTCGGGTGAAATGTATGGAAAATGTAAAAAGTTCATGCTACAGTGATATTATATAATGAAAGTAGGGCATTTAAGTAGAAGCATGCAGTGGTGATTTCCTCATCTCAAATAATTTATTGAAACAAAAGCCAACAACAGTGGTGGGTATACCACAACAAAAAATGTCAATAACGCAATAACTTGTCATGTGCCCTTGCACATCAATTACAGCTTGACAGCGACATCTCATGCTGTTCACAAGTCGACTTATTGTCTGCTAAGGCATGGCATTCCACTCTTCTTGAAGGGTGGCCCTCAGGTCATTGAGGTTGTGGGGTGTAGGGTTACAAGCCTCTACACGGCGACTCAGCTAATCCCATAGGTTTTCTATGGGATTCAGGTCTGGAGAAAGTGCAGGCCACTCCATTTGAGGTACCCCAGCCTCCAGCAGTCATTCCTAAATGGTGCAACCTCTGTCATGAATCTGGGTTTGGCTGTTCCAAACCCAATTCTGACTTATTATTTATTTTCCCTCTTTTGGCCTTCGCTTCCTGACAGCTTGGGCACGCCCCCTTCTCCTGTCAAGTGCCATCAGCTGTGCTCCGTTACTGGGTGTTTCACACACATACACACACACTCCATTCATTCTCATTCACACGCGCAGACACTCACTCATGCACACCTGGGGTTCATTTGTCCAGCCCACGCATTTCCACACTGGCGATCTCTTCCCTCGTTAAGTTTATTATTATTTAAGCGAGGAGTTAGTAGGAAGAGATCGTTGCAGTATTCGCCCTCATTCGTGGCAGCTGTCACCATGGGATGA
Source organism: Pholidichthys leucotaenia (assembly GCA_020510985.1). Lineage (NCBI taxonomy): Eukaryota > Metazoa > Chordata > Actinopteri > Cichliformes > Pholidichthyidae > Pholidichthys > Pholidichthys leucotaenia. The sequence continues at coordinate 94,696,676 of CM035850.1, read as the reverse complement.
GACGCCGGGTCGTCCGGCGCTCAGACCATATCCCTCCTTACCTCTGTTTCTCATTTGACAGCGTCTCAGCGGGCTCCCAGCTGTCAGTGTTACGGGACGGCTGGGGCCCAATTAATCCTCATCAGCTGAGGCGCTGCTAATGAAGATAAAAAGGAGCAGCTCCGATCATTCGGGGCTGCGACTTAAGCACTGTAAGGCTGGAGCCCCTACGCCCGGTGCCAGCTTCCTACTCATCTTGCAGCATTACTCGTGAGTGTTACCCTGTAAGAGTATTTGTGTCTTGGAACCCCTACGCCCGGTGCCAGCTCTCTACTTGTCTTGCTGCATAACTTGTGAGTGTCATCCTGTATGAGTATTTGTGTCTTGGAACCCCTACGCCCGGTGCCAGCTCTCTACTCGTCTTGCTGCATAACTTGTGAGTGTCATCCTGTATGAGTATTTGTGTCTTGGAACCCCTACGCCCGGTGCCAGCTCTCTACTCGTCTGGTTGCATAACTTATGAGTGTCACCCTGTATGAGTATTTGTGCTTCTTGGCCTACAAGGCTGTGTTCCTTATCCCCTGTCCCTTTTTATAATAAAACATCACAACTCACTGGCTTGCCCTCGGCTCTCTCTGTGTGGCTCGCGAGGGCCACACGTAACAGTAAGTTGCAGCCAGACGAGTTGCCGGCGGCCGTGAGTTGTTGTGGACTTGTACCTTCCAGTCCGGGTGTCAGCGCTCTTAGCATGCCATCTCCCAGGAGTCACGTTCGACGCCGGGGCGACGAGCGGATGTCCATCTTGGGGGGTGTCGATGGGACGCTCTTCACCGCTACCCTGCACAACGCCTCCAACGTGAGACGCTGGCATCTGGACCGTGCTGAGAATCTCCTGGACAGTCACCTTCGCTATTCCTACCATCCTGAGGTCTGTACCAGGAGGGACGCCATCGCTGCACAGCGAGAGGAGCTCCGCGGGTTGGAAGGAAATCCCGGCAGGAAGCCGAAGAGGAGGAGACGTCGCCCCCCCCGCTTCGGAATCCCGTTCCTGTCTCCACTCCAGCCCGGGAGTTCGCGCCACCCAGAGGGCTTCCCCCGTTCTGCACTACGTCACTCGGGATTCCCCCGAAGGATCTGCAGCTGACCGCAGTTAAGGTCCGGGATCGAGTGGCTGCCGCGAGCTCGGCTGTGCATCCGGCTACCATCATCAGGCATGTGGCGGCGGCGATGAGATTGGTGGAGAGGAGTCCAGGGCTACGAAACTACCCCGAGTTCAACGCCCTCCTCGCCTCGGTCTCTGCTCAGGAGCGGCGATTCCTGGGTTTCTCCTTCGCTTCGCCCCCTGGGAATAGCCGTCATCACGTCGCCAAGTTGCCTCAGCACGAACCCTGTCCGGATCCAGTTCCGGGCTGTCGCAAGGTCCCTTCCTCCCACGCAGCTGTCACCTCTTCGCCTAGCCAGAGAGGAGATTTTACAGCCTCGTCTCCTGAGCCTCTTCCCCTCGCTGTCACGCCAGCGCATCCGGGCCGGCTCATCTCGGCTGTCACCTCCTCCTCCTCGACGCGCTCCCCGACTGCTGTGTGCACCTGGAATCCCGGCCTGGCGAGCCCTCTTCTGGAGACAACACGAGCGGCCCCCAGACGTTCTCCCAGGGGGTCCTCCGTTACCACCCGGCGGGGAGAGGGAGAAGCAACGTCCACTGCAGCAGGCACCACCCAGCCTCCAGGAGACAGGCAAGTCCCAGTTTGTTCTCATCTACTTTGTGATTTGCTCTGTCATACTCCTGGAGGTGGAGTTCGGGGTCCGCAGCTCCCTGAACTCCCACCACCTGCTGTAACCTGTGTTTTTAATCCTGCACCCTCTGTGTCTTCCTCCGCTGAGCGGTCCCCGGCGCCGGGTCAACGTCGTGGGATGAGGAGGGGGCCTGCAGTTCCAGTCCCGCAGCTACGTTGTGGACGGAGGAGGAAGACTGACTGCTACGTGGAGTCCACGCCGACGACCAAGCGTCCCCAGGTCTCCACGGAGAAGCGGATTGGTCCAGCGGGACGAGGTTCTCCTGCCATCACGTCGTGTGGACCATCAGCGTGGTTACCGGGGCAGGAGGAATCCCAGGCTGCGCTGACCATCATGCCGGCTGCGGGGCCAGACGCAGCTGAGTGGGAGCCTGACAACAACCTCCTGACGACGGATCTTGGATCTTCGCAGTCCTGGACGGCGTCAGAACCCGAGATCAGGCGAGTGCTCTACTTTCTCTTTCTCCTTCATATCTTTGAGCACTTTAGCCTGTCTCTAGGGGAGATGAGCCGGGTGCAGCCGTCCGCTGCGTCCGAGCTCGTCTCACCGGGTTCTGGCGCTGCCGGTGATCCTGATCCCGGTTCTGTTTTCTCTCCTGAGCCTTCTTCCAGGGTTGCCGGCAAGGAGTTGCCATCTCTCGTGGTGCTGGAAGGTCCAGGTTCGACATTGGAGTTCAGTTCTGGTGCGGTGCCGACCCAGTCGGGGTCCGTCGTGGGTGCTGCTCCAGCGGTGTCCGACGTGGGTTCGCCCGAGACCCAATCGGGGTCCGATGTGGGTGCTGCTTCAGCGGTGTCCGACGTGGGTTCGCCCGAGACCCAATCGGGGTCCGACGTGGGTCCCGCTCCAGTGGTGTCTGACGTGGGTCCGCCTGAGGCCCAATCGGGGTCCGACGTGGGTTCTGCACCAGTGTTGTCCAGGTCTGGTGAGGGGGTGGCTGTTTCCCTGCGGTCTGACGTTCGTCCACCTCGTCATCGGCTCTCCCCCGAGCTTCTTCCACCGGGGTCCGCTTTGACCTCTCGTCCGTGGTGGTTGAGCGATGCGGGTCGGCTGCCGGAGGGCCTACCGTGCCCGTTCGGTTCGCTTGTGCGGCCGCCCGACCCGCAAGACTTTCGGTTCGGCGATCTGGTCCGACTCCCCGATGAACTGAGTTTGCTTCTGGGTGGCCTGGTACAGCCACCGGGGAATTTGTTTCTTGGGACCTGGGTCTGGGGTAGGCCGCCTGAACATTCCCTTTTCCCTAGTTCACCAGCTGGACAATGGGCGGGGAGACCACCGGAACAGTTCCGGCTTTATTGGACTCTGCCTGCCGTCTCCTTCGGGTGTCGCTTACCTTCTGTAAATATTAAGGTCACTCGGGTGTAGTTTTTGTCCTCTAGGTGAATCTATATATGTAGCGCTGTGTATTGTGTTTTTTTTTACTATCCGTACTCAGCATTTTCATCATTCTTGTCCTGTTCCTAGCCTCGTTTGTGCATTATGGAGTAATGTGTTTTGTTCCCCTTTCAACCGTACTCTGTAATTGCCTCATTTGTTCCTGTCACCTTCATGGTGTTTTTTTTTTTTCTCTTCTCCCCTGCCCCAATCTAACATCATTTGGGTGCTATTGAGTAGTGTGTTTTACCTGTACCCATGCTCAGCATTTTCCTCATTTGTGCCCTGGTCTAATTATTTCTTTTTTGTGTGATATGGAGTATTGTTTGGGTTTTTTTTTTCTCTCTCTCTCTGCCCTGGTACTCTGTATTTGTTCATGGTCTATTTGTCTTTCTTTTTGCCTCTCTCTGCTTCTCTCCCTCCGGTCCTGCCTCCCTTCCACCCACCCTAGGTGGGGGGGCTCGGATGGCTCGGGTCGTTCGGAGCCCGACCGTGAGGGGGACGTTCTGTCACCATGGGATGAGACGCCGGGTCGTCCGGTGCTCAGACCATATCCCTCCTTACCTCTGTTTCTCATTTGACAGCGTCTCAGCGGGCTCCCAGCTGTCAGTGTTACGGGACGGCTGGGGCCCAATTAATCCTCATCAGCTGAGGCGCTGCTAATGAAGATAAAAAGGAGCAGCTCCGATCATTCGGGGCTGCGACTTAAGCACTGTAAGGCTGGAGCCCCTATGCCCGGTGCCAGCTTCCTACTCATCTTGCAGCATTACTTGTGAGTGTTACCCTGTAAGAGTATTTGTGTCTTGGAACCCCTACGCCCGGTGCCAGCTCTCTACTCATCTGGCTGCATAACTTGTGAGTGTCACCCTGTATGAGTATTTGTGCTTCTTGGCCTACAAGGCCGTGTTCCTTATCCCCTGTCCTTTTTTATAATAAAACATCACAACTCATTGGCTCGCCCTCGGCTCTCTCTGTGTGGCTCGCGAGGGCCACATGTAACAGCAGTGAGTTTTCCATGAGTGTTGTATCATTTCCTTCACGCATTCAGCCTGACATTTTCAGACGTTCAATCCCTGGATGTTCGCAGCTGACCCAGCTTGTCTCCCTCATCTGCCAGACTACACGGGAAGCTCCGGATTGCTCCAGTTCCACAAGTCGTTGCCTTTTTTCCCTGTGCTGACAGCTGTTCTGCGGCACTAGGCTTTCTCGTCGCCGGGCTGTGGTGCATCCGGGGGGCGCCCTGTATGTCTAGTGGCCATTTTCTTATCAGAGCAATTCTCTGTATTTGTGGTTAAAACTGGACTTGTTATTTTCATGGGTTTTGTTAATAAAAGTGCACATTCTACTCTCACTCTTGGGTTTCTCATTTCCTCTCTCATGCGCCGCGTAATGGTGCACAAAGAATCATGACAACCTCGATGAGCTGGAGCATTGTCTTCCATGAAGATGAAATTAGGCCTTTGTTGTTCATTCAAGGCCACAATGACTGGATTAATGATGTTATTCAGGTAGTATTGGCTTGTCACTGTACCATTCACAAAGTGTAGGGCAGCTTTGTATTGACTAGACACACCTGCCCAGACTGTAAAACCTTATTCATACTGCATTTCCCCTCTAGTCCGCTTTGGTCCACACGTGCTTTGGACGTGCCTGGCACGCACGCAGCACTGTACATTCTCACTTTTTTCATCTACCCAGGCCAAGCGGTTGACGCATGTGCACAACCATCATTTGTAGTTTCACTCCCGTCCTATAGGTAGCGCCAATGCGCTGATGCGCCAGGATTTTCACCAACAAAGAAACACTGCTTGCTTTCTGCTGCTTGATTTCCCGGTTTTCACTCCTTTTCCACAAAGATGCTGTTGTTGCTGCTGCTGCTGCTGAAGTATGTATGTATGATTCATGTATGTTCATTCTCGTCTTCTATTTCCTCGTTGTCTTCTTCGTCTACTTTGTCTTGGTATGCTGTGTCAATATCGCCACCTCATGAGTGGGACATTCAGTTTTGTGCATGCACTTTTCAACGCGTTCAGGTCATGGGCAGGCGGCACGGTCACAAAATTTGGGCTGCACACGGTCGTCCACAGTCAAGCACTGCGGACACTAGCGGAGTGGAGACGATGTAAATTTTGTCACACAAGGTTTATGGTTACATGTACGCGGACAGCAGAGGTGCAGCATGAATCCAGCTTAACATGTTGACAACAGTGGCTGATGCATAGCACTCTCCTTGATGTCTCCAATATCACTGGTGGCCATCACTTCTGCTCAACGTGAATAGACTTTCATTAGAGAACAGCACTGAGGCCCACTGGTCCCTTGTCCAGCGTAAATGCTCCCTCGCCCATGCAAACGGTGACATCTGTGCCAGTTGGTGCTTTCAGGTACTCTTGCAGGTCATCTAGCACACAGACCAGGCTGATGTAAATGGTTTTGAATGGTCTGGTGTGACACGTGGGTGCCTGTCACCTCCCTCATATGTGCCTGGAGTTGAGTGGCATTCATCATCTGGTTCCGCAAGACACTGTTCACAATGAAGTGGTCATCAACGTGGGATGCGGCCAAAGGACATCCACTTTTATACCTTTCTGTGACTCTTCCAGTCTCTCTGTATCTCTGTTGCAACCTGCTGATGACACTGTGACACTCTAAGCTCAGTGGCCATTTTCCTCTCAGAACATCCTGTTTGAAGCCTTGCAATGGCAAGGTACTGTTGATCAGCTGTTAGGTGTCGTCTTGGTCTCATGATGTCAAAATGTGAACAGCATGATGAAGAGGACTGTTTAAATACCAAATCTAATTGAACCAGAAAATTTATTGGTCGCTTCATGGCTCAAGTACCTGTTGTGAATTTTGCTATTAAGCACCTTGTGAGGGAAGAGCAAGTTAAGCAAAAAGTACTGAAACACTGAATAGTTAGACATGTGTATTCAAAAGGTTAGAGAAGGTCAAATTAAGCTCACCTGTAAAGGTTATAGTGCATCCTAGGTGCACCCTGAAATTTCACCCAAAAGCGAATATCCCTAACTTTTTGAGTAGTGTACTGTATGTTGGAAAGACAGGTAATTTGTACAGTATGGGTGCTTCATAATATAATTGTTCACCAAATATTTACTGTGGTGTGAAGTTTCTTTTTATCATTGAGATATGTCTCAGTTTCTCAGCATGAAGTGTACTCATGAGATTTTTTTATTGCTTATCAATCTTTCCATTTTCATTTTGCTTCTTATTCCAGGCTAGTGGTGCAACATTCTTTCCAGTTAATAAGACATGCAGTATGCACTGATACTGTGTTTCAAAAAAAAAAAAGCCATAGAAATGCTACTCAGTTCAGCCCTGTAAAACATCAGAGGCCTGTACAAGAGCAAAAAATGAGCAGTTATTAGTTGCTCTTTCTCTGCCCTGTTCTGATGGAAATCACCACTGTGAACAAGTGCTCTCTGCTGGAAGCAAGAGACACCCACGGCACTGTATGTTTAGCCATCATGACTAACCAGGCACCTGCTTGATTGCCCTCTTAGGGGAAGAACACACTTTGGAGGTTTTTTTTTTTTTTTTTTTTTTACAGACAGTAACTTCCATGCAGTGTACTAAAGAGCAGGTTTAAAACTGTAGACAAGGCAGCTGACAAGCTTGCATGCATCTACTTTCACGTGTTAATACTACATTGTATTTAATTCCTGGACCACTTTAATTCAAAATGGGTAATGAGATTTTTTTAAAGGCCACCCACTGCAATGGAAGCAAATGACAATTCAGATAGAGGCACTGAGAAAACAAATAACAAGAGATGTTTAAAAAAGTCCAGTTGATCATCAAAGCCAGTCTTACTGATTATTATCCATGGGCATAGCATTGTATTTTCGGTACAACACTATGGGCCCTATTATAACAGTCTAACCCATGCATTTGTGCCAGTAGTTTTGGTAGTTTCTGGCAGTGCATTGCCTAATTTCAGGCTTTGTGCCCTGTGCATACTTTAAGGTCATAGAGGTGAACTCATTTAAAAGGGATGCAGTTGAGCTCATAGTTTCCTCTGGCACTGTTACATCTGAGCACAGGGGGAGTTCCACCGTGCTGTATCCTCTTTCCTTATTTGTTTAATGTTGTGCTTTAGAATTCTAATCCTTGTTATTTTAGCTTTAGTTTGTTTTCACATATTCTGTATTGTTTTGTTGTTTGGCTTATTTTTATGTTTACGCTCACTGTGGTTTTTGTTACTCACAGGTTTGGGGTTATTTGTCTTTATTTACCGTTGTCACGTATTTGTACCTTGCCGTTTCCTTTTTTCCTTTCTCTCGGGGTTGACATCTGTCATTGGCCTCATGAGTTTCTCTCCGCGGGGCGTGGCCTGTCAGCTGTCAGCTTCTTCATCTCCTCCAGCTGACCTAATTGTCTCTTCCCTTTTCTTTTGCTTGCTCAGATTGTCCACACCTGTGTAACATTGAGTAATGGGGTTTTGAGCCCTATTTAAGGGGAACTGATTCATGTTCACTGCTGCTGCCTCATCTCATCAGGCTGTTTCCCAGCCTCTCTACCCACGTCCGAGCCCTGTTATGCTCTGGCGTTCAACTCGTGTAAGTTTCCTTCATTGTCACCTTGATATTTTAAGTATTTTGTTGGACTTTATGTTTGTAAAACAAGCTCGCAGTTCAGCGCCTGGGATTATTCTCTCTGCCCTGGAGGGGCATACATAACAGTAGGCAGCAGCCAGTTAAGAACCCAGCTGCTCTGAGCTCGTGAATCTTTTTGTTTCCTTTTTTTTGGTCATCATCGACTTTAAGGTTTTTGGTCTGAGCGCGGAGGAGTGCGTCATGGCGGCGCTGGACGTGGATTTCGCCTCTAAGGCTTGCACAACCCTCACTCCTGAGGCAGTTTTCAGCTTCCTGGACAACGCAGTCGGGGTGATTAAAACGTGCCTGAGTCTCTGGAGCTACCGTTTGACGCCACTCTTCACTACGATATTCGAGTCTCGACAGCATCTCGAGGGAGTGGTAAAGGAGTCTTCCCCAGCACAACCCCGACTGCCAAAGAAGCGTTCCCGGAAGCAGAGAGCTCACCGTTCTAATCCCGAGCCCGTGCCAACTTCTCCCCGCCAGATGGCCCTTCAAGCACCCGGGGAGACGGAGCACGACCTCGGAACAGCAGCTGACGTCATCACCCCCCAGGAATTCAGGAAAGTTCCCATTCATTCCCTTTCTCTCTCACCTGAATCCGCTTGCCTGATTCCTGATGAGGAGACTCAGACTTTATAGCCTACTGCATCTCCATCATCAGCTGCTGTTACCGCTTTTTCACCTCATTCTCCTGTCTCCCCTAACTCTCCGCTGGTCCTGAGAGGGACTCACCGGACGATGGAGGAGCCTGTGGTCCTGGAGGAATCTATGCTGCCAGCTCCACAGAAACAGCGTCATCCCGAACTGGACCACCGGAGGAAGCCCTCCTCCTCATTGACAGCCTCTTCCCTGACATTGAGCCCAGCTCTTTCCACAGCAGATCTTCTCTCTCCGTTTCTTTCGCCGGCTGTTCCACCAGCCCAGTCTCTCTCCGTTGCTGCTGCATCTTCCGTCCCCTTGATGTCTCCTCCCGCTGCCAAGAGGAGCTCTATTTCTTCACCGGCTACGTCTGTCCCAGTGACTACAGGGGCGGCTCCTCAACAATCCACAGAGGGGCCCAAGATCACCTTAGCCACAGAGAGGAACGACACTCCTTATACAGCAGCAGGCAACATCCAGATCCGGGAAAACAGGCAAGTTCTATTTCATTCTACTCCAATTCATGATGAAATGCCTTGCCTGATTCCCGGTAGAGAGGGTCAGGAAAAGCAGTCCCCTGAGCTCTCTCCACCTGCTGCTGTCACACATTGCCCACCTGTTCTCTCTGTGTCTTCTTTGTCTTTTCCTGAGTGTCCGCCGGCCCCGGAACAAGATCGCCGGACGACGGAGGAGGCCGTGGCCCTGAAAGTTCCAGTTCCAGCACCAATGGTGAGCCGTATCCCAGCTGCCAATCCGGACGAGCCACCAGCATGGTCCCCTTCACCTGGGAACATTGAGACTGCAATCACCATCATGCCTGCTGCGGAGACCGCCGCAGCAGAGTGAGAACCTGGAGCTGGACCTCCCAGAGACCGGGCCCGAGGCATCATCGTCGTTTGGATTGATGGAGTCCTGGATGGCGGTGGAGCTCGAGCTCAGGCAAGTGATCCCCTTTGTTTTTCTTATGTCTGTGTTGGAGAGATCTTGTCTGGCTCTTGGTGAAGAGAGCCGGGTGCAGCCATCAGCTGCACCTGAGCTCACCTTGCCGGAATCCGCCGCTGCCGGTGACCCTAACCATGTTTTTCTCCCTGTCTTTCCTGAACCTCCCCAGAGGGTCGCCGGAGAAGATCTACTCCAGCCAAAGGCCTCCGTAGTTCCAGGTTCACCACCTGAAGACATTGTGGGTGTAGTTTCCCCTGCGGAGGTCGTCACGAGGGCTCATTCCCAGCCCGGTCCCACTGTGGCTGCAGCTCAGGCCCAATCCGGGCCTACTGTGGGTGCAGCTTCGCTCTAGCCCAAAGCCACCGTGGGTGCTAAAGAGCTCCAGCCCGGAGCCACCATGGGTGCTGCAGAGCTCCAGCCCGGAGCCACCGCGGGTGCTGCAAAACTCCAGCCCGGAACCACCGTGGGTGCTACGTTGTCTCATTCCGAGTCCACCGAGGGTGCTGCAGTGCTCCAGCCTGGAGCCACCAAGGGTGCTGCAGTGCTCCTGTCTGGAGCCACCGCGGGTGCAACTAGTCTCCAGTCCAAGACCACCAAGGGCATCGTGATCCCACTTCTTCTTCAGCCAGACGTCGTCGTGGTCCCCTCTCTTCCTCAGCCAGACGCTGTCAGGGTCCCCTTTCTTCCTCAAGCAGACATTGACTTGATTCTCCTCCTTCGGGCCATCACCTCTCCATCGTTAGGTCTCCCATAGGGGGAGCCACCTCCCAGGCCACCTCTCCTATTCAGGTGGCTTAAGAACTCTGGGTGGCCGCCTGATGGACTGAGCCGTAGGGTTGGATGGCCCATGCTCTCCGGTAGACCACCTGACTCGGACCACCTTGCCGTATGCCAGGCTTGGAACTTTGGCCGCCCCCCCGAACTCTCCAGCTCGTTGGTCCAGGGGGTCTAATTCATTCCTAGCGACTGTTGTGAGTCCTGTTCTGGGTTTGTTTTGTTCCCTCCTGGCCTGTTCCCCCCCACCACTCGCCCTGGGTTGATCACTGTGGTTCCTGCTTGGGGATGGGGGGGGGGGGGGTTCCTTTTGGGGTTATTATGGGGTCCACCCCTGGAGTAGGGGCTTACGGTTTATACTGACTAGTGTGGACACTGAGAAGGATTTTGTTTTTTGACGTTCCCTGCATTATTCTTTTTAGGTTGGTTCGGTCCCTCCGTGCCTGGGCTCCCTCCTCCCACCTGGGGTGGGGTTCTTTTCTTTTGCTGTTACCCCGGGGTGTCTGGTTCCCGCCCTTGAGGAGGAGGCTCTGTCACATCTGAGCGCAGGGGGAATTCCACCGTGCTCTATCCTCTTTCCTTATTCTCCACTCTCACACTCCAAAACAATGTAAAAAAAAAAGCCTATTGTATACTGCTAATCATGCTGTTGATAATTCATATTGCAAGATATGAAAAACTGCAAGATGGCGGCGCGTGCACAACGCGAGGCTCAGCGTCCTACCAGATTCTGGGGACTAGCAGTGTTATTTCTGCTCATTTCGGGTATGTTCGTTCAGAACAGCTCTGCTTTTACATCTTACACCCGAGATGAGCTTTTGAATATTGGTTTACAAAACAACGATAACGACCTTTTTATCAGCAACCTACGTCTGAATCTACGTCTCATCCCGGAGCTCTGGAGAACTCCCGACGCTCGGCAGGCTTCCCGGCCGACCGGAAGTGCTCGCAGGCGGCGTAAGGATCGTAAACAAAGGAGGGGTAAACGCGGTGGGCTAAGAGCTAAGCTAAAGCTAACACCGCACCGGCTATCGCTACCCAGTATTTTCCTTGCTAATGTACGGTCTCTGGCGAGCAAAATGAGTGAACTACGGCTTCAGATCACCAACAATAAGAAACTTATGAACTGCAATATCATGATTTTTACGGAAACATGGCTTCACAGTGGAATACCCGACAATGCTATCGAGCTAGCCGGCCTACACACGCTCCGGGCAGACAGAGCAGCAGTTGACTCCGGTAAGACAAGAGGGGGGGGATTGTGCATTTATATTAACAAGGCTTGGTGCACGAACTCTGTCACTGTTGAGAGACACTGCTCAGCTAACCTGGAGTTTCTCATGGTTAAATGTAGACCTTTCTATCTGCCACGCGAGTTCACTTGTACCATCATAACAGCCGCTTACATTTCTCCGGATGCTAATGCTAAGCTTGCTATGAAAGAACTGCATGCAGCTATTAGCAAACAACAAACTGCACACCCAGAGGCAGCATTTATTGTGGCGGGTGATTTTAACCACTCTAACCTCAAGACAGTGCTTCCTAAATTCTACCAGCATGTCTCCTGTCACACAAGAGGGGACAAAACATTGGACCATGTTTACACCAATATTGTGGGAGCCTACACAGCAACTCCCCTCCCCCGCCTAGGCCAGTCTGATCATTTATCCTTGTTCCTTACCCCCAAGTATGTACCGCTCATCAACCGGGTGAAGCCATCAGTGAGGACCATCAAAGTGTGGCCAGAGGGGGTTGACTCTGTACTCCAGGAGAAGTTTAGGAACACAGACTGGAGTATGTTCACCTCTCAGGCTACCTGTGGCTCCCACATAAACATCAACTCTTACACCCACTCAGTCCTGGACCATATCAACACCACTATTGACAGTGTCACCACGGAAAGACAGATCACCACGTACCCAAATCAGAAGCCGTGGATGAACAGAGAAGTGCGACTTCTGCTAAAAGCACGTAACAATGCCTTTAGATCTGGTGATGCACAGGCCTACAGTTCATCCAGGGCAGATCTGAAGAGGGGCATCAAGAAGGCCAAGCACAGCTACAAGCTGAAGGTGGAGGAACATTTTGGGGACTCTGATCCCCGACGTATGTGGCAGGGCATTCAAGCTATCTCTGATTATAAGCCCAGCAACTCCATACCTATAGCCATGACTGTGCCCTTTCTCAATGAGCTAAATAACTTCTATGCTCGTTTTGACAAGGACAACAATGAAAAGAACATCAATTTCCCACCCTCTGATGACCTCCACCACCTCACACTCACCCACACCGACGTCCGTAATGCACTGAGTCATGTCAACGTACGTAAGGCTGCTGGCCCTGATGGCATTCCTGGGCGTGTGCTGAGGGCATGCGCTGAGCAGCTGGCAGGGGTCTTCACAGACATCTTCAATCTGTCCCTGGCCCAGGCCGTGGTACCAGCGTGCTTCAAGACCACTTCAATAGTACCAGTGCCGAAACATTCAACACCATCGTGCCTAAATGACTATCGCCCTGTGGCACTGACGCCCATAGTCATGAAGTGCTTTGAGCGACTGGTCTTGGCACAGCTCAAAAAAGGCCTGTCCCCAACACTGGACCCTCATCAGTTCGCCTACCGGAGCAACAGGAGTACAGAGGATGCGGTTTCTACAGCGCTGCACTATGTACTCTCACACCTGGATGACAAGAACACCTACGCAAGAATGCTGTTTATTGACTTCAGCTCAGCATTCAACACAGTTATCCCCTCCAAGTTGCTCACCAAACTTGGGGACCTGGGAATCAGTACCTCCACCTGCAACTGGATCATGGATTTTCTGACCAACAGACCCCAGCATGTTAGGTCAGGCCCCAACTGTTCTTCCGTCATCACACTCAACACTGGTGTACCACAGGGCTGTGTGCTCAGCCCATTCCTCTACTCCCTCTACACCCATGACTGCAGGCCTATGTATGGATCCAATTCCATCATAAAGTTCGCAGATGACACCACGGTGATTGGACTCATCAGGGACAACGACGAGTCAGATTACAGGGCAGAGGTTGAGCACTTGGCTACTTGGTGCGCTGACAATAACCTGCTCCTTAACACCAGCAAAACCAAGGAGCTCATAGTGGACTACAGGAAGGAGAGGGAAGAGACACATGACCCCATCCATATCAATGGCATAGCTGTTGAACGTGTCCCCAGCTTCAAATTCCTGGGGACCCACATCTCGGAGGACCTGTCCTGGTCAGTTAACACCACCAGCCTGATCAAGAAGGCCCATCAGCGCCTCTTCTTCTTGAGGACATTGAAGAAGAACCATCTGTCAACTGACATCCTGGGCAACTTCTACCACTGCGTGATAGAGAGCACCCTGACCAACTGTATCACACTCTGGTATGGGAGCTGCTCTGTAGCTGACCGCAAGGCGCTGCAGCGGGTGGTGAAAACCGCCCAACGCATCACAGGGACTCCACTTCCAGCTATAGAGGACGTCTACAGGAAAAGATGTCTGCGCCGGGCACGCAGCATTCTTAGGGACTCCAACCATCCTGCTCATGGACTGTTCCAGCTTCTCCCCTCCAGAAGACGTTTCAGAAGCCTTCGGACTAGAACCAGCAGGTTTAGGAACAGTTTCTTTCCAACAGCTGTCACGTTATTGATCTTAGTTCCCCGCTGACTCTCTTACAATCATCTTTTACCATCCTCACCTGTACATAACTGCATAACTACATAACTACATCTAACTTATTGCACATTATTTGCACATAACAGTACTTTTAACTTTCTGCACTGCTGCATATATTTGCTTAAATTGCACATACTGTTAATTACCGTATATACTGCCCTGCTGTCCTTTGCACTTCTGATTGGATGCTAAACTGTGTTTCGTTACCTTGTATTCATACATGTGTAATGACAATAAAGTTGAATCTAATCTAATCTAATCATCTAATATTGTAAATCATTCATGCTGTTGATAATGTGTGATGTGTGTGTGTGTGTGTGTGTGTGTGTGTGTGTGTGTGTGTGTGTGTGTGTGTGTGAATAAACTGCTAAACTGTTAAAAACAGTTCTAATCGTTGTTATTTTATCTTTAGTTTGTGTTCACATGTTCTGTATTGTTTTGTTATTTGGCTTATTTTTCTGTTTACGTCCACTGTAGTTTTTGTTACTCACAGGTTTGGGGGTTGTTCGTCTTTATTTACCGTTGTCACGTATTTGTACCTTGCTGTTTCCTTTTTTCCTCTCTCTCGGGGTTGACATCTGTCATTGGCCTCATGAGTTTCTCTCCACAGGGCGTGGCCTGTCACCTGTCAGCTTCCTCATCTCCTCCAGCTGACCTAATTGTCTCTTCCCTTTTCTTTTGCTTGCTCAGATTGTCCACACCTGTGTATCATTGAGTAATGGGGTTTTGAGCACTATTTAAGGGGAACTGATTCATGTTCGTTGCTGCTGCCTCATCTCATCAGGCTGTTTTCCAGCCTCTTTACCCACGTCAGAGCCCTGTTATGCTCTGGCGTTCAACTCGTGTAAGTTTCCTTCATTGTCACCTTGTTAATTTAAGTATTTTGTTGGACTTTATGTTTGTAAATAAACTTCACAAGCTCGCAGTTCAGTACCTGGGCTTATTCTCTCTGCCCCGGAGGGGCATATGTAGGAAAGCGTTAATTTTGGACAATCTTTAGTAAACCCTCAGAAACAGTGTGGATTAGATGCTAACGGCAAATATAAATATTCTTAATAAATGTACCTAAGAGACTATAATTTAATGATTAATAGTAAAGGGGAGCATTTATAGGGAATGTGTTAAAGGACTGAATATGCACTGTTAAGTATGAACTGTCAGTGAAAGCAGTAGCGTTTCTACGCCATAGGTGGCGCTCAGTAGTGATGAAACACTGTATAGTGTTGGAACACCATAGAAGAAGAGTAGTATGTGTTCTAGTGTGAGTGTTCCAGAGAATGTTCCAGAGAGAGTGTTATGAAAAGATGATGTCTAGCGATGTGCTGTGTAAGTGATGTGCCGTGCCGTGTGTGCTGAGAAGTGAATAAACGGTCGCTGCAAAGTCTAAACAGCTTGGCTCAGTCATCCTTCCTCGGGGCGAAGGATGATTGAACTTTTACTATTCCTTCCCCCAGCCTATCCTCCTCACTTTGCATCACTTTCAAAAACACCTCTGTTTTCTTACAGTCAAATGAGAAGGCTGCGCTAACAGCTTCACTGATGGCACAAGGGGGTTTAATGCCCATCTTCAGGACATGGTCAATCACGTTGAACCCAATGATAGACGGTGCTGCCACTCCATCCTCCTTCACCACTAGCACAGGAACTAAGAGTTCCACCGGTGGGCGACTAACTGTCGGCAGCTTAAATGTGACTTCGACCCGCCCTGAGAATGGAATCGGTGTCTGGTTCACTGCCCTCCCATTCAGGATACTTGGACCCACCAACTCGGCTTAGTCTCTGACGGTAGTGTGTGGCAGGTGCTCCTGTCTCCAGGTGTCATTCATTAAACAAACCTGTGACCCTGCGTCCCACAATGCCTGTGTCTCCTTGTCATCGAAGAAGCAGGTGATGACATATTTTTTTCCAACCAAATTGAGTAACTGTAATTGGCGATTAGGGGACAGTAGATTAACACGGACCGTTTCTACAGGAGGTACCTCGGCCTGAGCTACCAGCCTTGCTTCCAACCTCCGAATACTGTCAGTAATGAGGTCATACAGTTCTTGTGTGTTAGCTTGTTCTGATGTGGTTGCGACAGTATTGGCCGCCGTGTCTACTTGTCCTGTTCCTCTTCCGAGTCTCCTTCCTATCCGACATTCCCTTGACATGTGGCCACTAACTCCACACCGGAAGCAGTGGTTGCATTGTTCGCCATTGCTGGTGGACTGACATCTCTTGCAGCCACGTGTCCTCCTGGCTCTTTGAGCGCGAGGTGCTCTGGGAGACTCACGTATGGCCTTTTTGATCTCCTCCATGTCACTCTTCAGCTGCATGACTATGTTCAGGAACTCAGATTCCGTATGGGTCACTGTGCTTTGGGATTTAAGGATTTTTCCTTTTGTCGATGGTAGGGGGCGCTCTTGGCCATCTACTTCTCTCTCGGTTGCATAGTGACCCGTCAGATTTTCCACTCGGCATTCTCGAACCTTTAGTTCTTTTGTGTGCCTTTTAAATTTCTGATGCCGTTCCCATTCAAGACTGGCTGCTGCATTTGTCTTTGAAATCAGTAGCTCGTCGGTGACGGCAGGATCCTCCAAATGACGCTTCAGTTGATATTTCACATCAGTACTGATCAGTCCTGTTTCCACCGCCCTCAGAAATTTCCTCTGAATAAGATCAGAACTAAACTGCTCTTCAGTGCCAGGCTCTCTGGATGCTGCTAAAAGTCTTTCCTTCAGCTCAATGGCACGAAACAGGAAGTTCTGAGGTGACTCATTACTGTCTTGTGTGAGATTTATCAGACGATGATACAAGTCAGTGGAACTATCTTCTTTATAATGTCCTCGCAGGATTATGCGCAGCTGTGGCAGTGTGAGATCTGACTTAATCTCCAGCATAGCACGCAAACTCAATCCAGGACTCACTGCTCTGACAACAGCCTCAATTATCTCAGCCTCACTGTGCTTTTTCTTTAAGCCCATATCAATTTGGTGAGTGAGATTGGAATAAGACAACTTGTCTTTTTGGCCCCTCTCCCCTATCTGCCCATTTATCTTAAACTCCCGTTTAATGATCACTTCTGGCGGTAGGGGCGCTGTGGGGACCGCGGGCTGTATTACAAAATGGCGGCTCTGTGGTGGCGCGGCCTCGGGTTGTGTCACAAAATGGCGGCCCGGTGGCGGCGCGGCCTCATCATCCGTCAGCCTTATTATTTCCTCTTCAACCCTTTTAGTAAACTCAATGATACCTTCATGCAGAACGGCATACCGGCTCTGTAAACTGGCGAGTGCCTCCGCCTCGCGGCTCGTGTCGGCCGCTGTCGCTGCCTGCGTCAACGGTTCACTTAGCTTAGCTTTGTTAGCACATGCTATTAGCTTTAGCAGAAACTCGCGGACTACATCCTCCTCTTCGCGTTCAATGGCTTTCTCCACCTCCTCGATTAACAGTCGTATCAGCGTGTACTTCTTAGATGGTTCGGCTGGGCTTATCTTTGCAAATAAACAGACCTCATTTAGCTGTTCAGCCCGTAACGGCACCAAGGCCTCGCTTAACTTATCTTGTAGCTGCTCCAGCTCCATCGTTACGGCCTCCTTTTTTTTTTTTTTTATTTGCACACTCACCATCTTAGACACGACTGAACCATCCTCTGCTACCAAGTTTTGTTACACCCAGGAGGGGCGAAGGGGAGGAAGGATGATTGAGCCAAGCTGTTTAGACTTTGCAGCGACCGTTTATTCACTTCTCAGCACACACGGCACGGCACATCACTTACACAGCACATCGCTAGACACCATCTTTTCATAACACTCTCTCTGGAACATTCTCTGGAACACTCACACTAGAACACATACTACTCTTCTTCTATGGTGTTCCAACACTATACAGTGTTTCATCACTACTGAGCACCACCTATGGCGTAGAAACGCTACTGCTTTCACTGACAGTTCATACTTAGTGCATATTCAGTCCTTTAATGCATTCCCTATAAATGCTCCCATTTACTATTAATCATTAAATTATAGTCTCTTAGGTACATTTATTAAGAATATTTATATTTGCCATTAGCATCTAATCCACACTGTTTCTGAGGGTTTACTAAAGATTGTCCAAAATTAACGTTTCCCTACACATACATGACAGGCACTGTGCTTTTGATTAGCAAAACCACATCTAAAGTCAGTGGCATATTATCAATTGCTATTTAAGCAGTGTAATTTAAATACATGTGTGCACACAACGCAAGCACACAAGGACATATCCAGGCTGCAGCAGAATTTCTCACTGCTGTTATTTTGATAGACAGAGTTTAAAAAAATCAACCATAAATGATTGCCTGACCTGTCGTTTTGATTTTCATAAGATAAAAGACTGAGTTCTCATTAACATCATTTTAGTCATGAATTTACAGGAGTATAGTCTATAGATTAGACATTGATTCATCTATTTTTCAGTGAACAAATGAACAGGGACTGTCACTTTTCTCCTTCAGGAGGGGTGTAAGTGGTGTGAAGCTCAAAATACGTTCACCAGTCATGGTCCTATATTCATTGATACCACACTCCGGCCTTCTCCTGCAATATTACTTACTTAGTTGTGGTCCATGGGATTTTGCAGGATCTAGGGAGGCATTTTAAGTATGTGTTCTTGTTATTGCATTAAACAAAACTCAGAAAACAAAACAGAAAAGTTTGTTGTGTCAGCAGTGGTAACAGAACATTTCTCCATCCACCTGACAGTTGTCAAATACAAATATTATGATTTTTTACTGCATAGTGTGCTTTGAGCTGGATTTTTTGGACACATTGTAAAATTAGTTACCCTCACTTAGAAAAAGATATCCAAATTGCCTTGAAACATCCATCTATCCATTGTCTACTGCTTACCCAGAGGTCTGGGTCACAGGGGCAGCAGCCCAAGCAGAGAAGCCCAGACTGCTACCCCTTTCACATCCCCATGATCTCTCCTGCAGGTGGTGAGCGTACTGGAAGGTGGACACATTTGGCTCCTTTGGTTACACTAGGTCCTTGTAATTTTTTTCATAGGGATCTACTGGACTGCTCTTGGTCTGGCCCTTCACCCAGGACCGATTTACCTTGGGAGACCCTACAAGAGGCAAGTTTCTCCCATCAGCATAGTTCCTGGGGTCATTAGGGCACATACAGGGGCATCTCAATAAATTAGAATGTCATCGAAAAGTTGACTTATTTCAGCAATTCCAAAAATGAAACTCATATATAGATTCATTACAGAGTGATATATTTCAAGTGTTTCTTTCTGTTAGAATAATTTTGAGCTTAAATTATTCAAAGTCAAAAATCAGGCGGGAAGTTGAATTTATGTACATTTATTAAAAAAATATAAGGAGTCACCCCAATGGCCACTTTGGGGGAAGAATTATAAAGCATGGCATTCAGACACGCTTAGAATCCCTAAAGGATCCATTTTTCTGTCTGATATATATAGGTAGGAGAAAGCAGGGAGAGGATGGGATAAGAGGAGGAAAGGAGAGGGACAGACAGAAAGTCCTGATAACTGAGCTTACCCAGGCGGACGTCACAGACACTTTGGTGACAAGAATGTACATCTAACAGAACATCCATAAAACACTAATCTATAAGATGAGGAGTTCCTGTGCATTCCTGTGACCCGAAACAGGACATGTCAAAGAGATTTTATTGAATGGCTTAGATCATTCCTTACCCCGTACTGATCCTCAGTCTGAACTCTCTGCAATTGTGCACAGAAATAGGCCAAGAATATATAAACTTATCCTATATGGAATGCACATATGAACATTAAACATGGCATATGAAAGGTATGATACTTCTCAAATATAATAATACATTATTAATAGCAATAATAATGTAGATAATATGGAACTTTTCTATCATATTCCCCCTTGATGCTTAATAAAGCATCAGGATTAAAAGAAAAATAACAAAAGAAAAATAGAGTGAATGAATTAATATCAGGATTTTGTAAGAATTTACATGTTGTTATGTGTCTTTGCAAGCTAAAAATGTGTATAGAATATGTCATTAAAAGTGAACATGTGCAGTGATTAAAATTAATTTCAGACAGTGTCAAATAAGAACATAGAAAATAATATGAAACAGCCTTAAAAACAGCCTTAAATTATATTGCAACCTTCAAAAACATCCTCAGGCCAGTATTGCCCTTCTCATCATCCTCATCATCATATTAAGGACTCAAAAGAAAAATCTGAAGTTATAAAAATCATTACCAAGTTTATGATGAGATTTCTCCATTAAGAGAAACACTAACTTCTATGAGTATCTGCGGTATTAATATGACCATTTGCATCATTTTCATGGATAGAAGTAATACAATAATCTCCTATAATAGGGCCTACACCCCTACGGGTGGTAATTAGTCAATCAAGGACCATTCTATCTTTTGTCATAATTTTGTAAATAATTATAGTCTACAATTAAGCGTTTTAATCCCTAAGGTGTCTTGTTTCTACTCTCACTCAAAGAAACAATGAACAAAACCTCGCTCCTGTACTTTTCATCTGAAATTGCATTCATGCTTCATGAATGGCATCATGTGGTAGAAAACCATCTCTCTTCACCCTGCCCACCTGCCCTGCCGACATGATGAGGGTATGGTCAGTTGCCAAAACGGGGTACACAGATCTGCCCAGTGTCCAGCCAGATGCGAATAAGCCCAATGACTCAATGACCTTTGACAATGTAGATCCTTGGTATAACACTTGCCCGGTTCGTTGGTCAAGCAGGGTAGCAGTACAGGGGAGAGACGCACTGTAAGCCGTTGCGTACTCAGAGAGTGTTAAGCTGTCGGAAAGGGGACATCCCCACTTCAAAAAGAGGAGTTCCCTGAGGAAATTTAACCTTGCATTCGCAGAGTAAGGAGTGTCATGATGTTTCTAATCAGTGGAGTGATGTGTTGTGTCAGGTGTGATTGAAAATGAAGTCTGCTATGTTATTTCTGTATATAGCCTTTCTTTTAAAAAAACAAAAACAAACAGCCTGTAGTAGCTGCATTATTTTAGCAATAAAGATATTTTGCCTAACTGTTAGTGTTATTAAGGAGCAAACATTCTCTATGGTGTAAAAGCAATGGAACAACTTAATAACCAATATTAAGTATTACTAGAGGATGATAAGGTAACAACACTGACCACACTTTTCTTTCCCTTGTATTTTTTTTTCTTTTTTTCTCCCTTGTCATGATAAACAAACAGCCTGCTTCTCTATTAGCAGAGGTCGTTACTGGACGCCAAGTCGTCAGCTGACACTTGCATAGAGAAACAGACAGTCATTTGTTGTTTTCCTTTTTTTCCCCAAATAAGTATACAATATATATATATATATATAAAGCAGTCTCTTGCTGAGGGTTTCAGGTGGGGTAAAACGTTAGATGCACCCAAGTGCCACGTCTTTCGCTTTCCGCGGCTGTTTAGGTCAGCAGGATGACCTTTGTGCTGTCCTTGCCAGGGAGTTTTGGTCCAGTTTCCTTTGATGGCCGGATCCCCTGGTTTGCTCAAGAGATGGGTGCACCTCCTACGGTACCTTTGTCACATGGTCCGTCCTGGGAAGGGCAATATGGATGACATCGCTGTCAGTTGTCATTCTTTGCATATAATCACCCAGAAATCCTTCCTCATCACCTAAGTTAAATGGCTTCAATAATAGGGTTTGTCATTCACAATATCCCTATTTTCTTATTTGAATATTATACTAATCTTGTAGATTGTTGATGGTAAGCTAAGTGGTTTCCTAGGTAAATGTTTGGTACTAATAATTTAGGAACTGCACTTAAATGTGACATGATTTGATTTACAGTGTATTCCATTTCCATTATCTAAGTAAATCATTTCAGCTATTTTAAATCTTGATATTGTTTTATTTAAAACAATATAAACAATTTAAATAAATCTCTCTCTGGCATCCTCGTCTCGAAGAGGCGATAGTTAGCACGTGAAGGGTTGGAGCAGCGCATGGAATGACTATACAGCCCAATCCTTGAGTGGCAGTCTTTGGAGCAGTTGGTGCAGATGAAGATTGATGGCGCACGTGCTGATTCTGCACGTTCTTTCCTTGCCGCACTCTTCGTCACCATCTGGACTCTCGTGTTCTCTTCCATCTTGAGAACACCCTCTTTGACACTGTGGCGCCAGGTGGCTCGGCAATAACTTCCCAGTTATTGGTGTTGATCTGCGCCCACCGCATGTTGCATTTGCAGACATCTTTAAAACGCAACAGCGATCGGCCCACACGGCGGACACCCACCCGCAATTCTCCGTAAAGGATTTCTCTCGGCAGACGGTCAGGCTCCATGCGGTGCACGTGGCCGAGCCACCGGAGTCGTCTCTGGCTGAGAAATGCAGGGATGCTTGGCAAGTCAGCGCGCTCAAGGACTTCAATGTTGGGGACTCTGTCCTGCCACTTGATGTGCATAAGGCGCCGAAGACAGAGGAGATGGAACCTGTTTAACCGCTTCTCCTGCAGGCTGTCCAGGACTCGCTGCCGTACAGGAGAGTGGACAGGACGCAAGCTTGGTATACGAGTAACTTGGTCTTCAAACTCAGCAGATGGTTGTTCCACACATGCTTGTTTAGTTTGGCCATGACAGCAGCTGCTTTGGCGATTCTGGAGATGATCTCGGTGTCCAGTGAGAGCGTGTTTGAAACAGTGGACCCTAGGTAGGTGAAGGTGTCCACAACCTCCAGCTGTGTGTTGTCAATGGTAATGACAGGAGAGGAGACAGCATCTTGCGCCATGATGTTGGCTTTCTTAAGGCTGATCATGAGCCCCTAGGGCAACTTGGTGGAGGAATGGTTAGCACTGCGGCAGCTCAGCAAATCACCTTTGGCCGGGGGATCCTGGGTTTGATCCCAGCCCCCGACCAACAGTGATCTGTGTGGAGTTTGCATGTTCTCCCCGTGTCAGCGTGGGTTTACTCCGGGATTTCTCCGGTTTCCTCTCACATGCCAAAAACATGCAAATTAGGTTAATTGGCATCAAACTGGGGATTCTAAATTGTCCTTAGGTATGACTGTGAGAGTGAATGGTTGTCTGTCTCTATCTGTTGGCCCTGCGATGGACTGGCGATCTGTCCAGGGTGTACCCTGCCTCTCGCCCAAAGATGCTGGGATAGGCTCCAGCCCCCCCGCAACCCAAAAAGGATTAAGCGGAAGAAGATGAATGAATGAATGAATGAATGAATGATCACGAGCCCAAACTCCTTGCAGGCGTGGGACAGTTTGTTGACCAGGTGCTGCAGGCCCTCCTTGCTGTGCGATGCTAGAGCAGCGTCGTCTGCAAACAGCAGCTCACGTATGAGGACCTCGTAGACTTTGGTTTTAGCACGAAGTCTTGTGATGCTGAGGAGTTTTCCATCTGATCTCGTGCGGACGTAGACACCTTCAGGACAGTCGGTGAAGGCGTAGTGGAGGTGCATTGAGAAAAAAATCCCAAAGAGAGTCGGTGCTAGAACGTAACCCTGCTTCACTCCACTGCTGACTGGGAAGGCATCTGAGGTGGCTCCATCAAAGCAAACAGTACTATGCATGTCCATGAGGAAGGAGGAGATGATTGCAAGGAGCTTTGGGGGATAACCAATCTTTCGCAGGATCTGGAACAGCCCGCTTCGACTAACTAAGTCAAAGGCTTTGGTCAGGTAAACGAACGCAAGGAACAATGGCTGCTGCTGCTCTCAACACTTCTCCTGCAGCTGACGGAGGAAGAAGGTCATATACACTGTGGACCTTCCGGCTCTGAAGTCACACTGGGACTCAGGATAGACTCGCAAAGCAAGGCTCTGCAGGCGGAACAGCGTGACCCGGGTGAAGACTTTGCCAACTATGCTCAGAAGAGAGATGCCACGGTAGTTGTTGCAGTCACTGCGGTCGCCTTTGTTCTTATACAGCGTGACTATGTTGGCATCTCTCATATCTTGGGGAACGTGACCTTGCTCCCAGCAAAGGCAGAGGAGATCATATAGTGGTTGTAAGATGGCTGTTTTCTCATGTTTCAGAACTTCTGGGGGGATACCATCTTTCCCTGGAGCCTTGCCACAGGCGAGGTAGTCTATGGCTTTGCTGAGCTCTTCCAGCGTGGGCATTTTGTCAAGCTCGGGCTGCACCATGGTGCAGTGGTTAGCACTGCGGCAGCACAGTTTACCCTCAGCCGGGGGATCGCGGGGATCATGAGATCGTGGGTTCGATCCCTGCCCCCGGCCAACAGTGATCTGTGTGGAGTTTGCATGTTCTCTCCGTGTTGCGTGGGTTTACTCCGGGATTTCTCCGGTTTCCTCCCGCATGCCAAAAACATGCAGGTTAGGGATACGGGGCGCTTGCGCACGCAGCAACCGGCAGCTGGTGGCTTGTCACCAGACTGCAAAACAAATCTACCTACGGGTACAAAATAAGTACAAAAAAAAAAAAGCTCTTCCATGACTGGTAGGCCAGTCAAGGAGTCGAGGGCAACGTCTGTCACGATGTTCTGGGTCGAGTACAATTCAAGATAATGCTCGACCCAATGCTGAAGTGGCTTGCTCTTGTCGGTGATGGCTTCACCTGTCTTGGCTTTGAGCGGTGCTGTTCTGATGCTTGTGGGGCTAATAGCTGTTTTGATGCCCTCATACATTCCTTTGGCATATCCGCAATTGGCAGCTACCTGGATGTTGGTGCACAGGTTCTGCCAGTACTCACTGGCGCAACGGTGGGCAATCTGCTGTGCCTTGCTCCTTGCTGCTCGAAGGGCGTCGCATGTGCCAGGGCAAGGGTTCTGCTTGTGAGCCAGCAGTGCTTCTCTTTTGGCCTCTGTGACTGGCTGCATTTCATCCCAATGAGCCTCAAACCAGTCAGCATTCTTGCGTTCTTTCTTTCCGAATGCGATCATGGCTGAGTCATAGATGGCGTCGCGAAGGTGGTTCCATTTGGCGTCCACGTCGCCTGGGATATCGGACTGGAGGTGAGCTTCAAGTTTCCTCTGAAAGCTGTCAGCGAAGGTCTGAGCCTTGATCAGAAATTCCACAGGTGTTGATGCGGGGGCGACCCTTAGTCTTGGCATGGTGGATCTTCCTTGGCTTCAGTCTGACCTTACTGGCAACAACGGAATGATCTGTATCACAATCAGCGCTGTGATAGCTTCTCGTGTGAAGAACACTGCTGAGGTCTGCTCTTTTGGTGATGACAAGATCTAGCTGGTGCCAGTGACGGGACCAGGGTGTCTCCAAGACACTTTCCGCAGCTCTTTACACTTGAAGTAGGAGTTTGTAATGCAGAGGCCGTGATGACAACAGAATTCCAACAGCCTCTGTCCACTCTCATTCATCCTTCCTATAAGTGGCCAAGACAGGATGGCCACACTTGCCAGTCTGCTCCGACACGAGCGTTGAAGTCGCCTAGCAAAAATAAGCCTTCAGAGCGGGGGATTCTAGATAGCACTTCCTCTAGAGCCTCGTAGAACTTATCTTTGGCTTCTGGAGTGGACGTGAGGGTTGGGGCATACACAGAAAGGATGTTCACAAAGCCCGACAATGTCTTCATGTGGAGGGCGAGGATTCTTTCGGACCCTCCTGTAGGGGTTTCTGTGGTGGTGATCAGCGAGTTCCTCACTGCAAAACTTACACCATGCTGCCTGGACTCGTCCTGGGACAGGCCCTGCCAATAAAAGGTGTAGTCTGATTCTCTAAGAGAGCCGCTGTCGACCAGGCAGGTTTCCTGAAGGTGGGCAACATCGATGTTAAGTCATGCCAGTTCCTTATTGATAATGGCGGTCTTGCGAGAGTCATCCATTTGTTGGAGATCAGTGGTAAGTCCGGGGCGCATGGTGTGAATGTTCCAGCTTGCAAATCGAAGAGCTGGAGTCTTTGTATGTTTCTCCTTTTGACTGCCTGGTGCAGATTGACGCTTGCTTGTCGGGGGAGACCCCTAAGCTCTATGCACCCAATAGAGCAGGCAAGCCATGGCGGGGCGGCACCTTACTGGTTGGGGGCTGCCCAGCTTGAGGCGGGCGGTAGCTGCCCAATGAAGCTGCAAAGGCTTCTCCCACCATCGGACGAGACCCCTGGCGCTCCTCCCTACGCCAATCAGTTGGAGCTTAAAACCGGTAACTGCCTCGTCCCGTGTTGTGCCGGAATCTTGCGACACTGCTGGAGTGGCCTCTCCAGTTTGCGCTAAAAAGCCTGGGCGGGGTAGTATGGAGACACTGGGCTGCCCATACGGCAGTGTCCCCCTCTCGGTGTCACTGGCTGAGTCCAAAGGAAAGGATGATCCAATACAGTTTGGGACCAGTTCCACTGCAGGAGTTTCTGGAAGTAGTGCTGAGCACCTGCCAACCACCTTAGGGCTCCACTCTGGATTTATCCTTGAGGTTTAATCCCGAAGCCTTTCCTGAAATCAGGTATAGCCGCAAGGCAGCGGATGTTTGGAATCAGAGTTTACCTTCTCCAAGGTAGTTTGCTGGCCAAGGCTAACGGACACCACCTGCCCGGATTTGAAATCAGAGTGGTCCTTCTATTAGGTGGACTGACACCTAAGTCTGACGAGCCCCACCTACCCAGAGCAACCTGGTTATAGCGCCAGAGACTCGCTGACGCCCTCTGTCATTTAGTGAAAACAGGGTCGGCACGAGAAGCCAGACAGTAGGATTTGGTTAGGAGAGGCTATTGGAGAGACGTTGTTCTATGAGTGGGGTATTTCAGTGGATGGCTTAAATAGCAATATTTAAGTTAGTGTAGGGTAAAGCCTTTGTATATTCAGTAAGTGTGTAAATAATTTCTAAAAATCTTTACCTTCACTCTTATTTTGTTCAATGAGATCCATACAAAGGTTTTGAAAAAAATAAGTTTATGCAGGGAAGATCAAATTATTTTGCTTTGAGCTCCCTAAAGCATTGTTCCCTTAATTGAGTAAGAATCTGTATTGTCTTTGTAGTAGATTCGAAATCAAGTCCCACAGTAAACATAAATCCAGCACAAGTTGGACTTTCCTTAGACATTTGAAACTTTTATCATATATTTGCATGGTCTTTTTCCTTATCAGTTTACCTTGTTCCTTATAAACATGACATTTCCTTTACAATAATCTACAGATATTTTCTTAAATATCTGGAAATTTATTGATGTAACTTTTAATTTCTCCTATTGAATGCTGTGATTTCATTACCAAGTGGTTTAATTTATATTTTTCTCTTCATTATTGATCATCTATTGATAATTTTTATGTATTATCTATTTTTCCAAGGATCACTAATTTTTTGCTTATTAATTTCTTTGGTACCCACCTTTTGATGAATGGAGACGCACATGCAGCAAAGTTACAGGGTATTTGCTTGATGGGTAGTGTCTTTTACTAGAAGGAAGCGTGTTACCACTTTTATGTGTTACACACAGTTAATTTAGATGAAAATTTGTGAGTAGTACAGCTCCTTCAAAATGAGGTTTCAATAATCATGGTTTCTTTTGTGATGTCTCTTGAACTAATTTACAAATTCCATTTAGGAAAAAACAATATAGCTGTCTGTGCAGATTTGATATGACTTAGCATTGATAACTAAGATCAGTTTGTCCAGTTGAACACAGACAGGTTGAATTTGTGTAAGTGAATCCTTGTGAAAGGTTGTGTCACACTCCTTCAGTCAGTGGAAAGGTGGACATTTTGCCTAATTAGAATTTGGCTTAATTTTATACAAGGAATGCCTCATTTTATACATTCCTTGGTAAATTATGGGGTGGACTGTAGTCCTGAGGCCCAGCTCGGCCACAGTTGAGCACCAGAAAAACACATTCCTTATTACTGTCACATTTCTGAAATGTGATATTGTCACACCATTATGTGGTGAGTGGCATCAGATGTATCCTGCAGTGTGAAGTCATATAAACACTACATTTTTAAAGTCCGAGTCATTTAAATTATTATGCTTTATGTCATTTGCAATGTCATTTGTTCTACTTAGCTTCAAAAAATGCTGGCCACCGTCACCCCCTCCAGCACTTATACGCCGTCTGGCCTCCTCACATCTCACACAAAGACCAAATGTCGGTGCCATCCTGCAAAGAAAAATTTGGGGAAACCCTTATGACTTCCCCGTCTGCACCTTCAGTATTTACATCAACAGGAGTGCAAATTTTATCACATAAATTGATTGTACTAATGTTCCAGTGATTATCATTATTTTTGTGTCCCTTAAATGTTTATCTCAGTTGTTTATCCCACTGTTTATTATAACATGTAATGTTAAGAAACACAAGGGAATTATTGTTTTTTATTATTTTATTACATATTGCATATATCAACCTGGATTTATGAAATTGAAAGGTAATGATGATGTTATGATTCCTTGTTAATTTGGCAAATCTAACTCCAAGTGAAAAAAAAATTATGAATGCTTTCCCTTTCCTGTTGAAAAACGAAGAATGAACAATAGCAGAAAAACCTTTAAATTGCACCGATAGCTTCCACAATTTGAATGTGATTTTGCTATTCACAGCAAGTATTCACTCAATATTGTGTTAATCCATAAATGTTTTACCAATAGACATGGGTAATCACTAGTTTTAGGATTATGTTTAAACAAAACAGTGTCATATATTAGAAGCCTTAAACCAATGCAGCAGCTAGAATTAGTAACTGGAAA
The DNA here is from genome assembly GCA_020510985.1 of Pholidichthys leucotaenia. Taxonomy (NCBI): domain Eukaryota; kingdom Metazoa; phylum Chordata; class Actinopteri; order Cichliformes; family Pholidichthyidae; genus Pholidichthys; species Pholidichthys leucotaenia. The sequence continues at coordinate 94,668,272 of CM035850.1, read as the reverse complement.
TGCAGGCCTAATCTCTGTTTTCAGGAATTTGTGGCACAGGACCACTATCCGTGGTCTGTGTGGGGTTTTTTGTTTTGTTTTGTTTTGTTTTTGTTTTTTGCTGATTCTGTCTGTTTATGTTATTTAGGTCAGCCTGACGCAACTTCTCTCGGCTGACTCTGTCCGCCACTAATCAGTCTGAGTTTACCATTGAAATTAAATTCCCTTTCTCCATTTTACCAGAAATCTTGTGCTATTTCTGTCTCTCTTTTTTTTACCATCTCCCGATAATAAAAAATTTCATTCTCTTCTTGCTGTGTTCTTTTAGGAGGGAAAAAGTCACAGCATGAACTGTCTCAGATCCTGCTCTTGCGTTCTCCCCCCCCCCTTTTTTTTACATGGACAGGCCCAGGGTCAAAATGTAAATAAGACTGCATATGTCATTTATTAAAAAGTGAGTACCGTATAGTATTATTTAAACAAAGCAACAATATGACATACAATTACAAAGACCTCTGTTTGATAGTCAGTAGTCTCTGGCAAATCGTATGCACAAACACATTAATTATCAATCTCTTTTGAATCTCTATGCTTTGAATCATGTAATCTAGGGTATACATAAACCCTTCAGTGATTAGGCATTAAGTGACAGCATGATATTGTAATGTTCAGTTAATTTCAACATTGTCATGCTGGTAGCATTGATTAAGACGCAAGCATTTGTACTTAACTTAGATGTTCAGCCATCTCTTTGATGTCGATGGGAGGAGAGCATGGACGGTGATGAAGCCGGGTCCCAGAGGCTGGTTTTGTTTTGGCAGGAGGAAGGAGAACGTCAGTCCTGCGTCCTTTTTCCCTATAAAGTGCACTGTTATGCTTCAGTCAAAGAAAAAAGGCAATTGCGTCAATAAAAGTTAGTGATAGGTCAAAAAATTGAATAAAAATAGCTCAATGTTTTTCATTTTCCAAAGAAAAAAAAACTGGAGGGAATGAAAATATTGGCTTTAAAAATATGTAAATAGTTCATCACGTACGCAACATTAGAGTGAAAACCCATAAAGTTAGACTGAAAGAAAAAGTGAAACCCCAAAACTCAGCAAGAATACCCATATGTAGACTGGGGGTTTTTTTGTCTCTTCCCTTTTACCAAGTTTTTACACACAAATCAGTAGCTACACAGCCTTTTCTATTTTTCCCCAAGTTCTCTCTTTCTCTCTCTCTCTCTCTCTGTTTTTTTTCCTTCTTTTTTTTCTCTCAAGGACACACATACACACACACACACACACACACACGCACACAGACAAACAGGGCCCAGAGAAATGTTCTCTTTTGCATTATCTCCACAAGGTCATACAATAAAGACTTTTAGGTTCATGCCAAAACCCAAAACAGCATGAGAATTACTTCAATTAATCTCCGGAACTGGCAACTTTTAGCGGAAAAATCACGGATGTGGCAACCCCCCCCCCCCCCACACACACACACACACACTGTCACTACAGCGTGAGGCTCCCTTTTTTTTTTACACTGCCATAAAAACACAACACCAGTCCACTGTTTTTGCTCAAAGCTACTATTTTCAAATACCTATAAATTTAAACACTTCTCAAAAGGATAACAATTAACTAATCAATCCTTTTATGCTCCACAAATATCAGAAAAAAAATCACAAACAATTTTACAACCTGCTCCTTCCTCCTCCCCAGAGAACTCTCACTTTTTTTCACACCGGAGCAGATTACACAGAGACAAAACAAACCAGACTGCAGTAACTTTTATCTAAAGCTCACAAAATAAAATATTTCAACGGTCACGTTAACCCCTCCGCTGTGTGCCGAAAGCCCAAAGTAAGACCTCCTCCCCCGGCATTTTGCAATAGCTCATCGTAGTGGGGGAAGTCCCATGGGCGATAAGTGGACCCGGTAAGGGCACGAATCTTCCGTGAAAAAACCTTTTCCCTTCGGGGTTCACGTAACCTCCCCACGAATGCTGAAGGTCCAAACCCTGGACCATAAGCAGAAGTGGTCAAAAAGGCACAAATCTGTCCCCAAAACTTTACTTCTCTGGGATCACGTGATTTTTTTTCCACAGGACATCAAACGTCTGTGGTTAAAAGACCACAAATCTTTCCCTTTTTTCTTTGCATGCAAACTTCCGGCACCTCCACTGCACTTACTTGAGACGTAGAGAGCGGAGGATTTTGAAGAATTTCCCCAGGTCTTGCGATAATGGTCACTGTTCGCAGAGGAAAAACCTCGTTCCTCCCAAGGGATTATTACGATATCGCTCACTGTCGGTAGAAATAACCCAGCACTCAGGCCACTAGTTTCACCCCTTCAGCTTTTTGCAGTGTACGATCGGTGCGGGGAATCTCACTATCTTTTATACATAAACAACAACAAATGTACTTACATTCAAGCCGCCTGTAGGATTCCCAGAACTGTCACCCAGTCAGTTCCAGTGCCCCAGTCTGAAATGCCTTCACTGCAGTAACACTGAGCCTCTTTTTTTTTTTTCACTCAGCCTGGGAAGGTCTTTTTATCAGCTGTGCACTTGCTGAAATCAAGCAGAGGCGCTGGAATGGCAGAGATATGTGGATCCGCTGTTTGGAGCGCCAAAATGTTAGAATAATTTTGAGCTTAAATTATTCAAAGTCAAAAATCAGGTGGAAAGGTTATGTACATTTATTACAAAAATATAAGGAGTCACCCCAGTGGCCACTTTGGGGGAAGAATTACAAAGCATGGCATTCAGACACACTTAGAATCCCTAAAAGATCTATTCTTCTAAGTCTGATATATATACAGTAGGTAGGAGAAAGCAGGGGGAGGATGGGATAAGAGAAGGAAAGGAGAGGGACAGACAGAAAGTCCTGATAACAACTTATCCAGGCGGATGTCACAGACACTCTGGTGACAAGAATGTACATCTAACAGAACATCCATAAAACACTAATCTATAAGATGAGGAGTTCCTGTGCATTCCTGTGACTCAAAACAGGACATGTCAAAGAGATTATAATAAATGGCTTAGATCATTCCTTACCCCTGTACTGATCCTCAGTCTGAACTCTCTGAAATTTCTCACAGAAATAGGCCAAGAATATATAAACTTATCCTATATGGAATGCACATATAAACATTAAACATGGCATATGAAAGGTATGATACTTCTCAAATATAATAATACATTATTAATATCAATAATAATGTAGATAATATGGAATTTTTCTATCACTTTCTTTTAATTTTGATAGTTATGGCTTATAGCTCATGAAAACTCTAAAGTCCATCCATCCATCCATCCATCTTCTACCGCTTTTCCGGAGGTCTGGGTCGCGGAGGCAGCAGTTCAAGCAGAGAAGCCCAGACTTCCCTCTCCCCAGCCACCTGCCCCAGCTCTTCAGAGGGGATACCAAGGCGTTCCGAGACATAGTCTCTCCACCGAGTCCTGGGTCTGCCCCAGGGTCTCCTCCCAGTGGGACGTGCCTGAAACACCTCAAGTGGGAGGCGTCCAGGAGGCATCCTAATCAGATGCCCATACCACCTCAACTGACTCCTTTCAATGTGGAGGAGCAGCGGTTCTACTCTGAGCCTCTCCCGGATGACTGAGCTCTTCACCCTATCTCTGAGGGTGAGTCCAGCAATCCTACGGAGAAAGCTCATTTCAGCCGCTTGTATCCGCAATCTCGTTCTTTCGGTCATTACCCAAAGCTCGTGACCATAGGTGAGAGTAGGAACGTAGATTGACTGATAAATCGACAGCTTTGCTTTAGAACTAAGCTCCCTCTTCACCACAACAGACCGGTACAACGTCCGCATCACTGCAGATGCTGCTCCAATCCGTCTGTCGATCTCTCGCTCCATTCTCCCCTCACTCGTGAACAAGACCCCAAGATACTTAAACTCCTCCACTTGGGGCAGGAGCCTGTCCCCAACCCAGAGAGGACAATCCACCTTTTTCCGGCTGAGGACCATGGACTCAGACTTGGAGGTGCTGATTCTCATCCCAGCCGCTTCCCACTCAGCGGCAAACCGTCCCAGCAAGAGCTGTAGGTCATTGCTGGATGAAGCCAACAGGACAACATCATCTGCAAACAACAGAGATGAGATCCTGTGGTCACCAAGCATGACACCCTCCATTCCCTGGCTGCACCTAGAAATCCTGTCCATAAAAATTATGAACAGGATCGGTGACAAAGGGCAGCCCTGGCGGAGTCCAACTCTCACTGGGAATGACTCCAACCGAGTGTTGGCAATACGAACCAAACTCTCACAATGGTCGTACAGAGACCGAATAGCTCGTAACAACAAGCCCGATACCCCTAAACTCTAAATTTAGTTTCTCAAAAATTTGATTACATGAAATTTATTTTAAAAAGTGCATTTTTATTAGAATTGTTGGCCAACTGAAAAGTATGTCCATGTACACACTCAATACGTTGTCGGGGCTCCTTTTGCATGAATTATTGTATCAATGCGGTGTAGCATGGAAGCAGTTAGCCTGTTGCATTGCTGAGATGTTATGGAGGCCCAGGTTGCTTTGATAGCTGTCATAATATGCCCTCCGGGCAGATGAACATTTAAAAGCAGGACTCATGGAGCAGGCAGGAGTAGTGGTGCAATAATGATATATTAACAAAACTAAAAGAATAATCAAAGGCATAACACAGGGGCTGGAAACAGTGGAAGCTATAAGCTAAAATAAACTCAGGGAACACTAGAGACACAGGGATACAACAGCTAAATCATGGAGAGAATGACAGGAAATCACGACGACGAAGCCAGACAGAGCACAAGCACAAACTGACACAAATAGGGGAACTGAAAATTACAAAGGTGAGACAGCTGGGTGAACAATCAGGGGCAGCAGGAAAGAGACTATAGGTGAGGATGCACAAGAAACATGACAATGAACATGTAGGGCACAATACAGAGAGGACAGTGGCAAAAACATGATTGTGAACATAATCATAATACTAAAAAGCAGGACCAAAAACTACAGAACATAATTAGAGGCATGATAATGAGAAATAAACACAATGAACAAACAAAGGCTGAGGTAGGGGAACACAGAAAACATCATAACTGAGGGTGAGGACCTCACCCTCTGAACACCCTGAACTCACACCCTGAACAATTGAACACCGTCAATTCACATGAAATAACGCGACAAACTGGGGAGACACAGAAGACCATAACAGAGGACACAGGAGGTAAATAATGCAACTAATAATAATAATAATAACCACAGAGAAACAAAATGAACAAAAGGCATGGGCATGATCCCCAGACCATGCCGAGATTCTGACAAATAGCGGCCTTCAGCTAGTGATGTTAAAACCGAGGCCTCATCAAACAATGAGCAACTTTGAGGCAATTGCTTGCCATCTGGTGACTGACTGTCAGAACTGCATTTGAGTTGAAAACCTGAAAAAGGCATTACTCTATATCACAGGTTTTACTACACTTTTTGTTAGGTCATTTTCTCAGACAGGTTTGTAAAAATTCTGTCAGTCAGTTATCTATCATTTTAATTGACTTTAATTGGATCATCCTCCATATAATCTGTCAAATGATAGACAGCTTTCAGAATTTGTAGTCATTGCTGGAAAAATTCTGTGGAAGTACAATCTTCAGTGAACAAAACCTCTGATATTTTATATATACTGCTCAAAAAAAAAAAGGGAACACTGAAAACACATCAGATTTTAATGGGAAAAAATAAGCTGGATATTGAAATTGTGGCAGGCTAGTCCAGTTTACTCAGATTAAAGGAACACACACATATATATATATATATATATATACACACACACACACTACCGTTCAAAAGTTTGGGGTCACTTAGAAATCTCCTTATTTTTGAAAGAAAAGCACTTTTTTTCAATGAAGATAACTTTAAACTAATCAGAAATACACTCTATACATTGCTAATGTGGTAAATGACTATTCTAGCTGCAAATGTCTGGTTTTTGGTGCAATATCTAGATAGGTGTATAGAGGCCCATTTCCAGCAACTATCACTCCAGTGTTCTAATGGTACAATGTGTTTGCTCATTGCGTCAGAAGGCTAATGGATGATTAGAAAACCCTTGTGCAATCATGTTAGGTCTGCAATGCTGTAATTGCTGCAAATGGAGGATTCTTTGATGAAAGCAAAGTTTGAAGGAAAAAATTATTATTTCAAATACAAATCATTATTTCTAACCTTGTTAATGTCTTGACTATATTTTCTATTCATTTTACAACTCATGGTGGTAAATAAGTGTGACTTTTCATGGAAAACACAAAATAATTGCCTGGGTGACCCCAAACTTTTGAACGGTAGTGTATATATATATATATATATATATATATATATATATATATATATATATATACAGAGAGAGAGATAGCATGCAGGGCTTGACATTAACACCAGCCAATGATGACTGGTGAATTTCAGCAGTGGCCGGTAAGACAGCTACAATCTACAGCCACTATAGCCATGTGCAGCCATGAAAGGGTGTCCTAATCCATAGGGGTAGGGTAGTGATGTTACGCTTGACACCACCCACTCAACACTGATTTGGGCAATATAAAGCATAAGTGTCATGAGCAGTTGTTTTTTTTTATTTAATAGAACAAAATACAACATACAAACTCTCGATGAGGATAAAGGTTACAAAAGAGTAACAAAATCAGAACTTTCACAAAAAATATACAAACAATCAGTCAAACTTCACATTCCAATAAACAAGAAAAAAGGGGTAGATAAAAAGAGAGAGTAAAGACCACAACAATTCTCTGATAGTCTTTTTTTTATTATTATTATAGTAATAGGAGCTGCCCAATGTCTCTTGCAATTTTTTTTGCATCATAAGCAGTGCATCGAACGCTGTTTCGGCATGCCCACAGTCACGTGACCGTAGCAAGCAAGGCCTCATTATATCGGTCACATCACATGACTTGAGAGTTTGCGGGAAATTTGAGAGGATTCTTTTGGAACTGGGGGGGGGGGGGTGCTTCGGGTTGTTTGTTCCTGCAATCCAATTTTGAATAGACCTCAGATGGGCAAATGCTCAAAAAAAAAAGTACTGACATTATTTTCAAGTTTTCTACCCAGATGCAGTTCTGACAGTCAGCAGATGGAACTCTTTATTAAATGTTTCACAACACTGCCAATCATGAAGCTATTTTCTCAGAGTTGTTCATTGTTTTATAAGGCCTCAGTTTCACCATTACTAATGTATCTATGTGTAATATTTAGTACATGTAATGTGTTGTTTAATGTTACTAAACCTAAACCTAATTCTAACTTGTGTATTACTGTCCCTGACTTCTACTCAAATAGCGAATGCAATGATGATAACAAATCTCTTCCTCTCAAAAAACCCACAGTTTGAGTGGTGAATCAGACCCCTTTTAAATCCTTTACTGTTGGCGTATGCAACGCCCAGCCCTCTCAAATTTCTCGCCAGGTCTCAAATCACGTGATGTGACAATGAGGCCTCGTTCGCTACGGTCACATGACTGTGGCCCTGCTGACACAGTGCTCGACACACTGCTGTGTTATATTGCTCAAATCAGTGTCGAGTGGGCAGTGTCAAGCATAACATCACTACCTTCAGCTCGTCTGCATTGTTGGGTCTGGGGTCTCTCATTGTTAGATCAAAAATAAATTGATTGAGACTGAATCAATAATCAATAGGCAGTTTCCAAGTTCTGAGCAATTTATTCTCTTTCTGATCAGAAAAAGGAGGCAATTGGTCACAGCATGACGTGTCTCAGAGCCTGCTCACACCAACTCCCTAACATGCATTCAAGGATGTTGCTTCTTATACCCTGGGCATACAGACCCTGACCTTATCTAAACCTAAAGACAGCTGGAGCCATCTCTTCCCGAGACTGCTCTAATCTATGTACAGCACTGAACATTCTGCTTTGATCTTTACATGACCTGATCAACCTAAGTCATCCTAACTTCGGGCATACAGAACAGAACAGCTTGGTATGATAAAACAATAAAACCTTCATCATTATTTACAACCTTGCTCGGCCTAATCTCACTCTGAGAAACAGACATTCTTTTCAAGCTCTGGGATAATGGAAAAACACAGAGAATCAGACACTGGTTCATTATATGCACCAGATACAATTATAATATAAAATAGAATAATACAGCATTAAAATCATATAGAATAATCAATGAAACATGAAAATATCCTATCATTCTCCCCTTGATGCTTAAAAAAGCATCAGAGATGAAATACTATGGCTTCTAAAACCTCATTGGGCAGCTCGCTAAGTTGTGGTGCTTTTTATGCTAAAGCATTTTATTGCAAAAGATCCTAACTCGCTTTTTAATGAGGAAAGTCCACCATCGGCCCCGCTGCCACTCCCGAGCACCGCTGGAATGTTTCATTTCCTGGGGAGCATGTGAGGATAATACCTTTTATTTCAAAAAAACAAATCAATCATCTAATTAAGTCATAAAAGAGAAAAATTTATCCAGTGATGGTGACTAACCATAAACTGAGATGAACTAGTGTATTTGTCATTCTGTGTGTCAGTAAATTAGCAGTGATTTAATAAAAAGTTAATACTTACTGTATATGTAAATGTAACTTCAATGAAGACAAATAAAAATGACCAAAAATGATTATATGTGTAAAAGACTTATATGTATGTTTGTATTAGGGATCTATGTGTGCTAGCATCCTAACCTATGTGTATTAGTACCTTAATGTGAAAATAATAATAATAAAATACTAAACTGGACCAGTTCTGCAAAATCTGGCGCCTAAAACCAAGCCCAGCAAAAACCGTCTCCAGTGTATTTCATCTCCACAATGCAAAAGCTGCCAGAGAACTAAACATCCACCTGAGCGGACTCAAGCTTAAGCATGCCCCAAATCCAACTTATCTTGGAGTGACCCTTGATAGGACCTTATCCTTCAAGGAACATCTAAAGGGGACGGCTGCTAAGGTGAAAGTACGAAACAACCTGCTCTGCAAGCTCGCTGGTGCAAAATGGGGGGCGGCAGTCTCCACCCTGCGCACCTCAGCACTGGCCCTTTCATACTCTGTAGCAGAATATTGTGCCCCTGTCTGGTCCAGGTCATCTTACACACACCATGTAGACACCCAGCTCAACTCAACCATGAGAACTATAACTGGAACAATCCGCTCAACACCACTCCCCTGGCTCTCTGTACTGTCAAACATAGCCCCTCCACACATCCGGCGAGCAGCATTAACTCAAAGGATGCTCCAAAAAGTTAAAGATTTTCCTCACTTACCAATCCATGCAGATATCTACACCCCACCCACTGCCCGACTTTCATCCAGACGGCCGATTTGGAAAAACCCTCCCCCAGCTGACTTTACCATCCAGACAGCTTGGCAAGAGGAATGGGAAACCAAGGAGGTCCCAAACAAACAGCTGGTGATAAACCCCAACCAACAGGTCCCGGGCACCAACTTCCCAAGGAGACAGTGGTCTACACTCAATCGCTTCAGGACTGGACATGGCCCCTGCTTGGCCAGCCTTCACAGATGGGGCAGTAGCCCTAGCCCACTGTGCGCATGTGGAGAGGAGCAAACTATGGAACACATCATAGAGGCTTGCCCGCTCCAAAGACTGGAAGGAGGATTACACACCCTCCATACAGCAAACCAGGAGGCAACTGCTTGGCTTAAGGACTTTGCATTCGCTAAATAAAATAATAATGTGAAAATGCAACAAGGTATCAACAATCAAACAACAATCAATACAGTAAAACTGTATACTGGCTAAATAGTGATTAGTAACATAGTGGTTTCAAATGTGACATATATTAAAACAGAACATAAACAGGATAAAGTGGAAAAATCTCAAGCAAGGATAACACAACTTCTCTGAACTTCAAGACATATTTGGTTACACTTGCAACTCAGTACATTTCAAATTCACATCATGAACATACATCTTTCGGTTTTCTGCATGTCAGTCATACTTTTACTCTGTACTCATAAAACATTAAACTGGTGTTGTTTCCCCATCATCTCCAGTGGTGGCCTCATGATATAACACTAAATTCACATGAACAAGTTTCAGCATCATATCACGGATGCAAGGAACGGCACATGAAAAGACCAAAAGTATCACTACAATAATCACCACCAAGTTTATGACAAGACTCCTCCATGAGGAAAACAACCAGTTTATCCAGTGTGATGAGTCATTAACATTATCCTTAGCTCCAGCAGTCTGCAAAGCAGTCAGATTACGTATGGCTGAAGCAATGACACCTCCATCTGCATCATGTGCAGGTATAAAGGTGCAACAGTACTGACCTACAATTGCACACACACCCCCACGGGCGGCAGTCAACTGACCAAGTACCATTCTATTCTGTGTTGCTACAAGTCTTATAGCAGTCATTTCCTCCCTTTCACCTTTCCAGGCAGCTAAGGAAAAATTCACAAAAGACTGCAGTCTATAATTAAGAGTCTCAACCCACAAGGTGTTCTTTGCCACTCCCACCCAAGGGAATAGTGACTGTACTATCTTTTGACCTGTAGTGAGTATCTTGAACTGCTCTGGCACGTCCGTACCCCAGATGGAATCATGTGGTGTAAAAATGGCATCCTGTGATAAGTCTCTCTTCCCTCTGCTCGCCTGACCCGCTGACATAATCAGGGGGTTGTCAGTCACAAAGACGGGGGCACAGGTTCCTGCCCAATTCATAGACAGATGGGAATACACCTTACGACCACACAGCCACCAACCACCCGTCACCATATGTGCGCCACACATATGGAAGTTGCAGATAGCAGCACTGCAGAGCTCCAGCATGGTGATAGGTCTGTAATGACAATGGTTAGCCTGTGGACACCACCTGCCCATCCGATTGATCAGGGTATTAGCATCACAGGTGCAGTGTATACTGTACACTGCCTCACCCCGTGAAAGGGGTAGGTCGCCCAGAGGGTTGTTACCACTTCCCTTCAGACAAAAAGAAAAAGTCCCTGATGAAACTAACCTTGCTCTGATTGGTAGAGTGACGAAAGATTTCACAAGAGTGATTCAAAATAATCTTTTTTGTATAGTCTCTTTCCATAGCCTTCTGTAAAAAACAGAGAGCTTTTGCTGGTTCCATCATTTTAGCCACAACAGCAATCTGTTCAGCTGACGTTGGCACTAAGGAGCAAACATAACAATTGGAACAATTAGCTGCCCTGGCCGTATAGTTAACATACCTCCACCACGTATTGGCAGCATATTCATGATCATGATGCTCATGTAGCTCTAGCCAATTATGCTGAATATGTGCAAGGTCCCTAGCACTGCGATGTATGGTTTGTGGTGCAGCTAAAAGAAACCAAAGTAATAATGTCACCCCTAGGATGATGATGCAAAGGAAACAACAACAACTACACCCTTTAATGAATGAACATCTTTCTTCCGCTTCTTGTCTCTCCAGGATGGTCAACCACTTGCTTCACTATCCCAAGCCGAAACCGGACACCACATGGGGCGCCGTCAGTCGACACTTGTATAGGAAAACAATTAAAAAAGTCTCTTACTGAAAGTCTTTAATGAAAAGAAGTTGAAGATATTTATTCAGTAGTCCCTAGCTGTGAGTTCAGAGTAGGTTAATGTTTACAGTGTGTTAAATGCACCCAAGAGTCCCGTCCTTTCATCGCTGTTAGCGTTGACAAAACAACTTTATGTGGTCCTTGCCAAGGTAAATCAGTCCAATTCTTCTTTTTGATGGCTTTGATGAGGACGAGGTCTCCTGGCTTGGCCAAGATTGGTGCAGGTTCCTCGTGAACCCTCCTGGGGACAGTAGCAGCGATACCATCTCTGTTAGTCAATATCCTTCTCATGTAATCTGCTAAACACACTTCTACATCACCAGGATTGAATGGCCTCAAAGGTGGCAGCAAGTATGGTTTGCCATACATGATTTCAAATGGAGACAACCCCCCTTTGGTTGGGATTATCCTCATGTAAAACAAAACTAATGGGAGGCAATAAATCCAATTTTGCCCTGTTTCTGTCATTGTTTTTCTGAGTCTTTCTTTAATAGTTCTGTTTGTGCGTTCCACCAATCCTGCAGTTTGTGGGTGATAAGCTGAATGATTCTTCAAACTGATGTTCAGTGCTGTGCCTAAATGTGATATAACTTGATTTACAAAACATTTACCATTATCTGAGTAAATTTTCTCAGGTATTCCAAACCTAGGTACAATTTCGGCAAGCAATTTCTTTGCCACTGTGATTGCATTTGGATGTGTGCAAGGAAAAGCTTCTGTCCATTTAGAAAACATACAGTATCACAAATGACCAAACAATATTTCTTGCCCTCACATTTTTTCAGTTCAATAAAATCCATGCAAATGTTCTGAAATGGATAAGTAGAGGTTGGAAAAGTGCCTCTCTCAGGTTTGAAATTTCCCTGTGCATTGTTTTTTTGCACAGATCAGACATTTTTTACAAAACTGTGTGACAAACTGGCTAAAACCATAGGTAGTAAAGGTTTTATTCAATGTAGATACCCCCCCCCCTTGCTACATGCGAAACGCCATGCAGCAAGGCAGAGACTTAGTGAAACAGTTTGCGTGGTAGAATAGGCTTGTTGGCCTTACATTTGTAAAGCTTTGAAGTGTCATCAAAAATAGCTCCCTTCTTTATCCATTTGTAAATTTCAGCCTGTGGTGCTGCTTTTTGAGCCTCAACAAGAATGTCATGTGATAGCTCTTCAGTCAGTATCAGAATAGAATCAAATGTGCTTTGTCCAGGTTGCAAGCCTTGTGCAACCGCCTTTGCAGTTTGATCCGCAAAATGATTACCTTTAGAAACCGGATCATTGCCATTTGTATGAGCAGCACATTTGCATATGGCCAGTTGTGATGGAAGTTTGACGCTTTCAAGCAGCTCCAAAATAAGGTGTTTATGCTGAATAGGCTTCCCTGTTGATGTAATCATGCCTCTGTTTTTCCACTGCTGTGCAAAGTGGTGAATAGTGGAAAATGCATACTGGCTATCAGTGTAAACTGTAAGTTTTTTATTTTGTCCCAATTTGCATGCTTCAGTTAGAGCAATCAACTCTGCAGCTTGAGCTGAAAAATGGGATGGAAGTTTTTGGGCCTTCAAAACAGTGTCATGAATGACAACTGCATAGCCAGACAAATCTGATCCATCACAATCACGTTTTGATGATCCATCCACAAACAATGTGAGATCTGAATCATCCAGGGGAAAGTCTTGTAAATCAGGACGTAGTAGTACTAACTAACTACTAACTAACCTGCACTTATATAGCGCTTTTCTAGTCACAAAGACCACTCAAAGCGCTTTCATTAATACTAACCCTCTATTCTAAGGGCCTATAGGAAACAGATATCTAGGGACAATTTAGAACAGCCAATTAACCTAACATGCATGTTTTTGGCATGTGGGAGGAAACCGGAGAAATCCCGGAGTAAACCCACGCAACACGGGGAGAACATGCAAACTCCACACAGATCACTGTTGGTCAGGGGCTGGGATCGAACCCACGATCCCACGATCCCCACAATCCCCCGGCCAAGGGTAAACTGTGCTGCCGCAGTGCTAACCACTGTGCCACCGTGCAGCCCTGTACTTCATGTTCAATTTCTGCCAAAGAATCATGAGGTTCTCCTTCAGTGGAAATTGGCAAAAAACTCGCTGGATTTAACACTGTGCAACACTCAATCGCTAAATGAGGCTGGGACATTAATACTGTCATGCATGCAAGGTGTCTGGATGGTGAAAGAACTGATATCTTGCTCTGGGATAAAATGACAGACATTGCATGTGTGACCTTCAGGGTCAAGGGATGAAAGAGAACAATCCCTGCAGATGCTTGAACTGCCATGAATGCAGCTATTACAGCCTGCACGCATGGAGGAAGGGCCCTGGCAACCGTGTCTAGTCTTGTGGAATAATATGCCACTGGACGCATTTTTGTCCCAAATGGTTGAAGCAGCACTGATGTCATGTGCCCCTGTCTACAATCAGCCATTTGAATAAATAGCTTTTTATAGTCAGGGAGTGCCAAAACTGCAGTGCTGACCAAAAGCTTTTTCATCCTGACAAATGCTTCCTCTGCTTCAGGTGTCCACTCAATCTTGTCCACCTGTGCAAGTGTTTTTTTTTTTGTAAATGAGGTCAGACAATGGTTGCACAACAAATGAATAATTTGCAATCCAGGAGCGACAATAGTATGTCCCAAAAAATGACATCATGTCTCTTTTTGTGATTGGTTTGGGCGCTGCCAAAATAGCCTCTTTGTGAACAGGATCAACATGTCTCCCTTCTGCTGACAAAATGTAGCCTAAGTTTTTCACTTCTGGCTTCCACAACTGCAGCTTTGCTTTGCTGACCTTGTGACCCTGCTTAGCTAAAAATTTCAACAAGGCAATGGTGTCTTTTTTGCAAGTGATTTCATCAGGGGATGCCAGCAAAATGTCATCAACATACAGGAGTAATTGACTCCCATGAGGTGGAACAAACTGGGCCAAATTTGCTGACATTGCCTGTGAAAAAATGGTTGGTGATTCACAATAGCCCTGTGGCAGCCTCATAAATGTGTACCTCTTGCCTTCAAATGTGAATGCAAACCAAAACTGATGATCTGGGTGAATGGGAATTCTGAAAAAAGCATTACTGATGTCAATCACTGTGGCAAATTTCATTTGTGATTGTAGATCATTTAACAAAGTGTGGGGATCTGGGACTGTTGCAGCCCTCGGAATAACAGCTTTATTCATTGCCTGAAGGTCTTGGACCATTCTCCAGCCGGAGGGTGGTGCAGCTTTCTTTACTGGAAACAGAGGTGTATTGCATGGTGATTTTGGACATGGTACTATAACTCCTGCATCTATCAATTCCTGTATAACAGGTTTAATGCCTTCTTGTGCTTCTGGGCATAGAGGATATTGTCTCTGATAAGGCCTAAAATGAGATTTTGCATTTATTGTAACTAATTCTGCATTTTTCATTAAGCCTACATCTGCCTTTCCTGTTGACCACAAGGAATTTGGAATTTCTGAGAGTTCATTCTCCTCTCCCTCTGTCAAAGGAAATAGTCATGCTTGTGATTCAGGGACATCAATGCAGACGTCTTTTTGGACTTGTGCAACCCAGTTCAAAGGCAGTTTGTTAGCTTTTTAGCTGTTTTTAGCTAACTTTCAGCTAACTTGTTTTTAACTATTTTAGCTGTTTTTGGCTAGTTGGCGGGGTATCCATCTCAGCGCCTGGAACACCATGGCTCCTTCTCCGACATGTACCCGCTGTTTATCGCTCCTCTGTAAGGTCTCTGAACTGGAAACGAGGCTCTCCAACCTTTACAAGATTCGGGAGGCTGAGGACCACCTCGACACCATCATTCTTGGGCGATCATCGGCTCTGGCTACTGTCTCGCAGCTGGCAGATACTGCTACTTACTTGGGTGAGCTCAGCGTGTCTCCATCTACCTCCACTCCTGCTCCAGCCTCTGCAGACGTCCATGACCTCAGCAACAAACACTGGTTTTGTCTTGGGGCTAAACCCAAAGCTTCGGATGGTCCCTCTCATCCTCCATCCGCGCCCTGGACCTTGGTTCGACCAGCTAATAACCATCATCGATCGACCAGAATGGGCCACGCCTCTTCTCTTCCCGTGTCCTTGGAAAACAGATTTGATATCCTTTCCCTGGAGGATTTTCCCCACTTGGATGCTGGCCGTCCGCCCTTGGACGCCCCTCGTCCTCCCTCCTCTCCTTCAGCGGCGGCTCATGTCCGCAAACCCTTGATAAAGACCACCCTGGGTGTGTCAAATTACACACCAGCTCCAGATAGAAGAGAGCGCATCACCCCGCCTTCGCAACAACAACATCACAAATTACTCTCCTCATCAGAATCCACCGACAAAACCCCCCCAGACGATGCTAGTAATTGGTGATTCGATCATGAGGAACGTCAGAAGCAGGTACTGCATCACTTGATTTTTTCCCAGGCCTAGAGTCTGACATTGAGGCTCTTATCCCTGACCTGCTGAATGAATTCCCTCACGTACAAACTGTCGTTGTGCATGTGGGATGCAATAACATCCCAGATGAAGCATCTGAGATTTTAAAAAGTGACTTCAGGAGCCTTCTGTCCACTCTTATGAACTGTGGCAGACATGCACTCATCTCTGGGCCTTTGGCACCTCTCAGACGAGGCTGCAATCGTTTTCGCAGAACTCTCAGTCTTAATTCTTGGCTGTGTTTTACTTGTCCTATTTTTAACATTGGTTTTGCTGACAATTTTAACTTATTCTGGAACCGCCCTTCACTGATGAGGCCTGATGGCATCCACCCAAATAGACTTGGTGCATGTGTTTTAAGAGACAATCTATTCTATTCCATTTGGTGTTTTTTAGTACAGTGACTGGGACCTGGTGTGTTTACTCGCTCTGAAGCTTCTGGGTTTGCCAAACTGCCCTTTTTTGGTTCTGTTCTCACTTCTTGTATCGATCCCATTAATTCAGGTGGTGTTTACTGTTTGGTCTTTACCTTTGATTTATAATCCTACAGAGATTGAGTCTGTCTCCCGTTGCCTTAAATATTGTAACCCAGGATAAATACAACACAACTTGAAAAACACACACACTCCTGCAGCTCCTCCTCATCCACCACCCTTCAACTTTGCCCCTGTCTCCTCCCTTAGAGAACCTTTTTCTGCTTCCTCCAAAGTTAATAAAAAAGTTAATAAAAATAGAATTCATAAACATCCCAAATTGATTAAACAAAATGTTGGTAAAATTCTAATCCAGCCTCAAGTCCCTAAAATTAATAAATTGGCCTCTGTTCCTCCCCAAAATTTAAAAATTAAATGTGGTTTATTAAACATTAGATCCCTATCTTCTAAGTCTCTTCTGGTTCATGATCTATTAATCGATCATCAGATCGATCTACTATCCCTCACAGAAACCTGGCTTGGGCAAGATGATTATGTTGGTCTGAATGAATCAACTCCTTCTGGGTATTTAAACTGTCATAACCCCAGAGGTTCTGGTCATGGTGGTGGAGTGGTGGCAATTTTCCATTCTAAATTACTAGTTAATGTTAAGCAAAACTTATGTTTTAATTCCTTTGAAGGTTTGGTCCTCAGTGTGGGGCCTGTTGGCAATCTTTGACATAACGCACGGCTCAGGAGACGCATACACACAGGCTCAGAGTAGTTCAAATAGTTTATTAGCAACAGGAGTGTATGAATGTGTGTCTGCGGGATGTAAATGTATTGGTGGCAGCGTCTGCTTCGGGCACAGAGGCAGGAGACCGTACAGCCGGACAACCCTATGGGAAAAGCACAAGGAGAAGGGTGACGGGCACACACCAACACAGGAGATATATGAGCGAGAGAGGAGCTTACTTGGATAGGACAGATGACTGGCACAGCAAGGGACGAGGTCCGGTAGACAGCCACCTGGAGAGCCCGGTGCAGCAGCGAGGAACAGGCGATGGAGAGGCGTTGTCCGCCGCCGGGAAATCCACCTGTGTACAGGGGAGCAGACTTGGAAGGGAAAGGAGGTAAGGTCTTCTTACCAGAATGATCAGCTGAGGATGAAAGGAACTCACAGCAATGCGTAGGGAAGTCTGACGGCTTCAGGCCGAAGCTCAGGGCGAGGCGGCTTAAATCCCTCGCCGCTGATGATGTGCAGGTGTGCGTGCAGGTGGCGCCGCTGATGAGCAGCGCGGCGTGACAGTACTCCCCCCTCTAGCAGCGCCTCCTGGCGATGGCTTCTCTGGGTGCGCTCGGTGGAAATCAGCGATGAGCGATGGGTCCAACACAAACGACGAGGGAACCCACTGCCGATGTTCAGGCCCATGGCCCTCCCAGTCCACCAAATACTGCAACCCACGACCCCGGCGCCGGGAGTCCAGGATGGAGGAGACGGGCCAGGTCGGATGGCCATCAATCATCCGGGGTGCGGGTTGCGCAGCAGGAGGAGGGCAAAGGGGGTCGGAGACTGCCAGCTTCACCTTGGACACGTGGAAGGTGGGATGGATGCGGAGGGAGGGGGGAATAGCTACACGCACAGCCACCGGGTTGATGATCCTGGTGATGGGGTATGGGCCCATAAAGCGCTGTGCCAGCTTCCTCCTCTCGCCCTTTAAAATCACGTCCTGGGTCGACACGTAGACTTGCTGACCAACTCTGTACGCCGGGGCAGGTCTTCTGTGCCGGTCCGCCACGGCTCTGTTGCGCTCCGCCGTGCGTAAAAGCGCATTGCGCGCTGACGCCCAGATGGAGCGGAACTGCCTGAGATGCGCCCGTACTGAGGGGACAGTTACCTCACTCTCCTGCGCCAGGAACAGCGGGGGGTCGTAACCCAGGGACGCCTTAAAGGGGGACATCCCTGTAGCAGAAGAGCGGGCGGTGTTGTGGGCGTATTCAACCCAGGCGAGGTGGTTACTCCAGGACGTTGGTTTAGACGCCGTTACACAGCGGAGCGCAGCCTCCAGCTCCTGGTTGGTCCGCTCACACTGCCCGTTGGATTGGGGGTGATGGCCGGAGGAGAGGCTCACCTTGGCTCCTAAGGCGTTGCAAAACGACCTCCAAACTTCTGAGGAAAATTGGGGCCCTCGGTCCGAGACCACGTCCACCGGAATCCCATGCAGCCTGACCACGTGCTGGATTAGGAGGTCCGCCATCTCCAGGGCAGTTGGGAGACCTCGTAGGGGGACGAAGTGCGCTGCCTTGGAGAAGCGGTCCATGATGGTCAGGACGGTGTCGTAGGTGTTCGAGACTGGGAGTCCGGTGACGAAATCCAGGGCAATATGCGACCAGGGCCTGCCAGGGACGGGCAGAGGCTGGAGCAAACCCGCTGGAGGGGCATTTCCCGATTTGTTGGTGGCACACACTGGACAGGCCCGGGCGTAGCGGGCAGCGTCCCCTCCGCAGGCCCGGCCACCAGAAGGACCGCTGGAGGAGGTCAATCATCCGGGAGGAGCCAGGGTGACAGGTGAGCTTGGATGTGTGCAACCAGTGGATGACCTCCCCCCGAACCGTGGATGGCACGAACAGCCTCCCCTCCGGTCCGCCGCCAGGGTCAGGTTCCACTTCCTGCGCCTTCCGGATCTTGCTCTCAATGTCCCAGGTGACGGCTCCCACGACGCACGACCTGGGTAGGATGGTGTGGACCGTGTCCTCCGACTCCTCAGGGGCGAATTGCCTAGAGAGGGCGTCGGGCAGGCCGTTCTTGGAGCCAGGCCTGAAGGTGATGGTAAATTGGAACCTGGCGAAGAACAAGGACCAGCGCGCCTAGCGGGCGTTCAGGCGCTTGACAGATCTAAGGTACTCCAAGTTCTTGTGGTCCGTCAGGACCACGAACGGCAGGTCCGCCCCCTCTAGCCAGTGACGCCACTCCTGTAGCGCGAGCTTGATGGCGAGGAGCTCTCTGTCACCCACGTCGTAATTCCTCTCCGCCGGGGACAAGCGCCGGGAGAAGAAGGCGCAGGGCCGCTTGATTCCATCATCTAGCGACCGCTGGGATAGCACCGCCCCCACTCCTGTGTCCGAAGCGTCCACTTCCATGATGCACTGCAGCGCAGGGTTGACTTGGCTAAGGACCCGGGAGGAGGAGAACTCCGCCTTCAGCGCCTGAAAGGCAGCCGCGGCCTCTTCGGTCCACCGGAACGGGACCTTAGGGGACGTGAGGCGGGTCAGCGGGCCGACGATGGTACCAAAATTTGGGACGAAGCGGCGGTAGAAGTTCGCAAACCCAACGAACTGCTGCACCTGCTTTCTTGATGCAGGTGTGGGCCATTCCACCACCGCCTTCACCTTCTCTGGGTCCGGAAGCACCTGGTCATGGGAGATGATGAACCCGAGGAAGGATGTTGTCTTCGCGTAAAACTCGCATTTCTCGGCCTTCACGTACAACCGGTTCTCCAGCAGCCTTTGGAGGACCCGCCTCACGTGGACCTGGTGCTCGTCCCTGGACTTGGAGAAGATGAGTATGTCATCCAGGTAGACGAACACAAAAAGGCCGATGAAATCCCGGAGGACGTCATTGATGAGGCGCTGAAAGACGGCTGGAGCGTTGGTCAACCCGAACGGCATCACCAGGTATTCGAAGTGGCCGTTCGGGGTATGGAAGGCTGTCTTCCACTCATCTCCCTCCCGGATCCGGACGAGGTGGTATGTGCTGCGTAGATCCAGCTTGGTGAACCAAGTCGCCCCCTGGAGGGAGTGGAAAGCGGTGTCCATGAGGGGCAGGGTGTAGTGATCCTTCTCCGTAATGTCGTTAAGGGCACGATAGTCAATGCAAGGACGGAGGGATCCGTCCTTCTTACCGACGAAGAAGAATCCTGCCCCCACTGGTGACGACGATGGGCGGATTATCCCAGCACTCAGCGTCTCCTTTAGGTATGAATTCATGGTCTCCTTCTCCGGCGCCGATAGACTGTAGAGTCGTCCAGAAGGTAAGGGTGCCCCCTGGCGGAGGTTGATTGCACAGTCATAGGGCCTATGAGGAGGGAGAGACATCGCCTTGGATTTGCTGAATACCATACCCAGGTCGTGAAATTCCAATGGCACCAAGGACAGGTCCGGGGGCACAGCGTCCGTAGGTGAGGGAGAAGCGGACGGAGAGCAGGCAGTGGACATGTAGACAGGTGCTCATGCAGAACGTGTTCCATGCCGACACCCCGGCGGACTTCCAATCCAAAACGGGGTTGTGGAGGCGTAGCCAGGGATACCCCAGGATGACGGGCGACACAGAGTTGGGCAGGACGTAAAAGGTTATCTCCTCCCGGTGGTTTCCAGAGATAATAACCGGGATGGGGATGGTCTGGTGTGTAACTCTCCCAAGGGAGGCACGAGAGAGGTTGACCAGGGAGATAGGGTTCCTTAGTGCCTGACAGCGGATGCCCAATCGGGTTGCCAGGCTTTGAGAAATAAAGCTGCCTTCCGCGCCCGAATCCACCAGTGCGTGGGTGAGATGCCCAGTGGAGTTATGACAGAAACGGATGGGCAGCTTCAATTGTGTGAGAGAACTTAACCGATTGATGTCCGCGAGGCCCCCTATAGTGACTCGCGGACCCCGCCGACTGGCTTTCCGTGGGCAAAGCTTCACCGTGTGTTGGTCATCTCCGCAATACATGCAGAGATCCAACTCACGGCGGCGTTGTCTCTCCGCAGGGGAAAGCTTTGTCCAGCCCGTCACCATCGGCTCCGACTCCTCGGGGCACGATGGTGGCGGCGTCGCCAGGGGGCGAGCTTGGAACAGGCGCGGCGAGACTCCACGAGGGCGAGAAGAAGACGACTTCCCTCCCAAGGAGCGCTCGCGCAGCCTGTTGTCCAAACTGATCGCTAGGGATGTTAGCTCCGCTAGCGTCTCAGGGATATCCCGCCCAGCCAGTTCATCCCTCAGATCATCGTTGAGACTGCGGAGGAAAAGGCCACAGAGGGAGCGTTCCTCCCAGCCTAATTCCTCCGCCGCTACCCGGAAGTCGACCGCGTAGTCCGCTGCCAACCGGCTTCCCTGCTGGAGGGCGAGAAGCCGATCGACCTGGACCGTCTCGGTAAGAGAATGGTCAAAGACCTCCAGGAAGCATCTCACAAATTGGTCATATGTGAGGGTGGCATAACTGGGCCTCGCCATTACGGCGTAGGTCCAGGTTAATGCTCGCCCCTCCAGGAGATTCCCGAGATAACCAATTCGGCTATGATCTGAGGGAAAGTTCCCGGGCACACGGTGGAAAACGGACTCACACTGCATTATAAACCCCCGCGCTCCGCCGAGCTTACCGCTAAAGCGGGCGGGGGTTGGAATGGGCGTGAGCCGAACCGGTGCACCCGGAGCCTGCTGGACGGCCACTGGAGCAGCAGGAGCCGCGCCACCCTGACGAGCCGGGGGGAACGGCTGTTGGGGGTCCAAGTGGCCCAATCGGTTAGTTATATTTATCAACTGATTAAAAATCACCTGTTGCTGATAAGCTATCTGATCCACTCGAGCCTCGAGAGTGGTAAACCGGTGTGCGAGCCCGCCGTCTGCCGAGCCGCTCTGCTGAAGCCGTACTGACATAACGCACGGCTCAGGAGACGCACACACAGGCTCAGAGTAGTTCAAATAGTTTATTAACAACAGGAGTGTATGAATGTGTGTCTGCGGGATGTAAATGTATTGGTGGCGGCGTCTGCTTCGGGCACAGAGGCAGGAGACCGTACAGCCGGACAACCCTATGGGAAAAGCACAAGGAGAAGGGTGATGGGCACACACCAACACAGGAGATATATGAGCGAGAGAGGAGCTTACTTGGATAGGACCGATGACTGGCACAGCAAGGGACGAGGTCCGGTAGACAGCCACCTGGAGAGCCCGGTGCAGCAGCGAGGAACAGGCGATGGAGAGGCGTTGTCCACCGCCGGGAAATCCACCTGTGCACAGGGGAGCAGACTTGGAAGGGAAAGGAGGTAAGGTCTTCTTACCAGAATGATCAGCTGAGGATGAAAGGAACTCACAGCGATGCGTAGGGAAGTCTGACGGCTTCAGGCCGAAGCTCAGGGCGAGGCGGCTTAAATCCCTCGCCGCTGATGATGTGCAGGTGTGCGTGCAGGTGGCGCCGCTGATGAGCGGCGCGGCGTGACAATCTTGGCTTGAACCCAATTCTTTTTGCCATAGTTTATCATCCTCCCACAGCCTATTCAGAGTTTCTATCGGAATTTGCCAAATTTTTAGCTGATTTAGTGCTGAAATCCAATAGAATAATTATTGTAGGGGACTTTAATATACATGTTGATGTAGATAGTGACTGTCTTAATAAGGCATTCAATTCAATTTTAGACTCATTGGAGTTTTCCCAAAAAGTAAAAAATTCTACCCATTATTTCCACCATACATTGGACCTTGTTTTGACTTATGGTATAGATATCGAAAAACTGGTAGTGTCTCCTCATAATCCCGTACTGTCTGACCATTGTCTGTTAATTTTTGATTTCATTAGCTCTGATCACTTATTTCCTAAAGAAAAATACTACTACAGCAGATGTCTTTCAGATTGTCTCCTCTATGCCACGGGTCAACACAACAGAAACAACAGAAATAAATGATGGAGAGTCTGCTCCATTTGTGATTGATAGCATGGTTGATGGTGTTACTGCCTCTCTGCATCGGACTCTAGATTTGGTAGCCCCTTTAAAAAAGAAAAAGTCTAACCAGAGATTTCTAACCCTTTGGTTTAACTCAGAAACTCGTGGCTTAAAACAGAAAACTCGTCAGTTGGAAAGGAAATGGCGTTCAACTAATTCAGATGAATTCTACTTAGGGTGGAGAAATCATTTCTTAATCTATAAAAAATCTCTTAGAAAAGCTAGATCAAGCTATTATTCTGCATTAATAGAAGCAAACAAGAATAACCCCAGGTTTTGCTTCAACACTATAGCCAGGCTTACAAAGAGCCAGGACTCGGTCAATCCTTGCATCCCCCCTGAGCTTTCTAGTCAGGACTTTCTGAACTTTTTCAATCTTAAAATTTTATCTATTAGAGATGAAATCAGTCAGATTCTTCCTACCGTAAACTCAAGTACATTAATTACTGCAACTTCCTCAATTGATATCTGCTTAGATAAGTTTACTCCAATCAACCTCTTAGAGTTGGATAAAATAATTTCCTCATCTAAGCCTTCATCTTGCCTTTTGGACCCTATTCCTTCCAGGTTATTTAAAATTATCTTCCCAATTATTGGTGGCCGTATTCTTCTTATAATTAATTCTTCTTTAACTCTGGGTTATGTACCACTGGCTTTTAAAACTGCTGTAATTAAACCCTTACTCAAAAAACCGATGCTCAGTCCTGGAGTTTTGGCCAATTATCGACCAATCTCTGATTTGCCTTTCATTTCTAAAATCTTGGAAAGAGTTGTCGCTGTGCAATTATCTGACCATTTGCAGGGAGTTGGTTTGTTTGAGATGTTTCAATCTGGGTTCAGAGCTCATCACAGCACTGAAACTGCCTTAGTCAAGGTCACTAATGACCTCCTGACTGCATCTGATAATGGACTTGTCTCTGTTCATGTTCTTTTAGATCTCAATCCAGCCTTTGACACTATCAATCATGCCATTCTACTTGATAGATTAGAACACTTTGTTAGACTGAGTGGAACTCTGTTGCAGTGGTTTAGATCTTATTTGTCTGATAGATCTCAGTTTGTCCATATCAATGATGAATTTTCTTCCATCTCTAAGCTCAGTCACGGAGTTCCACAGGGATCTGTGTTGGGCCCTACTCTTTTTAGTCTTTTTTTGCATGCAGCTATTAGCAAACAACAAACTGCACACCCAGAGGCAGCATTTATTGTGGCGGGTGATTTTAACCACTCTAACCTCAAGACAGTGCTTCCTAAATTCTACCAGCATGTCTCCTGTCACACAAGAGGGGACAAAACATTGGACCATGTTTACACCAATACTGTGGGAGCCTACACAGCAACTCCCCTCCCCCACCTAGGTCAGTCTGATCATTTATCCTTGTTCCTTACCCCCAAGTATGTACCGCTCATCAACCGGGTGAAGCCATCAGTGAGGACCATCAAAGTGTGGCCAGAGGGGGTTGACTCTGTACTCCAGGAGAAGTTTAGGAACACAGACTGGAGTATGTTCACCTCTCAGGCTACCTGTGGCTCCCACATAAACATCAACTCTTACACCCACTCAGTCCTGGACCATATCAACACCACTATTGACAGTGTTACCACGGAAAGACAGATCACCACGTACCCAAATCAGAAGCCGTGGATGAACAGAGAAGTGCAGCTTCTGCTAAAAGCACGTAACAATGCCTTTAGATCTGGTGATGCACAGGCCTACAGTTCATCCAGGGCAGATCTGAAGAGGGGCATCAAGAAGGCCAAGCACAGCTACAAGCTGAAGGTGGAGGAACATTTTGGGGACTCTGACCCCCGACGTATGTGGCAGGGCATTCAAGCTATCTCTGATTATAAGCCCAGCAACTCCATACCTATAGCCATGACTGTGCCCTTTCTCAATGAGCTAAACGACTTCTATGCTCGTTTTGACAAGGACAACAACGAAAAGAACATCAATTTTCCACCCTCTGACGACCTCCACCACCTCACACTCACCCACACCGACGTCCATAACGCACTGAGTCATGTCAACGTACGTAAGGCTGCTGGCCCTGATGGCATTCCTGGGCGTGTGCTGAGGGCATGCGCTGAGCAGCTGGCAGGGGTCTTCACAGACATCTTCAATCCGTCCCTGGCCCAGGCCGTGGTACCAGCGTGCTTCAAAACCACTTCAATAGTACCAGTGCCGAAACATTCAACACCATCGTGCCTAAATGACTATCGCCCTGTGGCACTGACGCCCATAGTCATGAAGTGCTTTGAGCGACTGGTCTTGGCACAGCTCAAAAAAGGCCTGCCCCCTACACTAGACCCTCATCAGTTCGCCTACCGGAGCAACAGGAGTACAGAGGATGCGGTTTCTACAGTGCTGCACTATGTACTCTCACACCTGGATGACAAGAACACCTACGCAAGAATGCTGTTTGTTGACTTCAGCTCAGCATTCAACACAGTTATCCCCTCCAAGTTGCTCACTAAACTTGGGGACCTGGGAATCAGTACCTCCACCTGCAACTGGATCATGGATTTTCTGACCAACAGACCCCAGCATGTTAGGTCAGGCCCCAACCGTTCTTCCGTCATCACACTCAACACTGGTGTACCACAGGGCTGTGTGCTCAGCCCATTCCTCTACTCCCTCTACACCCATGACTGCAGGCCTATGTATGGATCCAATTCCATCATAAAGTTCGCAGATGACACCACGGTGATTGGACTCATCAGGGACAACGACGAGTCAGATTACAGGGCAGAGGTTGAGCACTTGGCTACTTGGTGCGCTGACAATAACCTGCTCCTTAACACCAGCAAAACCAAGGAGCTCATAGTGGACTACAGGAAGGAGAGGGAAGAGACACATGACCCCATCCATATCAATGGCATAGCTGTTGAACGTGTCCCCAGCTTCAAATTCCTGGGGACCCACATCTCGGAGGACCTGTCCTGGTCAGTTAACACCACCAGCCTGATCAAGAAGGCCCATCAGCGCCTCTTCTTCTTGAGGACACTGAAGAAGAACCATCTGTCAACTGACATCCTGGGCAACTTCTACCGCTGCGTGATAGAGAGCACCCTGACCAACTGTATCACAGTCTGGTATGGGAGCTGCTCTGTCGCTGACCGCCAGGCGCTGCAGCGGGTGGTGAAAACCGCCCAACGCATCACAGGGACTCCACTTCCAGTTATAGAGGACGTCTACAGGAAAAGATGTCTGCGCCGGGCACGCAGCATGCTTAGGGACTCCAACCATCCTGCTCATGGACTGTTCCAGCTTCTCCCCTCCAGAAGACGTTTCAGAAGCCTTCGGACTAGAACCAGCAGGTTTAGGAACAGTTTCTTTCCTACAGCTGTCACGTTATTGAACTTAGTTCCCCGCTGACTCTCTTACCATCATCTCTTACCATCCTCACCTGTACATAACTGCATAACTACATAACTACATCTAACTTATTGCACATTATTTGCACATAACAGTACTCTTAACTTTCTGCACTGCTGCATATATTTGCATATATTTGCTTAAATTGCACATACTGTTAATTACTGTATATACTGCACTGCTGTCCTTTGCACTTCTGATTGGATGCTAAACTGTGTTTCGTTACCTTGTATTCATACATGTGTAATGACAATAAAGTTGAACCTAATCTAATCTAATCTAATACGCTCCCGTTAGGTAATATCATCAGAAAGCACTGTATACATTTTCACTGTTACGCAGACGACACACAACTATACCTGTCAATGAAGCCCGATGATTGTAATCAATTAGCCAAGTTAGATGCCTGTCTTAACGACATCAAAGCTTGGATGACTTGTAATTTTTTACTATTAAACTCTGATGACTGAAGTCATTCTTGTTGGCCCAAAACATCTTACAAATTCCTTTTCAGATTATGCCCTTAATTTAGATGCTGCCACTCTCACTCTGAACAGTTCTGTGAGGAACCTCGGAGTTATTTTTGATCAAGATTTGTCCTTTAATTCACATATTAAAACTGTTTCTGTCACGCGGTGGCCCTCGCGAGCAACCATAAGACGCCAAAAGTCGCCAGTGAGGTTTGCATGATGTTTTATTCACAACACAAGAACACACAAAGTAATGAGCCGCTGTGGGCTAAAACATACTACACAAGACACGAGGGACCGTAAGGCTAACACGAAGCATACTTACAATTGAGACCATGAACAAGGAAAGATTGACGTCTGAGACGAGAACTGCTCGCTCAACGTCTGGCAAAGAATATTGACAAGACTGCTGCATTGTACTGCTCTCAGCGCCCGCTTAAATGCCGGGCTGCTGATGAGCCGTAAATGTAGCACAGCTGTTAGGCTTTGAAAGCAGGAAGCCCCTCCGAGCGCTGTCACAATAAGAGCTCGGGGAGCCAGAAGGTAACCACTGCTGCCAAACCTGGCGGAGATGATGCATGGCCCGAGCGCAGACGACATCAGCGCTCAGACCATGACAGTACCTCCCCCCCCCGAGGGCGGGCTCCGAATGCCCGTTGACACCCAAGCCCCCCCCCCCACCCCACCCCCCCAGGGTGGGTGGATGGGGGGCAGGCCCGGCGAGAGAGGATCAACCACAGGCCAAAAGCCATGACGATCACAGAAACACATAGATAACCAGGAAACCTGATTGCTGGGGTCTTTCTGCAACTGTGGGGGTCCTCCCTACAGTTGATAGTGCTATGAGATGACTGTTGTTGTGAAATGGCGCTATATAAATAAAGTTGAATTGAATTGAAGTGAAAAAAAAAACAACTCCTAAATACATGAAACAGTTAACACAGGGTATGATAACAGAAAATACAATACTCTCAAATGCACAAATCAAAATAATGACAGAGCGCAAATGAGACAGTTACAGAACACAAATACCAGACTCCCAAACACACGAACCAAATACATGAAACAATTAACACGGGTCATGATAACAGAAAATACAATACTCTCAAATATACAAATCAAAATAATGACAGAGCGCAAATGAGACAATTACAGAACACAAATACCAGACTCCCAAACACATGAATCACAATAGCACAGGACAAAAAAACCCCATCACAGAGCCAGATTATCACCCCACATGACCTTTAACCCAGACAATCCACGAGAATGACGACAGGCCAAGTCCAAAACCCACGGAGACAGATCCGGTGGTCTCCCCGCGTCAAAAGGCCAATGGGTGAATACCGGGGACAGTACATGATCGGGCGACCTACCCCAGTCCCAGGCCCAGAAAGTCAACTCCTCCAGTGGCCGAACCAGGTTGCCCAGAATTAAACACAAAATGTCGGGTGGCCAACCCAGGGCGCCAAACCGGCGAAACAGTTCCTCGAGCAGCCGACCCGCATCCCTCAGCCACCAGCACCGTGGGGAAACAGCCTGTGGCAGCCTCCCTGGCGGGGGAAAAACGTGGGAGAGCCGGGCCGCGCGTAGAGGACCCCCAACGGCCCCCGGCGATGATGAGCAGGGGCGGTGACTCGGATGAGGGGAATGATGGCAATGATGAGCTCGCCCCATGTCAGGCGGCGAAGGGTCTGCAGCTCCTCCACCGACCTTGACCCCTACCGATGCTGCGGACGTGGCTGCACCCACGTTGGACCCCACTGGGTCTCGGCTGCACCCGCGTCGGACCCCGATTGGGTCTCGTCGGACCCCGACTGGGTCTCAGATGCTCCCATGTCGGATCCACACTGGGTCTCGGCGTGGGACCCCAACTGGGTCTCGGCTGCACCCGCGTCGGACCCCGATTGGGTCGGCGCAGCACCGGCGACGACCTCCAACCCCGAACCTGGAACCTCCAGCACAGCGACCACGACTGGCTTTGCACCGGTGACTCTGCAACAAGGCTCGGAGGACAAGAGAGAACCGGGATCAGAATCACCGGTCGCGACAGAGCCCAGCGAGACGAGCTTGGGCGCAGCAGGCGGCTGCCCCTGACTCGCCTCCCCGAGAGGCAGGCAAAAATGCTCCAAGACAGAAAAGAGAAACGCAAGATAGAGCACTTGCCTGCACTCGGGTTCTGTCGCCGTCCAGGACTTCGTCGATCCGGGTTCTGGGCGGAGAAGTTCATCCTCAGGCTCCCACTCGGCTACGGCGGGTTCCACAGCCGGCATGATGGTCACTGCAGTCTGTGGATCCTCCGGCGCTGACGTTCACGTCGATAACCCGCATGGCGTGGTGGCAGGGGACCCTTGACCCGCTGGCTCGAACCGTTCCAGCGTGGAGACCCGGGGACGCTTTATCGTCGGCGCAGGCTCCAGGCTGCAGTCCGCTCTTCTCCTCTGCCCACGACGAGGCTGCGGGGCTGGAACCAGGCTCTCCAGAACCAAAGGCCCCCTCTTCGTCCGGCGACGTAGGCCTGGCGTCGTGGACTGTTCAGCGGAGGGAGACAAAGAGGCAGCAGGTTTAGTAATTAGGGTTATAGCAGGTGGTGGGAGCTCGGGGGACTGCGAACCCCGAACTCCGCCCCCAGGGGTCAGACAAGGCAAATCACAACTATGATGGGAGGAATGAACTTGCACTTGCCTGTTTCCTGGAGGGAGGATGGTGCCTGCTGTATAGGACGTTGTTCCTCCCTTCTCCCACTGGATGGTGACAGAGGGCCCCCTGGAAGGACTAGGAGGAGCCGCTCGCAAAGGTTCACTGACAGGCTTCACCGGAAGCGGGTCCAGACGGGGATCCTGCTGAGGTTTACCTTGACCGTGGCACCGACGTCTTCGATGGCCCCCGGATGGCGCAAACTCCTGGGCTGGATCGAGGACAGGCATGGGATCCCAAAGAGGGGAGCGGGGATGCCTCTTCCTCTGCTTCCTGCTGTAGTCCTCCTCCACCATACGGAGTATCTTGCGCTGTGCAGCGATGTCATCCCGCCTCGCGCTGACTTCAGGGTGGTCGGCGTAGCGGGGGAGATGATTTAAGACATCCTCAGTGCAGTCCAGGTACCAGCGTACGTCGCTGTGATAGTCGAGGAGGGAGGCGGCGATGAGCGTTTCATCTACGTATTCCAAAGCGTTCGCCAGCTCGTAGCCCAGACTCCGAGCGCGGCCTCTCTGCGACAGGATTCTCTTAGCACGCAGTTACCCAGACAGGGAAGAACAAATGTCCAATTAATGCAAACTCTCCGGGAACGGCGTCTCGGTTTGACGCCTCCGTTTAGGCAACCTGTCAGCAGTCTACTGTCACGCAGTGGCCCTCGCGAGCCACCATAAGACGCCAAAAGTCGCCAGTGAGGTTTGCATGATGTTTTATTCACAACACAAGAACACACAAAGTAATGAGTTGCTGTGGGCTAAAACACACTACACAAGACACGAGGGATCGTAAGGCTAACACGAAGCATACTTACAATCGAGACCACGAACAAGGAAAGATTGACGTCTGAGATGAGAACCGCTCGCTCAATGTCTGGCAAAGAATATTGACAAGACTGCTGCATTGTACTGCTCTCAGCGCCCACTTAAATGCCGGGCTGCTGATGAGCCGTAAATGTAGCACAGCTGTTAGGCTTTGACAGCAGGAAGCCCCTCCGAGCGCTGTCACAATAAGAGCTCGGGGAGCCAGAAGGTAACCACTGCTGCCAAACCTGGTGGAGATGATGCATGGCCCGAGCACGGACGACATCGGCGCTCAGACCATGACAGTTTCTAAGACTGCCTTCTATCATCTGTGCAATATTGCCAAGATCAGGAGCATCTTGTCTCTGAATGATGCTGAGAAACTGATTCACGCCTTTGTCAGCTCTCGATTAGATTATTGTAATTCACTATTGTCTAGTTGTCCTAAAGTATCCTTAAAAAATCTTCAGTTGATTCAAAATGCTGCTGCTAGAGTTTTAACTGGTTCTAGAAAAAGAGATCATATCTCCCCAGTTCTGTCTTCCCTTCATTGGCTTCCCATAGAATTTAGAATCAAGTTTAAAATCCTTCTTCTGACTTTCAAAGCTCTTAACAATCAGGCCCCCCAATATATAAAAGATCAATGTATAAAAGACCAGTCGCCCCCCCCCCCCAACTGCACAACAACCACTGCTGCCTCTAAAGTCATCGGGACCTGCTGTCCACACCCCACTTCACCAACACCCCCCACTCCTAGCACACAACCCCCCAACCTGACCCTCACTAAGACCCAGGTGAGGACGGAGCTGAGAAAGATCAAGGCGAGGAAGGCCTCGGGACCGGACGGCATCAGCGCAAAGCTCCTCAAGTCCTGTGCAGACCAGCTGTGTGGGATTGTGGAGCATATCTTCAACCTGAGCCTGAAGCTGGGGATGGTACCACAGTTGTGGAAAACATCTTGTGTGGTACCTGCACCAAAGACTTCCCACCCCAAAGATCTGAACAGCTACACACCAGTGGCCCTGACATCTCACATGATGAAGACCCTGGAGAGACTGCTCCTTGCTCACCTCCGCCCCCTGGTGAGACCAGCGATGGATCCACTCCAGTTCGCCTACCAGTATGGCATTGGGGTGGAGGATGCAGTGATCTTCCTACTTCACCGTTCTCTGTCCCACCTGGAGAAGCCCGGGAATGCGGTGAGGATCATGTTCTTTGACTTCTCCAGTGCTTTCAACACCATTCAACCGATGATCCTGAAGGACAAGCTGCTGTGCACAGGGGTGGACCAGCATCTGTCATCATGGATCCTGGACTACCTCACTAACCGGCCACAGTTTGTGAGAACCCGAGATTGTGTGTCTGACACGATCATCGGTAGCACGGGGGCCCCCCAGGGAACGGTTTTGGCTCCCTTCCTGTTCACCCTTTATACTGCGGACTTCTCACACAACACAACACACTGCCATCTACAGAAGTTGGCAGCTCCGTGACAAGCTGGACTTTAGGCTTGATATCTGGCATGTGTTGAAGGGAGGGAGGAGGAGGCCGGGGGGCAGCCAGATCTGCCGTCGGTGCCGTGGGAGCCGTCACCGTCTCAAGGTTCGGATACAGAGGGGGGGGGGGCCTCTCTGCGCCACCTGCTCTGGCCGTTATCTTCCTCCTCACCTTGGAATTTTGATAAAGAATATGCATTAGTCAAACCCTTTTTATTACAAACATCCAAGTCTTTTGAGGTCTGGTCTTGTCTATTCACTGCCACCTTATCTAAGTCAGCTTAGTGTTGCCTGGCAATTTGAAGCCATTGTTCAGCTTCAAAGAATCCATATTTTATCTCTTTTCACCTACTGCCATCTACCGCTGATTTAATGGCAGAAATCAAACCCTCACAAACTTTAACCCTGAGTTTCCCACTGAAATTAAATTTCTTTCTCCATTTCACCAGAAACCTTGTGCTATTTCTGTCTTTTTTATTCATAAATTAACCACCTCCTGACAATACATAAATTTCATTCTCATCTAGCTGTGTTCTGCAACCCTTACAGCAAAATGAGGCATTACTTCTTCCTGTCTGAACACTTTGTGGCTGTTCTTGTTTGCTATAACAGCAACCCATGTTTGAAAGGTTTTTTTTCCCTTCTACCAAGTTTCCACACACAAATCAGTAGCTACACAGCTTTTTCTATATTTTTTTCCCAAGCTCTCTCTCTCTGTCTGTCTGTCTGTGTTTTTTTTTCCTCTCTCACTCAATGATACACATACACACAGAGTCACATGACAGATACACACAGGCAGACAAACACACACACACACACAGGGCCAACAGAAATGTTCTCTTTTGCGTTATCTCCACAAGGTCATACAATAAAGACTTTTAGGTTAATGCCAAAACCCAAAACAGCATGAGAATTACTTCAATTAATCTCCGGAACTGGCAACTCTTAGCGGAAAAATTGCAAATATGGCAACCCCCCCACACTGTCACTGCAGCATGAAACTCCTTTTTTTTTTTTTTACACTGCCGTAAAAACACACCAGTCTACTGTTTTTGCTCAAAGCTATTATTTTTCAAATACCTATAATTTTAAACACTTCTCAAAAGGAAAACAATTAACTAATCAACCCTTTTATGCTCCACAAATATCAGAAAAAAATCACAAACATCAATTTCACACCCTATTCACTCCACCTCCGTGGGAACTCACTCTGTTTCACACCGGAGCGGATTTCATGTAACACTGAGACAAAACAAATTCAGACTGCAGTAACTTTTATCTAGCACTTCAACAAAACTCACAAAATAAAATCTACCTTTTCCTTTTTCGGGATTCACGTAACCTCCCCACCAATGCTGAAAGCCCAAACACTGGACAATAAGCAGAAATAGTCACAAAAGGCACGAATCTGTCCCCGAAAATTTACTTCTCTAGAATCACGTGACTCCTCCACAGGACGTGAAGAGCATAGATAGATAGATAGATAGATAGATAGATAGATAGATAGATAGATAGATAGATAGATAGATGTACTTTATTGATCCCAAACTGGGAAATTACAGTGTAACAGCAGCATGACAGTTGACAACCAAACAACAGAAACACACACATGACAGACAAAGGAATTACCCATGGAAAGTAAAAACTAACACGACTATAAAACCTATATACATCATAGCTTAACATATGATGACCCGTGTAAACACATGAATCATCCCATTGCACAAAGAAGGACTATCAGGAGCAGAGTGACAATGTGATGTACCAGTTAGTCTGTAAGGTGCAGTGTGGCAGCAGAGCTATCACCAGAATACAACATCATAGTGCGTTATTGTACAGTGAAATTGCATGTGGCAGGAAAGATTTCCTGTACCTGGCCGTTCAACAACAAAGCTGTAGTAGTCTACTGGAGAAAGTGCTTCGCTGTGTATCTAGTGTGTGGTGGAGGGGGTGATCAGGATTGTCCATGATAGATCACAGTTTATTTAGTGTTCTCCTCTCCATCACTGTCTCAAAGGTCTCCGGTATGAGACCAATTACAGAGCCAGCCCTCTTGATAATCTTGTCAAGTCTGTTGGTATCTCTGGCCCTGATACTGCTACCCCAACAGACAGCATCAAAGAAGATGGCGCTGGCGACAACAGTCTGGTAGAAAAGCTCCAGCATCCTGCTGCACACGTTGAAGGATCTCAGCTTTCTCAGGTTCAGGTTCAGGTTACTTTATTTGTACCCGTAGGTAGATTTGTTTTGCAGTCTGGTGACATTCATATTTACAAGCCACATATTACGTTCAACATAGACACAAACACAGGCACACATGAAGCTGACTATAAACATGATAAAAATACTCAAGGCTCCATCAATCAGGGTATAAAAAGACAAAGAGATGGGGGAAAAACCAGAGGTAAGAGAGAAGGGTCATATTAAAAGTTAAAAACTAGTCAAAGAGGTTAAAAACTCAAAGGTCTAAAACCCAATAAAATATTTAGAACCCAAGTAACATCCTACAAAAATAAGTAAATATAAAATGGAGTTAATAAATAGGTACCTAAATTATGTGCAATATATTGTTACAGCTTGTTCAACTCTTTGACAGCAGCAGGAACAAAGCTTTTTTTGTAGCGCTGGGTTTTACTTTTTGGGACAGCAAACCTCCGTCTTGAGGGAAGAAGCTGAAAGTGGCAGTGCAAAGGGTGGGAGTCATCATTTAAAATGGAGGTAGCCATCCTCTGTACTTGTCTGGTGTACAGGGATGTCAGGCTCAGCTGTGACTCACCAAGCAAACAACTGGACCATCTAACTACCTGATCCAAGGATTTCCTCTGTTTCAGTTTTATCTGACCAAACCATGACACTAAAGAAAAGGATAAAACAGATTCAATAAAAGCCCAATAAAACATTGTCATTATGGTTCGGTCAATTTGGAAGTGTGCAAGTTTTCTCAAGCAATGCAAATGTTGCTGACCCCTTTTGCACACCCTTTCACAGTTCTCTTCAAAGTTTAAATTACTATCAATAATCGTCCCAAGATATTTGTAGAATTGTACACATTCAGTGGTCTGGCCTTTTAGTCCAGTGACTTTGTGCCTGGGAGTTTTCCTCCTAAAGTCAATAATCATGTCTTTAGTTTTTGTCGTATTCAGCTGCAGGTAGGAATCCTCACACCAGTGAACAAAATCATCAACTACTGGGCCGTGGCCACTCTCACCATCCTGGAGGAGACTGACAATAACTGAGTCATCAGCATACTTTATAATGTGTCTGTTGTCATGTCTGCTCCAACACATGTTTGTGTACAGGATGAAGAGTAGTGGTGACAACACACACCCCTGAGGAGAGCCAGTAGAAGAGCACTTTAGGTCAGACAATGTACCATTGACCCTTACTCTCTGCGTCCTGTTGGTTAAGAAATCCAGAATCCAACCCACCAGATTATTGCTCAAATCAAATTGTTGCAGGAGCCTTTCAACTAAGATATGAGGTTGGATTGTTTTAAAGGCGGAGGAAAAGTCCACAAATAAAAGCCTGGCGTGTGTCCCATTAAAATTCAGATGTTTAAAAAGCATGTTAAACAGTGTGACAGTGGCATCCTCCACTCCTCTGTGAGGCCTATAGGCAAACTGCAGAGGATCCAATGCATGCTCAGTCTGCTTTAGGACCTCACATCTGACCAGTTTTTCAAAAATTTTCATTAAAATTGAAGTCAAAGCAACTGGTCTAAAGTTGTTTACCATTTTAGGACAGCTGGATTTTGGAACGGGAACAACCACGGCTTCTTTCCAGATCTTAAGCATCATGTTGTGTCTGTAAGGACTTATTGAAAATGTAATGAAATATAGGACTCAGTTCATGTGCACAGGACTTTACCAAGCGCCCACATATATTATCAGGGCCCTGACTTTTGTTCACTTTTACAGCGCAGAACTCCCTTTTAACATCCTGCACCTCAATATTAAAGTGCTGATTGTCTTTGAGTTTCTGTTTCAAAACTTGGGTTTCTGTGCTAAAATCAAAGGAGTCAAAATGACCATAAAAACAATTAAGAGCATTAGCCAGCTCTGTGTCTGAATTAATACCATCTAAAAACACACGATTACTGCGCTCTGTGCTCTGAAGGCCTGCAATAGTTTTCATACTGGCCCAGGCTGAACCAAGTTTCTTTGTTGCCATCTTGCTTTCCAATTCTGATTTATAATTCTGTTTTGCTCTTAAAATTTCGGACTTCAGCTCTTTTGTGGCAACCTGTAGCTCAGAAACAGACCCCTGTTTAAAGGCAAGTGCTTTCCTCTGTAAGCAGGATTTAACTGATTTTGTAACCCATGGCTTGTCGTTGGGATATATTTTAACACGTTTACGTGGAACGATCTTATTTTTATAGAAGGCCATGTATGAGCATGTGACGTCCACCAAAGAGTCCAAATCATCCCCGCAGGCCAGTGTGAACATCTCCCAGTCTGTACAGTTAAAGCATTCCTGGAGGCTGTGCACTGAATCCTCTGTCCACACATCAATGTCTTTCGTCTCCACCTTGCCTCTTCTGAGAGCAGTTTTATATGTGGGCAGCAAATGTACACAGTTGTGATCTGAGGATCCTACAGGAGCAAGGGGGAGTGATTTATAGGCCCTCTCTATGGATCCATAGCACAGGTCCAATGTCTTTTTTCGCCTGGTTGGGCAGGAGACATACTGATAAAAGTTTTTTTTTAAGTGTCTTCTTTAAAGAAACATGGTTAAAATCCCCAAGAATGAAGTTTGGCGCCTCTGGAAAAATTGATTGCAGCCGCTGGATCACATCAAAGATGGTGCTGGAGGCGGAGTCAGCGTCTGCCCTCGGGTGAATGTACACAGTTGTGATGAAAAGCTGGGGGAACTCGCGAGGCAAATAAAAGGGGCGTAGTGACACAGACAGAAGCTCCACATCGGGTGTACAGATGTGCTCTCTGACCGTGACAGATGTGCAGTACTGCTTATTAATGTATAAACATACGCCGCCCCCCTGACGTTTCCCCGTTACCTCTTCCTGCTGATCAGAGCGCAGTGGGGCTCCAAAGCCATCAATCCACAGGTCTGCGTCTCGGTCATGCGCATTAAGCCAAGACTCAGTGAAAGCCATGACACAGCAGTTCTTAAAGTCCTTCTGGTAGCGTACATTCCCTTGAATTTCATCCACCTTGTTTCTCAGAGATTGTACATTCCCAAAAATCATAGAAGGAAAAGAAATGTTACCAAACTGACGTCTTCTCAGGCGCAATTTCACGCCTCCACGCTTTCCGCGTTTCCTTCTCCCATCTCTCCCGTGTCTCTTTTCACTGCTGTGTCCGTCTCTCAAAATAAAGTCCGGCAGTTGCGGCTTAGGCTCAGTCACAGCCGCTGCATCAACTGTGTTTAAATGCAGCAACATGTCCCTGGAATAATGTATTCTGCCCGCCATGATGCCGGTCGCGTTTACCTCAGAGACAAAGAGCCAGAGGATAAGTAGCAGCATTGCAAAAAAGGGGAGGAAGTCCATATTGATGGAACCAGGGAGCTCTTCGCCATACAGTCCACAAACATTCCAGGACAGAAACGACACAGAGAATTTCGTAAAAACACATTAAAGTGCATAAAAACAAGACACACAGACGACGGACTTTTTCACCAGCTGCCGGTCGCTGCGTGCGCATGCGCCCATCTCAGGAAGCAGAGTCTGCTCATCCCCTTCTTGTGTGCAGCATTGGTGTTGGATCTCCAGTCCAACCCGCTGCTGATCCTGACACTCAGATATTTGTAGTCCTCAACCACTCCCACATCCTCCCCCCTAATCTGCAGTGGCTGAGAAGGAGCCTTCCTCTTCCTGAAGTCAATCACCATCTCTCTGGTCTTGCTGACATTCAACCTCAGGTGATTCTGCTCCATCCACTCCACAAATCTGTCTACCAGTGCCCTGTACTCCCCCTCCTCTCCTCCTCTTATACACCCCACAACAGCTGAGTCATCAGAGAATTTCTGCAGGTGGCATGACTCAGTGTTGTACTGAAAGTCAGTGGTGTACAAGGTAAAAAGAAAAGGAGAGAGCACAGTCCCCTGTGGAGCTCTCATATCACTAGCCACCACTCCAGACAAGACACTGCCCAGCCGGACAAACTGTGGTCTGCCTGTCAGGTAGTCAGTAATCCAGGAGATCACAGAGCTGTCAACCCCCATCACCCGCAGCTTCTCACCCAGCAGCAGTGGCTGGATGGTGTTAAAGGCACTGGAGAAATCAACAAAAGTGATTCTCACAGTATCTCCTCCACCATCCAGGTGCAGATGGGCTTGTTGCAGAAGGTAGATGACAGCATCTTCAACTCCTAAATGGGGCTGATATGCAAACTGCAGAGGGTCCAGCCACGTCTTCACCTGCAGCCTCAGGTGGGCTAAGACCAGTCTCTCCAGGACTTTCATCACATGAGATGTGAGGGCAACTGGTCGGTAGTCATTCAAATCCGATGGAGATGACTTCTTGGGGACAGGAACCAGGCAGGATGTCTTCCACAGCACCGGTACTCTCTCCAGACTCAGGCTAAGGTTGTACAGGTGTTTCAGTACCGGAGCTAGTTGGCTGGCACAGGTCCTCAGGGTCCTGACGAAGATGCCATCAGGGCCCGAAGCCTTCCACTGACGGAGTCTCTCCAGTTGTTTCTCCACCTGATCTGTAGTCACCGTGAAGTGGGGGAGGGTCCTGGTGCCCCCTGAGGAGGAGGGGGGGGGGGATGGAGAGAGGTTCTGCACGGGAGCGTGGGTGGGAAGGGGTGCGTGGGGGTCTGGTTGTGTTGCTCGGGTGACAGACTGTGAGTTGAACCTATTAAAAAACAGATTCAGTTCCTCAGCTCTCTCCTGGCTCCCAGATGGCTGCCTGATTCTCCCCTTGCACCCAGTTATTTGTTTCATTCCCTCCCACACATCTTTAGTGTTGTTTTGCCTGAGTTTCTCTTCCAACTTCCTCCTATAATTGTCCTTGCACCTCCTCAGCATCTCTCTCAGCTCATGCTGCACTTCCCTCAGCTTCTCCTTGTCTCCAGCCCTAAAAGATCTCTTCTTTTTGTTCAGAAGCGCTTTCAGGTCACTGGTGACCCATGGGCTGTTGTTGGAGAAGCAGTGTACAGTCTGAGCTGGCATGGTCATGTCTTCACAGAATCTAATGTATTCTGTGATGCAGTCGGTCATATTGTCTATGTCCACCCCATGTGGTTCACAGAGTACGCTCCAGTCCATCGTCTCGAAGCAGTCCTGCAGTGCATCAGCAGCCTCCTGTGTCCACCTCCTCACAGTCCGTGTATAAGCAGGCTGCCTTTGCACAAGGGGTACATACTTGGGTGTTAACATGACCATGCAGTGATCTGATTTACCAATGGGGGGTAGAGCTGTGGCACTATATGCATCTCTGACATTGGCATACAGAAAATCCAGTGTTTTGTTCTCTCTGGTGGGACAGTCAACAAACTGGTAAAAGTTTGGTAATGTTTTTCCCACTGAGACATGGTTAAAATCATCTGTGATGGCCATGAATGCATCCGGGTGCTTCTCCAGTAATGTGGCCGCAGTGGAGGTGATGACGTCACAGGCCACCGCTGTGTCAGCTGACAGAGGGACGTAGATGATAACAATTAAAGCGCACTTCATTTCTCGCGGCATATAATAAGGTCTCATACTAACAGCCAGCAGTTCAATGTCCGGGCTGCAGCACTTTTCCTTCACATAAATGTGTCTGGGATGACACCATCGTTCATTAACAAGAAGTGCCACTCCTCTTCTCTTTTTCCTGCTGCTTTTCATGTCTCTGTCCCCCCATATAGTCTTAAAGCCAGGTATCACTACATTTACATCCGGGATCTGTAAGTGTAACCACGTCTCCGTAAAATACATGAAACTACACTCACAATACTCCTTTTGCGTCCTGACCAGTGCTGTAAGCTCATCTGTTTTATTTCCCAGCGATCGCACATTCCTGGCGATGACCATCAGTACAGCCGGCTTATGCTTCCTCCTCCTCCTCCTCACCTTTGCTCCAGCCCTTCGCCCGCGGTGTCTCCTCTTCAGCTCATCTGGGATGAGGGGCTTCACTGCCAGCCGCAGCGCTCCAGGCTCCGGCCTCCTCAGCGCAATCAGCTGTCCGCGTGTGTAAACAATGCATCCACCCCCACCTCTGTTGATCTCCAATGCCCGAGGAAGAGAAAAAGAAACGAAAACTAGAAAAAGATCAGCTAAAATAGAGAAAAAAGTTGGTCCAGTCTTAGTCCGAGTATTCCTACAAAGCCCTGGTTAATAAGAGACGCACTATATACAGGTATATATATAATTTTAGACAATAAAACATCTGTGGTTAAAAGATCATGACCCTTTCCCTTTTTTCTTTGCGTGCAACTTCTGGACCTCCACTGCACTTAATTGGACCGTAGAGAGTGGCGGATTTCTAAGAATCATCCTGGGTCTTGCGATAACGTTGACCATTTGGAGAGGAAAAACCTTGTTCCTCCCAAGGGATTATTACGAGATCGCTCACCATGGATAAAATAACTCAGCACTCAGGCCGCTAGTTTCACCCCTTTCAGTATTCGCAGTGTACGATTGGTCCGGGGAATCTCACTGGCCATAAACAACTTCAGTAATCAACAACAATAACTGAAATAAATTACTCACACTTGGTATCCGCCTCTTTGAGTTCTGGTAGACCCGCCAGAACTCCACGCCGCTTCCCGACGCTCCCAGGGCTTTTGAAGAGGGAATTCAGCTTGTCTTTTCAGCGCTCCCCAGAAGTGTGGGCTTCTCCTCTTCTTTGACAGT
The DNA here is from genome assembly GCA_020510985.1 of Pholidichthys leucotaenia. Taxonomy (NCBI): domain Eukaryota; kingdom Metazoa; phylum Chordata; class Actinopteri; order Cichliformes; family Pholidichthyidae; genus Pholidichthys; species Pholidichthys leucotaenia. The sequence goes on along the minus strand of CM035850.1, from coordinate 94,627,541 downwards.
GCACAGTCCAGTCCGGGTCGGTCGGAAAATGCTGTGGACTTCTTTATGTGTGTCCCTGTTTGTTGCGCCAAAATGTTAGATCAAAAATGAATTGATTGAGACTGAATCAATAATCAATAGGTGGTTTCAAAGTTCTGAGCCATTTATTCTCTTTCTGATCAGAAAAAAGAGGCAATCGGTCACAGCATGACATCAGAATCAGAATCAGAATCAGAATAAACTTTATTGCCAAGCATGTAAAAAAACACACGAGGAGCTTGACTTGACATTGGTGCGCATGCGCGCGACACAACGACACGGCAGCCATAAAGGCGCCTCATCAAACAGAGATAGATAAGAAAGGGAGGGGAAGGGAGGGAACGACACAAGGGGGGAGGAGAAAAAAAAACTTCGTTATCAAAATACAGCTTATTTTTAAGCAGATTGTGATTACAATGAAAAAAAATCTCTCAATAGCACAGAGCAACAACTCAGAATTCACGAGACACAAGAGAGCAGTGTACAGTATATCTTTAATCAGTTCATGAATCAATGTGTGTGCGGTGTTGAGCAGTGTTGATGATAATAAGAGAGACCCAAGGACCCTTGGCAGAAGATGTTTTGTCTGTCTGGCGCCCAGTCTTATCTGGCGCTACAGCTGGCTGTCCAAGGCCTTGTGCTCATGATTTTGAAAAAAAACACAGTCTGCAGACAGCCAGGAGGAATTTTCATGGGGAATAATAATGCCAAATAGGACTGATCACAGAGAAGACTTGTATTTCTTCTGTAGATTCAGTACATTAATCCTTCATTGCGCAGCTTTGAACTCGTCGTGGAAAGACCTGAGCGAACCCATGATGTAATCCACCTTACGAGACAGTTCTCCAGTAGTCGCTATCAGGGTCTTCTCCAGTTTCTCAATTTGTTGGATGCACCTCGCCTGGCCAGCATTTTGATAGGTTGAATCCATCTTCAGCAATTTGCGGTAAACCAAGACAGTTCCCGTCCCAATCAGAATTATCCCAATCACCAAGATTACGAAGATAAACAAATCTTCAATATCTTCGATAGAGAGATTAGAGAGACACAGCATTTTCCAAATACCTGTGTCACATAGATAGCCCACTGGAGCCGTTCCAGCGGGGCAAACAGCTTCCCCCGGAGCACTTTTCCTTGTTGAAAAAATAGTGTCAATTGTGTTCAAAGCCCAGCTTATTAACTCCATAATTTCTTTTCGGCGGTCGCAGTCAGACGCAGACAGACAACAGCAAGCTGGGATCCAGTAGGAGGGGAGGAAAAAATCAGCAGGAGAGAAGAAAAAAGCGTCTGCTCTCTTGGGAGGGCGGAAGTGAACATGTCTCAGAGCCTGCTCACACCAACTCCCTAACATGCGTTAGAGGATATTGCTTCTTATACCCTGGGCATACAGACCCTGACCTTATCTAAACCTAAAGACAGCTGGAGCCATCTCCTCCTGAGACTGCTCTAATCTATGTACAGCACTGAACATTCTGCTTTGATCTTTACATGGCCTGGTCAACCTAAGTCATCCTAACTTCGGGGCAGGCAGGCATCAGCTTCTTTTGGGAGACTCCAGCATCGGGTCTTCCACAACAAGAACCTCCATCTCCAAACGAAGATCTCTGTTTACCAGGCAGTCTGTGTCACTACTCTCCTCTACAGCTGTGAATCCTGGGTGACTTACAGCCGCCACATTAGGGATCTAGAGTGGTTCCATATACGCTGCCTTCAGCGCATCCTGGGAATCACCTGGTGTGACCATGTGCCTCATTCTGAGATACTCTTTAAGACCAGCTGTAGGAGTATTGAGGCAACGATCACCCAGCACCAGCTACGCTGGCTGGGACATGTGGTGAGGATGCCCCCAAACTGGCTGCCTCGCAGGGTGTTATATGGCCAGCTACACCATGGTCGACGCTCTGCTGGAGGGCAGAAGAAGCGCTACAAGGACCAGCTAAAGATGGCCTTAAAGAAGTGCAGGATCAGACCTGAGGCTCTGGAGGAGGCTGCTGCTGACCGGAACACCTGGCGACAGCAGTGCCTTGTGGGGACCCGTATGATGGAGGAGGACAGAACAGCCAGGAGACAGGAGAGAAGACTGAGGAGGAATGCACCTGCAGCCCCTGCTGCCACTACTACAACTTTTACATGCCCTACCTGCAACAGGACATGTGGGTCCAGGATAGGACTACACAGCCATCAAAGGACTCACCGATAGAAGTGGACGTCATCATTGGACTCGATGGACAACCGCAAACAAGCAAGCTCTGTTAGGATAATACGGTAGTATCAGATCTTTTAAATAAAAAGGAGCCTGATTGTTTAGAGCTTTGTAAGTAAGAAGAAGGATTTTAAACTTAATTCTAAACTCTAAGGGAAGCCAATGAAGGGAGGGCAGAACCGGAGAGATATGATCTCTCTTTCTAGTACCTGTTAAAACTCTTTCTGCAGCATTTTGGATCAGCTGAAGACTTTTTAAAGATGTTTTAGGACAACCTGATAATAAAGAATTACAGTAATCTAATCTTGAGCTAACAAAAGCGTGGATCAGTTTCTCAGCATTACTCTGAGACACAATGCTCCTAATCTTGGCAATATTACTCAAATGATAGAAGGCAGTCTTAGAAACAAATTTAATATGTGAATTGAAGGACAGATCTTGATCAAAAATAATTCCAAGGTTCCTCACAGAGCTATTAAGCGAAAGAGTAACCGCATCCAAACTGAAAGTTTGATTTGGAAAGGTATTTCTAAGGTTTTTTGGACCAACAAGAATGATTTCAGTCTTATCAGAATTTAATAGCAGGAAATTACAAGTCATCCAAGCTTTGATTTCCTTAAGACAGGCTTCCAACTTGGCTAATTGATTACTATCATCTGGCTTTATTGACAGGTATAATTGTGTATCATCTGCATAACAAGGAAAATGTATAAAGTGCTTTCTAATAATGTTGCCTAACGGAAGCATATACAGTATATAAACTAAAAAGAGTAGGGCCTAGCACAGATCCCTGTGGAACTCCATGACTAAGCTTTGAGTTGAAAGAAAACTCATTACTGACATGAACAAACTGGAACCTATCAGATAAATAAGATCTAAACCACTGCAACGAAGTTCCATTAAGTCCAACATAGTGTTCTAATCTATCAAGTGGAATATTATGATCGATAGTATCAAAAGCTGCACTAAGGTCTAAAAGGACAAGTACAGAAACCAGTCCATTATCAGATGCGATGAGGAGGTCGTTAGTGACCTTCGCTAAGGCTGTTTCAGTACTATGATGGATTCTAAACCCAGATTGAAACTCTTCAAGTAAACCATTTCCCTGCAGGTGGTCAAATAATTGCATAGCAACAACTCTTTCTAAGAGTTGTTAGAAAGAGTTGTCACTCATCTTCTTCTTGACAATACCCCATAGATTCTCTGTGGGGTTTAGGTCAGAAGAGTTTGCTAGCCAATCAAGCACAGTGACACCATGGCCATTAAACCAGGTATTGGTACTTTTGGCAGTGTGGGCAGGTGGCAAGTCCTGCTGGAAAATGAAATCAGCATCTCCATAAAGCTTGTCAATAGAGGGAAGCAAGAAGCACTCTAAAATTTCCTGGTAAACGGCTAGATCTAGATCAGCCAACATTTAAAGATCAATTTTTTGAAAATTGACCTTATGTAATCTTCTAATTTTTTGAGAAACTGAATTTTGGGTTTTCATTAACTGGAAGCAATAATCATCAAAATTAAAAGGAATAAACACTTGAAATACAGTATATCACTCTGTATAATAAATGTCTGTAATATATGAGTTTCACTTTTTTAATTGAATTGCTGAGATAAATCAACTTTTCAGCTGATATTCTAATTTACTGAGATGCATCTGTAAACCTCTCCCCCACGTTAAGGTGATGATCCACAGAAGGGTGAAATTAAGTGGAATAGAAACTGTATGTTGTAAATAAACATTTGTTTCTACAATGCACACATTTTTTTTTTACTTAGGGTTTTTTCAAGGCAAACTGGCTTGCATGCTTTTTCTAAAGTTATTTGATTGGATTTTAGAGTAGAGTGTGCATGAAGTTGTTTTCAAAACCTAAATTGTTTAATTTTCCAGCAATGGTAAAAGATAGAGACTTCAGTTTTTCACAATACCAATATTTGAAACTTAACACTGACCTCTCTTAATGTAAAAACCTCTGCACAGTCGATGGATCATGTTACAGATGTTGAAGCAGCTGTGAAATAAAACATAAACCTATGATTAGACTGTACAGAATCACAAAGACCAGGCCTCACATTTAGTTTCTACTGATGCATGTCATGATCAGCAGTATCTCATGGTTTACTGTATGTGCACAAAACATAGTACGCATGCAGTAAATAATAATCCTCTGCTGATAATCCTTTGCTGGCTATATCTAGATGTCAGATGCAGATCTACAGAGGGTCGGAATTAAAGCCCTTCATGGCCCCACCCAAGAACCGCCCACTGTACCCTGCTGCTTGTGCATAATCACATAAAAACAGGTTACTCTGGATAAAAAAAATGCATTCATTTCATTCTCCTTTACTACCTTTATTTAATGGTCTTATATTTTGTTTATGCAGGCTTCTTGAAAAGAACCCCTTTAATGATGGCATTTACAGTCATGTGAAAAAATTAGGACATCCCATTAAATATTCACTTCTTTATTAAGAAATGCTCACGTATCTGTTATGTATGAGAATTGGACTTTGGGGTTTGCCATAGCACCACCGGGGTTGGGGGAGTAGGTGACATCAGGCGGGCTACAGTGGGGAATATGAATTGGAATAAGAGCTTAACAGAGTTAGTTGTGTGTTCCTCAAGAAGCTCTCTGTTCTGTCTTATTTCTGACTTAACATTTGGCGACGACGGAAAACAAATGGGCGTGTGTATTGTAGAGCCACCTCCGTTCCTGTAGTGCTGGGGTACGCCAGATATACCATGGACACGTTGGAGGTACAGTATATGTTCGAGGTCTACGTGACGGCGGCTGGTCTCCGGAGGAGCTTATTAGTACACCATCTGGGCATGGAAGGACAGCGCATTTTCTTCAGGCTGTGTGGCGAGGGCTCACTGGCAAACAGTTTGCTAAAGATGGACAGTTTTTTCGGTGACCACTCCACAGTCACCGAAAGAAGATATGAGTTTTTTGACCATCAACAACATGCTGGTGAGTCCACCCTGTCATTTATTATGGAGCTATGCAGCCTAGCAGGAAAGTGCACTTTTGGGCCGCTAGCGGACAAGCTAGGGAGGGACAAATTAGCCCATAGTACAACTAGTACGTGGCTGGGGAGCATGCTAAGGTTAACCCGGCAGCCTTTGTCCCTGGATGGGGTAGTGGATTTGGTGAAGCTGTGGAAGTCTGCGTCTCTACAGAAGCTAGGTACGTCGGCTAGCGAGGAGCCGGAGGACTGGGTCTCCATGCCAAGGGCAATGGTTAGCATGCTAACAAGGCCTCAGGGGCAGGCTGGGAAGAAAAAGAAGAAGAAAAGGCAGTCAGTGGTGCGCGGCGGGGCCCATGTAACGTTTACGGACCTGGAGAGAGAGGGGCCCTGGGAAGCTGGCTGTGTGTGTGTAGCACGTGTGGGAAGAAGTTCACTCAAATGATGTGTTGTGCAGCTGGATGGTGTTGAGGTGCCCCTTATGGTGGACTCGGGGGCCAGCAGGTCTATCCTGAGTTTGGCTACGCCGAGGAGGCTGTTCCCAGCGAAGATGGTCAAGGCAGGAGCAGTGAGGATGTTCGGCTATGGTCATGCTGAGATTGATATGGTGGGCACGGCGGAGTTTGTTGTGACGTGCGGACCAAAGAAGGTGACTAATTTCGCTTTCCAGGTGGCACGAGAGGGGGCAGACCTGCTAGGGATTGATCTACTGGGGGAGCTGGGCTTTTCCATACAGGATCCGGAGGGCTCAGTGGTGTTAACGGCATACACTGACTGGCAACTCCGTTGGCCGGTATTGTTCATGGGCCTGGGCCGGTTAGACGCTTTCTTTCATCGCCCACCGGTGAATGAGACGGTGACACCGAGGATTCAACCGTTGTGGTGCCTGCCCCTAGCGCTACGTGACGAAGTCTCGGTGGGACTGTCTAGGCTGCTGGACTCCGGGATCATTGAGAAGGTGGACGCCTCACCTTGGATTTCTAACCTGGTGGTAGCGAAGAAGAAAGGAGGGGGGGGGGGGATCAGACCTTGTATAGACCTGCGGATGGTGAACAAGGCGATCATCCCGGACAAATGCCACCTTCCGACCATGGAGGAGCTCACAGCAACGTTTAGTGGATCCCAGGTATTCACGAAGCTGGACCTCCAACAGGGTTATCTACAAGTGCCGCTCCACCCAGACAGCAGGAACTTGACGGCGTTCGTGACCCACATGGGGGTTTTTAGATATACCAGGTTGCCGTTCAGACTGAGCTCCACCTCCAGCTGTTTTCTAAAGGTAACGTCGATGATGATGGCAGGTCTTAAGGGTGTGGTAGCCTATTTGAATGACATCGTGGTGCACGGCGTGTCAAGGGAGGTGCATGATGAGAGACTGGAGAAGGTCCTAAAAAGGCCGCAGGATTACGGGGTCACGCTGAATGGAGAAAAATGTCTCTTCGCAGCGGACACCATTGAGTTTGTGGGTTTTTGACTGACGGGGATGGGCCTTCAACCACTGCATTCAAATGTGGAGGTGGTCCTTCGCATCCCGGACCCTTCTACGCCTGCCAAGATCTCGTCATTCCTAGGCATGGTGAACTTTTATGGGTGATTCATTCCACACTATTCGGAAATGATTGAGCCTCTGCGAGCCCTGCTGAAACAAGACGTGCCGTGGGAGTGGACACCGGCCTGTTCTGCGGCGGTCTCCAAGTTGAAGCGCCAACTCACCTCTCCACCGGTGTTTGTACTCCACTTTGACCCTAACCTTGAGACGGTGGTGACCTACAATGCATCTGGGTCGGCGCTGGGGGCAGTCATGTCTTAAATTCAGGGAGGCACAGAAAGACCAGTGGCATTCGCGTCTAGGTCCCTTTTGGCGGCAGAGCAAAAATACACTGTGGGTGAGAGAGAAGCACTGGCCTGTGTCTGGGCATGTTAGAGGTGGCAAATATACCTCTACGGGCGCCGCTTCACATTCAGAACTGATCACCGGGCACTTACAACTCTGCTGGAGATGTCGGGGTCGGGGCATAGACCACTGAGGATACATAGGTGGTCTGAGCGACTGAGGGCCTATGACTTTACCACCAAGTTCACTCCAGGCAAAGAGAATATAGTAGCAGACCTCCTATCCCGGGCCACGGTGGAGACCCCACTGGCAGATGACAATGACGCTGGCTCAGCTGAGGACAAACTGGTTAACGCTTTGTGCGGACCACTCCAGGGAGTTGTTTCCCCCCAGGAGCTCAGGGAGGAGTCAGAGTGGGATCCAGTTTTGGTACAATTACGTGTGGTGATCACAGAGGGATGGCCAGCGAGGGTGCGAGGCGGCCTGACACCCTATCACTGTTTCAAGGATGAATTAAGCTGCTGGAATGAGGTATGTGTGGCCAGGGGCCAGTGTGCTCTGATCCCAACTTCCCTGAGGGTGCGGATCCTGGAAACGTTGCATGACAGCCACCTGGGGGTAGTGAGAGTGAAACAACATAGCAGAATATCGGTCTGGTGGCCAGGCATTGATAATGACATCAAGGCCATGGTGAAGCACTGTGTACCATGCCTGGAGAGCGGCAAGACCAGCGGACCTCCTCCCCCCACCACTTAGGCCAGTCGTATACCCGGAGGGGCCTTAGAAACACCAGAACATCTGCGGTGAACTCCATGCAGCGCCTTTTAACAGCTGATTCCTGATTGTGGCCTACGACATGTTCTCAAAATGGCCGGAGGTGCTGCCTACCAGCTCGGTAACAACAGAAGTGGTTACAGGGTTTCTGACGTCTTTGTTTGCCAGGTGAGGAACCCCGGACACACTCACAATGGACAATTGCCCACAGTTTGTATCAGGGGCATTTGAGGAATTTTTGAGCAGCAGGGGTGTGGAGCACGTGAAGACGGCATTCTACCATCCGCAGGCCAATGGAGGGGTCGAAAGGTTTAATAAGACCCTAAAGAACGGACTGAGAGTGCACCTGGCGGATGGCTTCCCCTTTTGAGATGCCCTCCAGAACACTTTGCTTCACTATAGGATGTCGGTCCACGCTACGACAGGCTGTTTCCTGGTGGCTCTCATGATGGGGCGAGAACTGTCTTTGCCGGTAAAGTGTTTGGGACCACCGGTGGTGTCGCCCCAGAAGGATATGGTGGCACTGAGGAGCAGGGTCACTGGTCAGCAGCGCAGGATGAAATGGCGGTTCGATAGGAAGCGCAGAGCGAGGGACCATGGCCTGAGGGAGATGGATCAAGTTTGGGTCAAGCACCCTGTCCGGACTCAAGTTGCAGCCACTCTGGACAGGACCACGGCAGATCACGAGGCAGCGGAGCCAGACACTTTCGAACTTGGTGATGGGTCCAGGTGGCATGCCAGCAGACTGAGACGTTCGTTGCCTGACCAGGATTTGGATAACACGAGATGCCTTAGTGAGAGCTGGGACTGGCCAACCACACCTGATGTGGACTCACAGGCTGTACAGATGGTGCCTGGTGCAGGGTCCCCTCGTGGGGGACGCCCCGGTAGAGTGCGTCGGAGGCCTGCATATCTGGAAGATTACGTCACTAGAACTATTATGGACGATGCCGGTTGGATTTAGCAGCAGAATAATCTGCTCCAGCCTGGCAGGGCGCTTTGGTAGTCTATCCAGACGCCCATAAGTTCACTTGTTTATATGTTAAAAAAACAAAAACAAAAACAAGGACTATGTTTATTGTATTAATTGGTGTTGATTTTGATAGTGTGTTGTGTTTGGAACTTGTGTGTGTGGGGGGGGGGGCATGAAAATTGGACTTTGGGGTTTGCCGTAGCACCGCCGGGGTGGGGGGAGTAGGTGACGTCAGGCGGGCTACGGTGGGGAATATAAATTGGAATAAGAGCTAAATAAAGTCAGTTAGTTGTGTGTTCCTCGAGAAGTTCTCCGTTCTGTCTTATTTCCGACTTAACAGTATCTATTTCTTATATTGTTTTTGTTTTTATTTGCATTTTTTAACATTTATTTTAGCCATTGTAAGTGGGAATGAATGTTGGGGTGTCCTAAAAAAGATGGGGGTGTCCTAATTTATTACTCACTATTTGTTTAGAAATACATTTTACAGAAAATTTGAAAAGTCTTTAATTCATTTTTAATTTAGTTGTATTATGTGAATCTCCCAGTATTTTTAACATTGATATTTAATATCCATATGTCCAAATATGTAAAAAAAAAAAACAACAACAACAAAAATAACACAGGCTTACACAGGGTGTCCTAATTTTTTCACATGACTGTACTTGTATGTGTGGTGCATTTTATATGTTATTAAGTTTTTGGAGCTGGTCCATAACTGGATGCAGGACCTTTATTTTTTTTTTTTTTTTGATAGCTTGTCACTGACATAATATAGTCTAGCCAAATCGCATAACAGTTATTTAACTGTGTCTAAATGAATATGAACAGCTTAAAGCTTATAACACGGGGTGTGTCCCTGACAGTTGGTGGGGTGATTATACTGCTTTTTAAGCTTACAAATTCTCAGAGTGAGGCACGTTCCTCTCTGCTTAAAAAAAAAATGTTGAAACTGAGCAGCGTGTGTCTGACAGCTGGCTGTGATGCAACACGTGTGCGTCCTTGCCCTCTCCTTTAACCTCTCCAGGATTGTTTCTGGCTGCTCCTCCCCATGCGGCTCCACTCATGATATTACATTGCATAGAGACTTTTTTTTTTGTCAGCATTGCAACTGTTTGCCTGTGGACAAAGGGATTAGATGTAGCCTTTTATAATGCTTTGTAACTGATCAGATTCAACAGGATGAGGTTAATCTACTTCAGCATTTAAAGGGCTGGCTGATACTATAAAGCTCACCAAGACTTTAGAGTTCCATGTTTACCTAGAAAAGATTGGATTACGTACACACGTGGACAACATTGTTGGTACCCCTCTGTTAATGAAAGAAAAACCCACAATGGTCACAGAAATAACTTGAATCTGACAAAAGTGGTAATAAATAAAAATTCTATGAAAATTAACCAATGAAAATCAGACAGTGCTTTTGAATTGTGGTTCAACAGAATTACTTTAAAAAACAAACTCATGAAACAGGCCTGGACAAAAATGATGGTACCTGTGGCTCATGTATTCATGCCTACATATGTGTAAACACAAGGGGATGTTTAAGATTGCATATGTGGACTGACCTCACGTCTTAGAGGAGGACAATAGGTCTGGACCGCCAGTGAAGAACAGCAGGGAGACGGAGACACGGCGGTAAAGACCTGAAAAGACTTCCTGACCCCCTGGGGCCAGGTGGAGGACGGAAGGACATCGAGGGGGAGTTATGATCAATAAGAGGATTTGACAAGGATGTGTGATTTGGCTTTTTTTTTTCCACAATATCTTTATTGAACCTTTTTTTTTTTTTTTTAACAAACATGATACAAACAATCAAACACTAACACTAAAGTACTACAAAAAAAAAAAAAATGCACTAAAAACACCAACAACCACCAACAAAATCAAGTCTTCAACAATGCTCCTCTGTTTAGTCTAGACAATCCAATACATAAGTATACATATTATGTTCACCAGTTTGGAATTTACAAGGTCCACACACATCATTCACCTTCTTCTTCAAGAGTTATGTTTAAATTTTTTACATAATCAATAAAAGGTCTCCATATATTCTCAAACACAATTTCCTTTGATTTCAGTATATATGTTATTCTTTCTAATGGAAGGTTTGTTAACATCTGTCTTAACCACTGAGTCACATCTGGTCTATGAGTCTTTTTCCATAATAGTGCAATACATTTTTTGGCATTAAGCAAACTGAGGTCTATGAATCTTCTTTCACTTTTATTAAAATTATGCTTTTCTGGGTACAGACCCAACAAAAACAGTTTAGGATTCAATATGATTTGTTTTGAGATTATTTTTTCAATTGTTACCCTCACCTCTTCCCAAAACATTCTTATTAATCTACATTCCCATAAACAATGAAATAGGGTTCCTTTACTTTCCATGCATTTTGTGCATGTATCTGGTATATTTTTGTTATATCTATTTAACTCCTCCGGTGTAACATACATCCGCATTAACCATTTGAAATGTATCAATTTAAGGCGTGCATTTATTGATTTGGTTTGAGCTTCTGTACAAGCCAATTCCCATTGTTCCTCTGAAATTTCAATTTGCAGATCTTCTTTCCAGTAGTTTAATCTTTTCAGTGAATTTTCACTTGAAGATAGTGTCAATGAGTTATAAAACTCTGAAATAATACCCTTTCTTTTACTATCTTTCATCATCATTTTTTCCAAGGATGAATAAATAGGTCGAGTGAGAGCTTTATTTTGATTTGATCGAATAAAGTTTCTAAGTTGAAGATATTTAAAAAAATGTGTTCTATTGAGATTAAATTTGATCCTCAGCTCTTCAAAAGACATTATGTTGTCTGCACATGGCAAATATAAATCCTGAATCTTTTGTATCCCTTTTAAATTCCATACTTTAAATACAGTGTCCGCTCTCCCTGGTTTAAAATATTGATTACCCCATATTGGACTAAATTGTGACAATAACTGTGGTTCTTTTAAATAGTTTTTAGCTTCACACCATATTTTGATCATATGCTTTACAAATGGATTTTTAACTTGTTTTTGTAATTTTTTTGCCGAATCTGAGTATATGAATATGGGAAGAGGTAAAGGTAACTTGTATGATTCCATTTCAGTCCAGTGAGGGAGATCATTTGATGAAAAATAATATGTCATAGACCTCAGTTGTGCCGACCAATAATACAACATAAAATTTGGACATTTCAGACCTCCACGATCAAATGGTAAATATAATAAAGACAGACGTAATCTAGCCCTCCTGTTGTTCCATATAAATTCCACTAACTTTTTTTTTATTCTTGAGAATAGATCTAAAGGTGGTGATAAGGGAATGTATTGAAATAAATAAAGTATTTTAGGTAAAATATTACTTTTAAGTATATTGATTCTCCCGATCATCGACATTGGTAGTGACATCCATCTCTGAGTTAACTCACTGATATCTGACATTAAGGCTTCATAGTTGACACTGGCGACTGATTCTAGCTTAGGCATAATTTGGATTCCTAAATATTTAAACTGATTTACAACATTGAATTGATTTACCTCAGGGGCTGGGTAATTTCTCTGGGTCTCATTTAGCATTAATATTGAAGATTTAGTTTTATTTATTTTATATCCTGATATTTCCCCAAAATTCTTTATTAAATTCAACAAGGTTGGAATTGATTTTTTTAGATTCGACATAAACAAAATTATATCATCGGCGTACAGGGAGATTTTATGTTCTGTTGGTCCAACTTTAATTCCATATATTTGTGAATGTAAACGTATCGCTATCGCTAAAGGTTCAATTGCCATAGTAAACAGTAAAGGTGAGAGTGGACAGCCTTGTCGACATCCTCTATTGATTTTTATTGGTTTTGAAATATTGTTATTTGTTAGGATTTCTGCTGTAGCATTATTGTATATTATTTGAACCCATTTTATGAAATTATTTCCAAGTCCAAACCTTTGTAGGACTTCAAAAAGAAAGGGCCATTCAACTCTATCAAAGGCCTTTTCGGCGTCCAATGATAGGAGAGCTGTATCCGGTGCTTCTTTATTAAAATAGATAATATTAAATAGTCTTCTTACATTATGGAAGCCTTGTCTACCCTTTATAAAGCCATTCTGATCTCGATTAATAATATTTGGTAAAATTTCTTGTATTCGTCTTGCTAAAATTTTACAGATTATCTTAAGGTCGGCGTTTAATAGGCTTATTGGTCTCATATTTTCACATTTATTAGAGGGCTTACCTGGTTTTGGCAGCAGTATAATTAAGGCATTATTTATGTATGATGGTAAATTATTATTTTGAAATGCTTCTAAAACCATTTCCAAAAAAGGTTTTATTAATTTATTCTTAAATTTTTTATAAAGGTCAACTGGAAGACCATCTGGTCCTGCACTTTTTCCTGATTTCATATTATCAATGGCTAGCCCAACTTCTTCTTGACTAATTTTAGACTCCAATATCTCCCTGTTTTCATTTGGAATACACGGTATAGATAGTTCGTTCAAAAACCCATTTAGTTTTGTTAAATCAGGTTCATTTTTGGTATCATATAATTTTTCATAGTAATCTCTAAAGGCTCTATTAATTTCTAAAGGATCTATAACTACCTGTCCGTTACTTATAATACTGGTAATTGGTGTTTTAATTTCCAATTGTTTAATCTGCCATGCTAATAATTTTCCTGATTTTTCACCTTGTTCATAAAAAGATTGTTTCAATCTTAGAAGACTCGAGGCAGCTCTATTCGCTGATTTTTTGTCGTATTCAGCTCTCAAAATCAGTAATTCATTCTCCAACCTTGGGTCACTTCCTGCATACACTTTTTCCTGAAGATTTTTTATTTTATGTTCCAATTTAGCTCTCTCCTCTCGAGTCTTCTTAGATTTTGATCCTGTATAACTAATAATATGCCCCCTAATAAAAGCTTTGAAAGCCTCCCACTTTACACATGCTGATGTTTGTGTAGTATTGATGTCAAAGAACTCGTCTATCTGTTTTTCTATATACTTGACAAATTCCTCATCCTGAAGCCATTTATGCTGAAATTGCCATCTACCTGATTCCTTTGTCAATTTTTTATCTACATATATTAGACAACAGGGTGCATGATCAGAGATCACGATGTTATCATAAAAGCAGTTTTGAATCTTGGACCTTAATTCTGTGGAAATCAAAAAATAATCAATACGTGAGAATGTCTTGTAGGTACTGGAATAACAAGAATAGGCTTTGACTTGTGGTTTCATTTCTCTCCATATATCTAACAATCTCAATTCTTTCATAAAATGATTAATAGTCATCCTACATCCAATGTGCGTACAATCCAGTCCTGTTGATCTATCCACACCTGGATTCAATGTACAATTAAAATCCCCTGCTATTATATGTTGCCCTGTAAGTGATGATAAGATGAGAAATAAATTAGCAAAGAACTTCTGATCATCTATATTGGGACCATATAAGTTCACAAGATTTATATTTTCTAATAGCAAAGAACCTTGAATGATTACATATCTTCCAAATTTGTCTCCAATTACATTTTTCACTTGAAAAGGAACTGATTTATGTATGAGAGTCATAACTCCCCTGGCTCGGGATGAAAATGAAGAGGTGAATACACTTCCCTGCCATCTACTCCTAATTCTTTTAACATCCTCCTCTATCAGATGAGTTTCTTGTAAAAACACAATTCTTGAACCCATGTCCTTTATTTTATTCATAACTTCTTTAAGTTTTTTTAAATTTTGTAGACCTCTGCAATTCCATGAAGTTAAATTAAGATTAACACTTTGGTCCATGATCAATAGAGAGTTTGGGATTACCTTGCAGTGTAAACATGCTCATACAGAGAAGCAAAAACATGAGTGGTTGAACATTCATCCTACAAACTACACACAAACAAATTTCCCCTTCCCACACTTGTGGCAAACCCCCCAAAATCAAAAGAAAAATTCTGTCTCCCGATATAGCCATCGACCGTTCCACACCCACGGGGAACAGCCTAAGCCACTCCTTCTTCATCCTCCCAATCACCCTAACTCTACTGCTTTTAATGACGTAACATTAACTCTCCTCTGTAGTTTTCCAACTTAACTCCAAAATTTTTAACAACTTTGTACATCATAGTTTTTTTTTTGTTTGTTTTGTTTTTGTTTTGTTTTTTTTTAATATATAATACAATCTATATTTTGTAAACTTACTATTTACTTCAAGTCAGTCAGATGCCTGTGCAAATGCTTAATTATTCTACCTTATATTTTGTTCATGCTTAGCTCCCACCAGTCTCTTCTTCTTCTTTGATCTTCTTGATGAACTCCTGCGCCTCCTCTGGGGTCTTGAAGATGTGGGTTCTGCCCTCATACGTGGTCAGCAGTCTCGCAGGATAGATTACACCATGACGAATCCCAAGGTTGCGCAGCTCCTTACGTACGGGATCAAACTGCTTCCTCAATTGCTGGATTCCTGTGGCCAAATCTGGGTAGAACCGCACCTGCTGGTCCTGGTGTTTAATCTCTCCTTTTTTAGCTCGTGCAGCGTTGAAGATCTTCATCCTGTCTCTGTTGTTAAGAAACTTCATAATTAAGGTCCTCGGCGGTCCCTTATCTCTCCGTGGGCCAATGCGATGTGCTTTTTCCAGAACCACTGCTGATTGCAACTCCTCGCTGCCCAGCACCTCCGGAATCCACTTTTCCAGAAAGGAACATACGTCCCGACCTTCTGATTCCTCTGGAAGACCCACCAGCCTCAAATTATTCTGTCTCGACCGAGATTCCAAATCCAAAATATTATCTTCCAGAGATTTGTTTTTTTTTTCCAAAGTGCGCACCTTTAATTGAAGACGGGTGACGTCATCTTCAGCACTAGCGAGACGGAGCTCCATCTGCGCCGTTCGTTCTACACAGTCACCCAATTCCTTTCTTATTCCTTCCAACGCTGTCATAATCCCATCAAATCTAGAGGAAAAGTCCGCTCTCATTGAACTCATGGCAGCCATCAGCGCATCTGCGCCATTCCCCGCAGAAATCGCAGCGTTGCCAGCCTCCTCCGCCATATATGGAGCCCTGTTTGCTGCGTCACAGACCTGAAAGTCCGTTAATTTGGACTGTTTCGGCGGCTCGCTTTTTCCTTTTCCTGGTTTTCCAGCCTTAGGCTTCGCCGACATATCCTCGCCCAAATGCTGGGATACGTTCTGTCCCAAATGAGAGAGTTATTTGCCGATTTTTTTTCTCCAGGAGCAGAGCAGAGCGAGACACGTCCGTCCTACGTGGCAGCCATAACCGGAAGTCGTGATTTGGCTTTTGATGTTGTATGTATAAATAAGGGGGTCCTGGCTGAGTTCAGCCTCTTTTGTTCCTGAGAGATATGTTGGGGATGTGACTACAATATTAAACCTGAATCATGAAACAATTCAGCTTCTTTATTTCACGCTCCCCACATTGGTGACCAGTTACGTGAGAATGGATGAAAGGAGGTCCCCCGAGGCAGACTCATTGGGGGCGGCCCAAGCGAGCGCCGTCGCCATTAAACTACCAGAATTCTGGCAGAACGACCCGGACTCGTGGTTCCTCCAGGCCGAGGCGCAGTTCGCGCTCGCAGGAATAACGGCAGATGACACCAAGTTCTACCACGTCATCGCCAAGCTCCACGCCCGCACAGCGCGATGCGTGCGGAGCGTGGTACAGCAGCCTCCCGCCGACGACAAATACGGCGAGTTAAAGGCTACCCTCATTCAGTGTTTTGTGCCCTCAGCCGAAGAGAAGGCTAAGAGGCTACTGGCTATGTACGGCCAAGGAGGGCGCAGACCGATCACCCTGATGGAAGACATGCTTCAGTTGAGAGAAGCAGACAACGACAGCTCCCTCTTCAAGTACATCTTCCTCAGCAACCTCCCGACGCACATGAGAGGCACTCTATCCAGCATGCGTTGTGAGACCCAGCGGGATTTCCTTGCGCTGGCCCGGGAAGCGCAGCGGCTCCTCAACTCCTGCAGCGAACAGACGGCCACAGCAGCAGCGGCGGACCTCGGTGCAGTGGCCCGGGGCGATGAAGAGCTGGAGACAGCGGAGCCGAACCCACCCACCATGGCAGCGGCGCGGCCACGACGCAGCGGAGGAGATGGCCTCTGCTATTATCACCGGCGTTTCGCAGAGAAGGCACACAGGTGTGTGCCACCGTGCAGTTACAAGACCTCGGGAAACTCCAAAGCCGGGATCCGTTAGCAGCTTCGGCTCTCAGCGAGACCAATAAGCTGCTCTACATCACTGATGAGAGCTCCGGGCGGCGTTTCCTCATAGACACCGGAGCCCAGGTGAGCTTCATCACCCCGACCTACGCTGACCGGGTGGCTGGCCCCCGTGGCGACGGGGCAACGGCGGTGAACGGCTTGAGCATCAACACCTATGGAGAAAGGACTTTGTCCCTGTCCTTACACGGCCGCACTTATGAGTGGACTTTTATCATAGCGGCGGTGAGTTTCAACATGTTAGGTGCTGATTTCTTGTGCTGTCTGTGTTAGTTGATCTTGCCAACAGATCAACTAACACAGACAGTGGCCTAACTAACTAAGACAGTGGCCTGCACTGTCTTTCTACTCTATTCCTTGTACAGCTCGAGTGTCCCCACCACCCGTGCAGGCCAGCGTTGCCACAGCAGGCGGTAAGTTTGACACACTCCTCACCCACTTTCCAGCACTCACAGTTCCCAAATTTTCGACAACAGTGGCGAAACATGGGGTGGAGCATTTTATCACCACAACTGGCCCCCCTGTCTTCTCGAAAGCTCGGCGCTTAGATGCTGCCAAACTCGCCATAGCACGCGAGGAGTTCGCCAGCCTGGAAAAGCTGGGCATTATTCGTCGTTCGAAAAGCCCATGGGCTTCGCCACTACATATGGTCCCTAAAGCTGACGGCTCCTGGAGACCTTGCGGCGATTATCGCAGACTAAACAACGCTACAGCGCATGACTGTTACCCAATCCCACACATTCAGGATTTTTCCGTGCATCTGGCAGGGGCGTGCATTTTTTCTAAAATAGACCTGGTTCGCGGCTACCATCAAGTTCCAGTCCGATCGGAGGACGTCCCTAAAACAGCCGTAATAACCCCTTTTGGGCTTTTTGAATTTTTGTGTATGCCGTTTGGTCTTAAAGGCGCAGCACAAACATTCCAGCGTATGATGGACGCTGTGTTACGTGATCTCCCTTTCGTGTTAGTCTATCTCGACGACATTTTAGTCGCCAGTATGTCCGAGGAGGAACACGAAAAACACCTCACTACAGTTTTTCGGAGGTTGGGAGAACACAGGTTAATAATTAATCCAGCCAAGTGCCAGTTCGGCGTGGCGCAGATCGATTTTCTGGGACACCGCGTTTCCACAGAAGGGGCAGTCCCATTGCCTGACAAGGTACGCGCAGTGGCAAATTTCCCCCGACCACAGACAGTCAAATCATTGCAGGAGTTTTTGGGAATGGTAAATTTTTATAACCGTTTCCTGCCCCACGCAGCTCAGCTCATGCAACCATTATATGCCGCGCTCAGAAAACAAAAACCCTCCAACGCGGTCGTGTGGTCCCCGGAGCGGGAGCGCGCATTCGCAGAAGTAAAAAGAGCCCTGGCTGACGCCACGCTTTTAGCCCACCCTGAACCATTGGCCCGCATAGCACTCACTACGGATGCGTCAGATTTGGCCATAGGGACGGTCGTGGAACAGCACGTGGACGGAGTTTGGCAGCCGTTGGCATTTTTCAGCAAATCCTTGAACGAAGCCGAGCGGAAATACAACACGTTTGACAGGGAACTGTTAGCGCTCCATTTGGCCATTCGCCATTTCCAGTTCTGGCTGGAAGGTCGGCGTTTCATGGCTTTTGTCGACTATAAACCGCTCACTTTCGCGATGTCTAAAATTTCAGAACCTTGGTCGGGCCGGCAGCAGAGGCATCTGGCCGCAATTTCGGAATTTACTTCGGACATTCAGCACGTAGTGGGTAAACTCAACGTAGTGGCAGACTGCCTCTCCCGCGCTGTGACATCACCAGGGCACGCGGAGGCAGATTATACTACCGCAGCCGCAGGGCACAAGAGCAACGCGGAAGCGTATGCGGCCCCAGTTCACATAGGGATAGATTACGCGGCCATGGCAGCGGAACAGGGTAGTGATGCGGACGTGCGCGCACTCCAGTCTGGACCAACAGGGTTAAGGCTGGAGAGCAGGTGTTTGCAAACCGGTATGCCCCCCTTAATCTGCGACGTGTCAACTGGGCGACCACGCCCGGTAGTCCCGGCCGCGTGGCTCCGCCGCGTTTTTGACTCGGTTCACTCCCTGGCACACCCGGGAGTGCGCGCTTCGGTAAAAATGGTTGCGGAAAAGTTTGTTTGGCCGAGCCTGCGCAAGCACGTGAAAGAGTGGGCACGAACCTGCATGTCTTACCAGCGGGCCAAAATTCACAAGCACACGAAAGCCCCTTTAGAGCCGTTCCGAATCCCGACCAAGAGATTTGATCATGTGCATGTCGACCTCGTGGGCCCTCTACCGTCGTCACAGGGGTTCACACATCTTTTGACAATGGTAGACCGAACCACGCGTTGGCCAGAAGTGGTCCCACTAACATCAACCACGGCTGCAGAGGTGGCGCGCGTTTTTTTAACGGCCTGGGTAGCGCGTTTCGGGGTTCCGTCGGACATTACGTCCGACAGGGGACCTCAGTTTGTCTCCGAGCTTTGGTCAGCGATGGCCAGCAGCTTAGGGGTGACAATCCATCGCACTACCGCGTATCATCCCCAGGCTAACAGGTTATGCAAGTGTTTTCACAGGTCTTTGAAGGCAGCCCTCAGAGCGTCGCTTACGGATGCAGATTGGGTAAACAAACTACCGTGGGTTTTATTGGGGTTGCGTTCTGCACCCAAGGAGGATCTGAATGCCTCCCCAGCAGAGTTAGTTTTTGCACAACCTCTCAGGCTGCCCGGTGAGTTCTTGCCAGAGCATCCAGAGCCAGGGCACCTCCCAGCTCTGAGGCCACTAAGCGGCACGGAAGCGGACATGCTCCCGGGCCCCGTTCATCACACTTTTCCGTGGGTTTTTGTTCCTCAGGCTTTAAAAAATGCCGAATTCGTTTTTGTCAGGCATGAGGCTTTAAGACCGACCCTCCGGCCACCATATGATGGTCCATTTAGAGTGCTGGAAACTGGTGATAAGCATTTTGTGCTAGATTTAGGAGACAGGAAAGAGACAGTCAGTATTGACAGATTAAAGCCTGCTTTTGTGGTGAACGACGAGTCTGTACGAGTGGCGAGGGCACCTCGACGTGGCAGACCCCCCGCAGGGACCAAATAATCACTTTCTTCCTCAGGCTGCAGATTCTTTGCAGGACAGCGCCGCAGGGACGGCGAAGCCTGCGTACAGCAGATTCGGAAGACGGTTGAAACCCAGACGACGTACAGACTGATGTTTGATGTGATCATGTGGTATAGGCTATACTGTTGGTGTTATCACTAAAATTTTTTTAATGCGAGCATGTTGTGTAGACTATGCTGTTGGCGTTATCACTGAATTGTTAATGTGATCATGCTGTATAGGCTATACTGTTGATGTGGTCGCTGAATTTTTTTTTTAAAGGTGATCAAGTTGTATAGTTGTGCCATTGATGTCATCATATTTTGGAGATCAATTATATCGTCCATTCTTCGACGTTTGGGGGGGGCTGTGGCTCATGTATTCATGCCTACATATGTGTAAACACAAGGGGATGTTTAAGATTGCATATGTGGACTGACCTCACGTCTTAGAGGAGGACAATAGGTCTGGACCGCCGGTGAAGAACAGTAGGGAGACGGAGACACGGCGGTAAAGACCTGAAAAGACTTCCTGACCCCCTGGGGCCAGGAGGAGGACGGAAGGACATTGAGGGGGAGTTATGATCAATAAGAGGATTTGACAAGGATGTGTGATTTGGCTTTTGATGTTGTATGTATAAATAAGGGGGTCCTGGCTGAGTTCAGCCTCTTTTGTTCCTGAGAGATATGTTGGGGATGTGACTACAATATTAAACCTGAATCATGAAACAATTCAGCTTCTTTATTTCACGCTCCTCACAGTACCCCTAGAAAAGACTGAAAACAATGTGACCATAGGGACATGTTCAACCAAGATGTGTCCTCTAATTAACATCACAGGTGTCTACAAACTTGTAATCAGTCAGTCGGCCTATTTAAAGGGTGACAAGTAGTCACTGTGCTGTTTAGTGACATGGTTTGTACTACACTAAGCATGGACCAGAGGAAGCAAAGGAGAGAGTTGTCTCAGGAGATTAGAAAGAAAATTATAGACAAGCATGTTAAAGGTAAAGGCTATAATGACATAATGACCCAGGGAACACGCACACACAGGCTCAAGTTCAATACAATAATCTTTATTGAATACCAGCAGGTGCGTGGATGCGTGTGTGCAATATGTAAATGTTTTGTGGGTGAACGAGCTGCAGCCGGGGGTGAAACAGAGTGCCGTACAGCCTGGCAACCCTAGAGACAGAGCCAAACACAAACGTTAGATTTCAGTCGTGTTATAATGGTCAGAGAATTAACAGGCTTACTTGTTGATGTTCTATAGGCGATGTTGGCTTGGCCTTGGGCTTCCTGCCAGGGAGACAGCCTCTGGCGAGTGCACCCGGTGAAGCACTGTGGAGCGTGGCGTGGAGAGAAGGGCGATTCCGCCGCTGCGAGGGAGAGAACCGCCGCCTTAGGGATCCACCTATGCACAGGAGAGAGCCTGGGAAAAAGGTAAGTGGAGGATGTTGAGCTTACGTGCCAACGGAGAGTCCAGCGGAGATGCACCGGGCTGAGAGGAATCAGACGTGTGCAGGACGACGAGCGTAGCATAGCAGATGGCTCCGTGCCGAAGCTCCAGACAGGACGGGCTATATAGCCTGGGGCTGATTACTCCCAGGTGCGCGCACAGCTGAGGCAGATGATGGCCCAGAGTGAGTTGTAACAGTACTCCCCCCCCCGAGCAGCGCCTCCTGGTGCTGGCTTACCTGGATGCGCCCAGTGAAAGTCCTTGATGAGGCGTTTGTCCAAAACGAACGACTGGCGCACCCAGGATCTCCACTCGGGGCCATACCCCTTCCAATCCACCAAGTACTGCAAGCCGCGGCCCCGGCACGGACGTCCAGGATGGAATTCGCCGTCCAAGCCGGGTCACCGTCAATCAACACGGGTGGAGGCGGGGTTCGAGGAGGAGGGCAGAGCGGGTTGGAGATCACGGGTTTGACCTGGGAGACATGAAACGTGGGACAAACACAGAGAGAAGGAGGGAGAGCCAGACGCACAGCCACAGGATTCACCACCTTGACAACAGGGAAGGGCCCGATAAAGCACTTGGCCAGCTTCCTCTTTTCAGCCTTCAGGTTGATATGCTGAGTGGATAACCATACCTGCTGACCCACCTGATGCTACGGAGCAGGTCTCCTGCGCTGGTTCGCTGCCCTGGTGTTGCGCTCCACTGTGCGTAAAAGGGCCTGGCGCATAGCAGCCCACAGCCAATGACAGCGCCTCAGGTGTGCGTGAACTGAGGGTACGGCCACCTCCCCCTCTTCTTCGGGGAACAGCGGGGGCTCATAGCCCAGCAATGCGCTGAAAGGAGACATGCCGGTAGTGGCAGAGACAGTTAGGTTATGCGCATACTCAATCCAAGGCAGATGGCCACTCCACAATGATGGGCTGGAGGTGATGATGCAGCGCGGAGCGGCCTCCAGCTCCTGATTTGCCCACTTGCACTGCCCGTTATGCTGGGGGTGATGACCGGAGGACAGGCTTACCGTAGCCCCCAAAGCGTTGCAAAAACACCTCCACACACTGGACACGAACTGCGGACCTTGGTCAGAGACAATGTCCGCGGGGATTCCATGCAGACGCACGACGTGCTGCACCAGAAGGTCCGCCGTTTCTCGTGCTGTTGGGAGCCCATGTAGAGGGATGAAGTGAGCAGCCTTGGAGAAGCGGTCTACGATGGTCAGTACAGTGTCGAAGGCATTGGATACCGGAAGATCGGTCACAAAGTCCAAAGCCACGTAAGACCAAGGCCTCCCCGGGACAGGCAAAGGATGGAGAAGGCCCGCCGGTGGAGATGTCGACGTCTTCCCAGTGGCACACTGGGGGCAGGCCCGAACATAGCCGGTGACATTCTTACGGAGCCCTGGCCACCAGAAGGATCTCTGGAGCAGGTCCACTAACCGGGAAATCCCAGGGTGGCAGGCCAATTTGGAGGCATGGGCCCAGTGGATCACGTCACCCCGAACAGCTGATGGTACAAACAGTCTCCCGGTGGGACCCCCGCCCGGGTCCGGTTCGGTTTCTTGAGCCTTCAAGACCTTATCCCTGATGGCCCAGGAGAGGGTGCCCACGACACACGAGGCCGGGAGGATGATGTGCTCCTGTTTCTCGGTGGTCTCCGACGCGAACTGCCTGGACAGGGCATCTGGCTTCGCGTTTTTTGACCCCGGGCAGTAGGTGATGGTGAACCGGAAGCGCCCGAAGAACAGGGACCAACGTGCCTGGCGAGCGTTCAGGTGCTTAGCCGTCCTCAGGTGCTCCAGGTTTTTATGGTCTGTCCAAACCACAAAGGGTAGCAAGGCCCCCTCCAGCCAGTGCCACCACTCCTCCAGCGCGAGCTTGACTGCCAGGAGTTCTCTGTCGCCGACGTCGTAGTTCCTCTCGGCGGGTGACAAACGCTGAGAGAAAAAGGCACAGGGGCGGATAACCCCGTCCGCCGGGGAGCGCTGAAAAAGAACTGCCCCCACCCCCGAATCTGAGGCATCCACCTCGACCAAACACTGCAGCGCGGGATCCACCTGTGTCAAGACCCGAGAGGAAGAGAATTCCGTCTTCAGGACCGTAAAAGCCGACTCAGCCTCCTCCGTCCACCGGAACGCCACCTTAGGGGAGGTGAGGCGGGTCAGGGGGGCGGCGATCGAGCTGTACTTGGGCACAAACCGCCGGTAGAAGTTGGCAAACCCCAAAAATTGTTGCAACTGTTTCCTTGACGACGGGGGGGGGGGGGAATCCACCACCGCCCTCACCTTCTCTGGGTCCGGAATGACCTGGTTGTGTGAGATAATAAAGCCCAGGAAAGAGGTCTTCTCGGTGTAGAACTCACACTTTTCGGCCTTCACGAAGAGTTTGTTCTCAAGTAGCCGTTGAAGAACCCGCCTCATGTGAACCTGATGCTCCTCCCGGGATTTGGAGAAGATCAGGATGTCATCCAGGTAGACGAAAACAAAGAACCCCAGGAAATCCCGGAGGATGTCGTTGATGAGCCGCTGGAAGACGGCCGGAGCGTTGGTGAGCCCAAACAGCATGACGAGGTACTCAAAGTGGCCGCTGGGGGTCTGGAATCCTGTCTTCCACTCATCACCCTCCCGGATCCGCACGAGATGGTAAGCGCTGCGGAGGTCCAACTTCGTGAACCAGGAGGCCCCCTGGAGGGAGTCGAAGGCAGAGTCCATCAGAGGTAACGTGTACTTGTCCTTCATGGTAATATCGTTCAAAGCCCGGAAGTCGATGCAAAGACAAAGAGCCGTCTTTCTTCCCAACGAAGAAGAAGCCTGCCCCCACTGGAGATGACGATGGCCGGATGATGCCCGAGCTGAGCAACTCCTTGATGTATGCTTCCATAGCCTCCCGCTCCGGAGCAGGTAAGCTGTACAAGCGGCTCGACGGCAGGGGGGCGCCCGGGCGGAGGTTGAAGGCACAGTCGTATGGGCGGTGTGGGGGGGGAAGAGACAGCGCCTGGGCCTTGCTGAACACCACTCCCAGGTCGTGAAACTCAGAAGGCACCCTGGACAAGTCGGGGGGTGGAAGGGCGGGGGGGAGAGGGGAACCGCCGGAGAACAGGCTGCCGATTGGAGACAAGCACTCAGGCAGAACGAGCTCCAGGCAAGAACGCTGCCAGTCCGCCAGTCAAAAGTGGGGTTGTGTAAGCGCAGCCAGGGGTAACCCAGGATGACCGGGGCAGCCGAGGTGGAGAGGACAAAGAGCCGGAGGTCCTCACGATGGTTCCCAGAAATGATGGCTGAAACCGGGGCAGTCTGGTGCGTCACCCTCTCTAGAGGAGCCTTCGACAGAGTGATGAGGTTGAGGGGTGTTGGCAGAGCTTGGCAGGGTATCCCCAATCGGGTTGCCAGTTTTTCCGAAATGAAGCTCTGTTCAGCCCCCGAGTCCACCAGTGCGTGTGTGAGGAACTCCATGCGGTTGTAACAAAACCTAATGGGCAGGAGACATCTGGATAGGGGATTAGACCGGGATGAGTCCGCGAGGCCCCCTATAGTGACTCGTGGACCCCCCCTTTTGGCCAAACCGGGCAGGACTCGATGTTGTGCTGGTCATCTCCACAATACATGCAGAGCCCTAAGTCCCTACGGCGCTGTCTCTCTGCCTGTGAGATCTTGGTTTGTCCCATTATCATGGCCTCGGGCTCATCCGGGCCCTCAAGCGCCAGCAAAGCCAACGAGGGTGATTGGGAGGAGCGGCGAGATGGCTTGCCCGAACGGCCGCTCGCTCCCTCAACCTATTATCCAAACTAATGGCCAGAGAAATGAGCTCAGTGAGCCGCTCAGGTTTATTAGATTATTTGTTTATTTGACAGGGACAGTGCAATAAACATAGACAATTAATCAAATGACAATCAATCTGATGTGTTGCACAAAGAGTGTATAGCTATTAGCTAATTTGCAACTCTTGTCCCTGGATGGGCTTTAGAAAGGAGAAACAAGTAAAAAGAAAAAAGGATAAGGAAAAGAAAAAATGAAAACAGAATAAACAATAACCACATACATCAATGCAAAAAAGATTATAAATACACAATATAAAAATCTGATTCACATTTGCCTGTTTCAGGCCTCCCTCCCTTCGTCACTCACTATAAACAAACACATTCATTCCTTCCCTTCATTCACTCTCACCCTGCAGACAATCATTTCATACATGGGTACATTCTTGTTTATTTTTCAGCCAGTTTTTAACCTTTATGGTGTAAAGGTATAAAAGGTATCTAGGCAGATCAACTCATCCCGCAAGCTACGGCTCAGGCTACGGGTGAAGATGCTGCAGAGCACAGCATCCTCCCACCATACTTCCGCCGCCACCACCCGGAAGTCAACAGTGTAATCAGCCACTGACCGACTACCCTGGCGAAGATTAAGCAAACGGGTGGTTAGCACCCTGTCGTGATCCGAATGGTCAAACACTTTGTGGAAATCTCGGATGAACTGGGCATAAGTGAGGTTAGTGTAGCTGGGTTTCTCCATTATGGCGTAAGCCCATGCTAACGCTCGCCCGTCCAAGAGATTAGCCACGTAACCGATTCGGCTGTGATAGGAAGGGAAGTCCCCGGGAACACGCTCAAACACCGTCTCACACTGGAGGATGAAACCCCGCGCCTCCCCGAGCTTCCCACTGAAGCGCGTGGGCGTGGGGCTCGGTGTGAGACGCGTGAACGCGCCCGGGCTAGCCTGGCTAGGTGGTGAGCTAACGGGAGCTGGCCTGCTGCTCTGAGCCGGAGGGAACGCCCGCTGTCCTTCCAGGCGATCCAACCGGCTGTTTATCTGACCTAGCTGGTTCAAAATTACCTGCTACTGGTAAGAAATTTGATCGACTCGAGCCTCCAAGATGTTAAAGCAGTGTGCAAGCCCGCTGTTCGCTGGGTCATTCTGACGGAGCCGTACTGACATAATGACGGACCCAGGGAACACGCACACACAGGCTCAAGTTCAATACAATGATCTTTATTGAATACCAGCAGGTGCGTGGATGCGTGTGTCCAATATGTAAATGTTTTGTGGGTGAACGAGCTGCAGCTGGGGGTGAAACAGAGCGCCGTACAGCCTGGCAACCCTAGAGACAGAGCCAAACACAAACGTTAGATTTCAGCCATGTTATAATGGTCGGAGAATTAACAGGCTTACTTGTTGATGTTCTATAGGCAATGTTGGCTTGGCCTTGGGCTTCCTGCCAGGGAGACAGCGTCTGGCGAGCGCACCCGGAGAAGCACTGTGGAGCGCGGCGTGGAGAGAAGGGCGATTCCGGGAGAGAACCGCCGCCTTAGGGATCCACCTGTGCACAGGGGAGAGCCTGGGAAAAAGGTAAGTGGAGGATGCTGAGCTTACGTGCCAACGGAGAGTCCAGCGGAGATGCACGGGGCTGAGAGGAATCGGACGTATGCAGGACGACGAGCGTAGCATAGCAGACTGCTCCGTGCCGAAGCTCCAGACAGGACGGGCTATATAGCCCGGGGCTGATTACTCCCAGGTGCGCGCACAGCTGAGGCAGATGACGGCCCAGAGTGAGTTGTAACATATAAGACCATCTCCAAACAGCTTGATGTTCCTGTGACTACAGTTGCACATATTATTCAGAAATTTAAGATCCACGGGACTGTAGCCAACCTCCCTGGACGTGGCCGCAGGAGGAAACTTGATGAAAAAGGGAAGAGACGGATAATACGAATGGTAACAAAAGAGCCCAGAACAACCTCTAAACACATTCAAGGTGAACTCCAAGGTCAAGGTACATCAGTGTCAGGTCGCACCATCCGTCGTTGTTTGAGCCAAAGTGGACTTCATGGGAGACGACCAAGGAGGACACCACTGTTGAAAACAAATCATAAAAAAGCCAGACTGGAATTTGCCAAACTGTATGTTGACAAGCCACAAAGCTTCTGGGAGAATATCCTATGGACACACAAGACAAAACTGGAACTTTTTGGCAAGGCACATCAGCGCTATGTTCACAGACGCAAAAATGAAGCATACCAAGAAAAGAACACTGTCCCTACTGTGAAACATGGAGGAGGTTCTGTTATGTTCTGGGGCTGCTTTGCTGCATCAGGCACAGGGTGTCTTGAATCTGTGCAGGGTACAATGAAATCTCAAGACTATCAAGGTATTCTAGAGAGAAATGTGCTGCCCAGTGTCAGACAGCTTGGTCTCAGTCGCAGGTCATGGGTCTTGCAACAGGATAATGACCCAAAACACACAGCTAAAAACACCCAAGAATGGCTAAGAGCCAAACATTGGACTATTCTAAAGTGGCCTTCTATGAGCCCTGATCTAAATCCTATTGAACATCTGTGGAAGGAGCTGAAACATGCCGTCTGGAGAAGGCACCCTTCAAACCTGAGACAACTGGAGCAGTTTGCTCATGAGGAGTGGGCCAAAATACCTGCTGAGAGGTGCAGAAGTCTCACTGACAGTTACAGAAATCGTTTGATTGCAGTGATTGCCTCAAAAGGTTGTGCAGCAAAATATTAAAGCGAGGTAGTCGGATACCCAAAAGCCGATGGTGTATAGAACATATATATTAGGATTTGTATGTGAAATTCCGGCATTGAAACTGCTCCTGTTTAGCTGTAATTAATATTCAAAAATGATATTTTCGGGACGAAAGAATTCAAGCGTCCCTGCATTTGTTTACTTCTCGGGGCCGCCGCCGGAGAGCGAGCCGTGTGCAAAATGTGATCGTGTTGTTAATATAGCACATTTTTTGTGGAAATGTTACCATTATTAGTTGTGAAATGTGTTATAAAACGATTAGACGACGATACTATGGCTCTTCCTGCTGTTTTTTTCCAGATGTAAAATACGGGATCCCTACGGTCCATCGACGCACGAAGTATCCTGGCTGATGTAAACAGCCACGGACCAAAAAAACGTACATTTGCTCATGGAACAGGTCATTCACACTCACAGACAATCACGCTATATGTGTCTATAGGATTTTCTTTCCATGCACACAAAAAAAATTTTTTTTCCCGGATCCGACAACCTCGCTTTAAATTAAGGGTACTGTGGCAGGTTTGGGAAAACCCCCACAACAGACTAAGGACAGACAGCTCGCTACTCCTGGTTTTTTCCGCTGCACTACTGAGATGTAATGTGCCATTCATGCATTGTGATGTTAATGTGCCATTCATGCATTGTGTTCATGCGTCCTGTCCTTACTGTGACCTAGAGTCTGAGATCAATACCCATACCAACTGCTGTGAATGCTCTTTCATGTATTGTTGTAACTGGGTATATATGCTGCACGATCCTGTAACTCATTCTGCAACTGCAACTGCTGCGCTGACACACACACTGTGTCCCTTTGCTGGAGAGCCTCCGAGCCGCCCATTGGGCGAGCTTCATGACGGCAGTATGATTTAACAAACCTGCTTAAAACCTTCACCACGCTGCCTCATTTCATGCCGCCGCAGTACCATCATTTTTGTTCAGGCCTGTTTCATGAGTTTATTTTTTAAAATAATTCTGTTGAACCACAATTCAAAAGCGTTGTCTGATTTTCATTGGTTAATTTTCATAGAATTTTTTTTATTACCACTTTTGTCAGATTCAAGTTATTTCTGTGATCATTGTGGGTTTTTCTTTCATTAACAGAGGGGTACCAACAATTTTGTCCACGGCTGTATGCACAATGCCAGCTCTTTCTGTGTGTCCAGTTCGGACAGCTTGTCAAATTCTACATCATTTGCACATGAAAGTGTTTCAGCTGAAACTGATGGGAATGTGGTTGTTGCAAACAGGGTACAAGTAGATACTAAAACGTTTTAGTGCCAGCATTGTACAACAAACAGGTCAGTCATTACAAAAAGATTTAATCACTTTGTGGGGACAATGTGGTGCAGAGTATTTTTGGCATCAAAAGCTTCTTAAAGGGATGATGACAGGATTTTGACATTTTTTTAGGATGTTGTGTAAACCCAAAAGTCATTGTCAGTGATCAATATAACATTTACAGCCGCACCTGCATAAACTAGTTATCATCAAAAAACAGCAGCCACTGACTGGGCTGTGGTGCTGCCCATCGAATTAAGGGAGGCACCCCCATGACGTAAGCGGGAGAACGAACACCGATGTTGTTGACTGAAATGACAGCAGCTTTGTAGCTCACAGTTTCTCTGGTTTCTTGTTTTAATTTTATGGCTGTGCCTTCACGTTGTGTCGCAGGCTTCGATAAACATCAAACCATGAAAGACTGCATAACACGCTTCAGCTCCAACTGTTATTAAATCTTCTTGTGCGCTTTTACGCAGGAGGAGCACATGAGGAGGGGAAGGATTAATGGATTTACATGCAGCTTTGACCTACTTTCTGTGATCCCATGCTGACGTTTCGCTGGTCCGGGCATGTCCCCTCTATCATTACCACCAGCTGATTCAAACTCCTGCTGATCATGTTTCCCGGTCCTCGCCCAGGTGTTTCTAATCACACCATCACCAGCAGTGCGTGTACTTCGCGGCCGTTTGCTAGTCATGCACTAATGGTCCATAGTATTGTCATCTGTGCCATTTGTCTGCCAGTATTTTCAGCACTCTCATGACGCACTAGTCACTCCATGTTCGCTGTGGCTCTCGTGCGTCCTTGAAGTGATGTCCTCTGGGGCACACCTGTGGCTAACACGTCTTCTCTCATCCGTTCGCTGGGCGATGTCTGCCCCCAAACGCCATCAGTAAGTGTGTCTGTTTCTTGTATGTCTTCACCTTTCAGGGAACTGTCTGTCTTTCTGTATTAAATGTGCTGTGATGAACCCTGCCCGCAAATCCTTGCTATTTCATCCTCCCTCTCCCTGCCCTGTGTAAGAGCGCACAGAAGGTCATGATGAATGGATTTAGGCGCAGAATTCACCACAGCACATGTATTGAACATAAGAATGATGACAACAGTTCCCAAAAAGGTGAAGACCCACAAAAATAAACAGAAACACCTACAGTTGGCGTTCGGGGCTGACATCGCCCAGCGAACATGGAGAGGAAACATGTTAACCATGGTTGTGCTCCAGGGCCGACATCGCTTCAAGGGGCGCAACAGAACCACGGCTGTGTGGAGCGGCCAACACGTCGTGATAGCGCTGGCAACACTGACTGGCTGACAACACGGCAGATGGTGCACACAAACCATGAACAGCAGACTGTCAAAGAGAGAGGGCGCATGTGTTCAGACTGGCGAATCTTGGACAGTGCCCACCTGAAAGTGACTCAAAATGCACATAAAACACATGTACAAAACAGAAACAACAAGAACTCAAAATATAATCCATAATAAACCTGATGCCTGAGCCACAGAGAATACACTGCTATGATTTTATTGAAAAATTGGGTTTAAATAAATTATATTTATGAACAAATAATTTGTTGCAATATCTTTAACAAAAGAATAACACTGGTGTTCCCCTGCCATGTGTTTGTCGCTGCTGCTGCGGCGGGCATGTATGCCTCTCCACTGTCACTCTCTAAGTATGACTCGCTAGGCACAATGAGTGCTTGGCACGGCTCAAACCTATACAGTCTGATGCCCCCAGATTCTTCATTATCATCCCATTCTTCGGAACTATAATTGTCTGAAGATTGGACAACATAAACCAATTCCAGACTACATGTGCTGGAACCATCGGGGATGTTTTCAACCTCTTCCATCCTGTGTGTACAATGAGCAGCCAAGCGCTGTGTTCTCCCGATGACGTGACTACATGGCAGCGGGGTTTTACAGCCACTGACGTAATTGGTGATGTGGCGCTTATGAAAATGTCGGATATTTGCCTGAAAAAAAGCCTGTTTGACTTAGAACTGCACAGACCAACCTATTTTGTCATATTGTATTATGTGTTGAAAAATAAGATGAAGTCAAAAACGTGTCACCAGCACTTTAAACAATAAAACAAAGAAAGTGTATATCAAAGTGCATGTCTTATGCACTTTTTCCACATGTTGACAGTTCCCACAGGTCTGAATGAAAGATCAGTGACATGCTTTGGACAAAATGCCTCAGTGTTTGATTACTGCAGCACCATTTTGACCTATGAGGGGGGGCTGAAAAGTTCATAGGCTGACCATGATGCAGTGGTCAGATTTGACCAAATGCGGTTTATTGTACCTATACTCTTGCCAGTTCTCTCACTCTCAGCTCTACTCTGCCCTCATGTTCCTTGGCCACTGAAGCACAAATACTACTGGCTCAGCACCTACGAGCATAACTCCTTAGTCAGCCTATGAACTTTTCAGCCCCTCCTCGTATCTTATTCAACCCTCCTCAGAATGGTTAATTTCAGTGCATCTCTTTTTAAATGCTCATGAGCCCCAGTTCACCCCACCATCACCCTTATGCAACTGCTGAGGTCAGTTGTTGATGCCATATTTTATTTTATTCTATGGAGTTTGGTGAGCATCCAGGCAATTACCTATGAGTGATCTTTGTGAGATGTTGGCAGACGTATGGATGGACGGTGGCATAGCAGCAGGACATTTGGCCGTTTATTTATATTTATATTGCTAATGTTAGCTGGCTAGCATTTAGATCTCGTAGCAAACACAGCCTGAGCTAACTAATGTAAAACTGGCTAAAAGAATTAATGAAATAAAACATCTCTAGTGGACAGGGGTGTGTGGTTTGAGTACTCGATATTGTAACGTCGGGGTTGTGTTAAAGGGGCGGGGATTCTCTCGGCATGCTTTGGCCACGGAGGATTCAAAGAGTGTTATTATTTTTGTGTTCTAATTGTTATTGCTCATTGTGGCTGTGTTATAATGACACAGCAGTGTTATAAGAAGAGTTAGAGCAGTGACTAAGGTCGAGTGGTGTTCAGTTATTGGACTTCTGTGCTAACCACAGTTTGTCCATAATGAACACCATGTTCAAGCATAAGGGTGTCCATATGTGCACTTGGTACCAGGACACCCTAGGTCGCAGATCGATGATCGATTTTGTTATTGTGTCATCAGACCTGCAACTGTATGTCTTGGACACTCGGGTAAAAAGAGGTGCAGAGCTGTCAACTGATCACCACCTGGTGGTGAGTTGGATCTGATGGCAGAGGAGGATGCCATTCAGACCTGGTAGACCCAAACATATAGTGAGGGCGTGTTGGGAACGTCTGGCTGAGGCCCCTGTCCGGGAGGTCTTCAACTCCCACCTCCGGAAGAACTTCAGCCACATTCCGAGGGAGTCTGGAGACATGGAGTCTGAATGGGCCATGTTCTCCACCTCTATTGTTGAAGCAGTGGCCCAGAGCTGTGGCCGCAAGGTCGTCGAGGCATCTCGTGGTGGCAGCCCCCGAACCAAGTGGTGGACACCAGTGGTGGGGGGGGGGGGCCATTAAGCTGAAGGAGTCCTATCAAGCTTGGTTGGCTTGTGGGACTCCTGAAGCAGCTGAGGTGTACCGGCAGGCCAAGCGGAGTGCAGCTCGGGTGGTTGCTGAAGCAAAAACTCGGGTATGGGAGGAGTTCGGTGAGACCATGGAACAAGACTTTCGGTCGACCTCGAAGAGATATCTGGCAATCTGTCCGGCGGCTCAGGAAGGGGAAGCAGCTCCCTGTTCACCCGGTGTATGGTGCGGATGGGGTGCTGCTGACTTCGACTGGGGATATCGTCGGCCGGTGGAAGAAATACTTCAAGGATCTCCTCAATCCCACTGATACGCCTTCCACAGAGGAAGCAGGGCTTGTGGACGAGGGGGACGATTCGCCTATCATAGGGGCTGAGGTTGCCAAGGTGGTTAAAAATCTCTTTGGTGGCCGGGCCCCGGGGGTGGACAAGATTTGTCCTGAGTACCTCAAGGCCCTGGATGTTGTAGGGCTGTCATGGTTGACACGCCTCTGCAACATTGCGTGGAGGTTGGGGGCAGTTCCTTTGGCATGGCAAACCGGGGTTGTGGTTTCTCTCTTCAAAAAAGGGGACCAGAGGGTGTGCTCCAACTTTAGAGGGATCACACTCCTCAGCCTCCCTGGGAAGGTCTATGCCAAGGTACTGGAGAGGAGAGTCCGGCCGTTGGTCGAACCTTGGATTCAGGAGGAGCAGTGTGGTTTTCGTCCTGGCTATGGCACATCGGACCAGCTCTTTACCCTCTCGAGAATCCTCGAGGGTTCGTGGGAGTTTGCCCAACCAGTTTACATGTGTTTTGTGGACTTGGAGAAGGCATCCGACCGCGTCCCTCGTGGTTTTTTCTGGGGGGTGCTTTGGAAGTATGGGGTATCGCGCTTGTTGTTACGAGCTATTCAGTCTCTGTATGACCGTTGTGAGAGTTTGGTTCGTATTGCCAACATTCGATCGGACTCATTCCCAGTGAGAGTTGGACTCAGCCAGGGTTGCCCTTTGTCACCGATCCTGTTCATAATTTTTATGGACAGGATTTCTAGGCGCAGCCAGGGATCGGAGGGTGTCATGCTTGGTGACCACAGGATCTCATCTCCGTTGTTTGCAGATGATGTTGTCCTACTGGCTTCATCCAGCAATGAGCTACAGTTCCTACTGGGATGGTTTGCCGCTGAGTGTGAAGCGGCTGAGATAAGAATGAGTACCTCCAAGTCCGAGTCCATGGTCCTCAGCCAGAAAAAGGTGGATGTCCTATCTGAGTTGGGGACGGGCTCCTGCCCCAAGTGGAGGAGTTTAAGTATCTTGGGGTCCTATTCACGAGTGAGGGGAGAATGGAATGAGAGATTGACAGACGAATCGGAGCAACATCTGCAGTCATGCTGATATTAGCCGCTTTTCCACTAGCCCAGCTCACCTTGCCTCGTTTCGTTCACTCGGTTCGGCCGCGGTTGTGTCTCCATAGCAGCCGGGTAAAGCGGGGTTAAGCTGTGGTGGGCGGGATTTTTTTTACAGCAAGGCAGCGCCACACTCCCGTGACGTAAAACACGCAACCCAAGCTAAACATAACATGGCGGCTGTACAAGGCGACTCCTCGGTCTGTGGCTTTTTTCACCGTAAATGCCAAAAAGGACCGCCAGACAAGGGTACAGGCAGTGAGACGAAACACTTTGGAATAATTCTGCAGCTTCTGGGAGAGCCGAAGACGTGAGGATACAAACTAGGTCATATATGACGGTAAGCTAATGTTGCTAATGCTAGTTTGCTATAAGTACGTCGTACTACACTGTAATGTCTGCAAGTTATCGCTGTTAGGTACTAAAATATGTACACTGTGTGTTTCAGATGGCTCTGTTGTGGGAAAATTACCGCTTCAAACGGTCGGTCTGACGTTCAGCACAGCCTGTCACTGATGTCAACACAGCTTCACAAACGATCAGTGGTTGTAGAGCTTAAGAATGTCTGTAGAAACGTTTATTTCCTGTGCAACAAATTGCTCTGATCTGCGTGAAAATCATGGAGAGACTGCTGAGACATCATGGATGTACCTGCTCCAGCTGCACTGAGTCTGAGGTGGTGTCATAGCAAAAAATGATCAGCTGACACAACTTGATCGCCATGTTAATAACTATATTAGCCACAAAATATATATTCAAAAAGTAAACAGTACTGAGTTAGGTATAATAAGATATATTTGACAGTTATGATGCATTTTAGGCTTGTGATATCCTACCGTGTAGCAATGATCACACTTGAGTTATTTCTTTGGCTAACTCTGCCGTTTATTCTGCAACACACATAATATGACTGAACATGGATTCTGCGCGGGGTTTTCACACTCTTGTTCTAATGTGTCCCCTTAATAGTAGTGCTGAACAATACAGGTAGTTCCCCCTAGAGGCATGTGCCAGTAATGTTTTAAATTAGACTTGCAGTCTACCACATCCCTCCCCTCTAGATTAAACTACTTTTAATTACACTAGCCAATTATGCTAGACATCCTGGAACTCCCATTTAACCCTAAACAATCACAGTTACTTTTAACTTCTTA
This sequence comes from Pholidichthys leucotaenia, assembly GCA_020510985.1. Classification (NCBI taxonomy): domain Eukaryota; kingdom Metazoa; phylum Chordata; class Actinopteri; order Cichliformes; family Pholidichthyidae; genus Pholidichthys; species Pholidichthys leucotaenia. The sequence goes on along the minus strand of CM035850.1, from coordinate 94,592,119 downwards.
AACACATGTGCCATACACATAATTTCTTTCTCTTTTTTTTTTTTTTTTTACATGTATAACACACATAACAGTCTAACTGGGGATTTGGTTTGACTACCGCATCCCAGTGAGGTTCCAGGACGCATTCTTGTCCTGTGGCTGGGGAACTCACTACTGACTAAGTATAGTCCTTCAAGTAGTCTGGAGCTTTCCTAGCTCGCTGAGATCTTCTCACGGCGGGTGAGCCAACTGCAGGTGAAGACTCAGACTGCTCCACTGTTTCGGCTGCTGCAGTGCTGCCCGTAGAATCTGCAGAGACGGTTACCTCAGGTTTCACCTGAAGTGGTGGTTCGTTGATGCTCTCCTCAGGATGGGTGTCAGACAACACCTCTGGTGCCATCGGCAGGGGAATGGAGCTCCTACCACGAACTTGGTCGATGTGTCGCCTCACCACTTGTCCATGACCTAATGTCACCTTGAATGACACAGGGCCTGTCTTTTCTGTTATTTCTCCTGGTACCCAGGCTGGTCCTGAGCCAAAGTTGCGGGTGTAGACCACGTCTCCTTCTCTCAGTATTCTCTCTCTAGCATGCATGTCATGATAACCTTTTTGTTTCTCTTGTTTATCATGCACTTTGTTTCTGAAGTCTGGATGTATTAAGTCAAATGTTGACCTCAACTTCCTTCCACACAACAGCTCAGCTGGTGACTTGCCAGTTGTAGATTGGGGTGTTATTCGATAGCTGAACAGAGCTCTCGACATTCGGGTTTCAATAGAGTCTCCTGTCATCTTTTTCATGAGTGACTTGAATGTCTGCACGGCCCTCTCGGCTAAGCCGTTAGAAGAAGGATGGTATGGCGCAGTCGTGATGTGACGTATGCCATTCTTTTCAGAAAACTCTTGGAACTGTTCACTCGTAAAACATGTACCGTTATCTGATACTATGATTTCAGGTAGCCCATGTTGGCTGAAACTCTTTCTAAGACATTCAATGGTAACAGTAGAAGTAGAGCTACTCACAGAATATGCATCGATCCACTTTGAGTATGCGTCAACTATGATCAGGAACATTCTTCCCATCCATGGACCTGCGTAGTCAATGTGAATTCTTCTCCATGGTTTATCTGGAACTTCCCAGGGATGTAGTGGGGCTGCTGGAGGACTGTTCCTGTTCTCCTGGCATGCCGCACATGACTTCACAAGCGCCTCCACCTCTGCATCCATGTTGGGCCACCACATGTAACTCCTCGCCAACGCTTTCATGCGAGTGATGCCAGGGTGTGCTTGGTGTAGTTGTTGCAGTAAGGCATTCCTACCAGGTGGTGGAACAACCACGCGTCCTCCCCACAGGATACAACCTTCCTGGGTGCTGAGCTCATCCTGTCGTCGGGCATAGGGAATGAACTCAGGACTGTTCATCTTCGGCCATCCTCGCAAGATGTATTCTCGCACTCTTGCTAGAACAGGGTCTTTGTCTGTCCACTTCTTTATTTGTTGTGCGTTCACCAGGGGCACGCCGATATCTTCAAACAATAGCACTCTCTCCTCCTCCTCAGGCGTGCTGTCTCTTCCTCCATCCAAGGGTAGCCTACTCATCGCGTCAGCATTCGTATGGTCCCGTCCGGCTTTGTAAACGATGGTGTACTCATACGCTGCTAATGTAACGGCCCATCTCTGAATTCTCTGAGATGTCATCTGGGGTATGGCTCTCATTTCACTGAACAGTGAAATTAGTGGCTTGTGGTCAGTCACTATAGCGAACTGTCTCCCGTACAGGTATTTGTGGAATTTTTTTACACCAAATACTACTGCAAGGCCCTCCTTGTCTAGCTGGGAGTAGTTTTTCTCAGCTGCACTAAGAGTTCTTGAGACGAACCCTATGGGTCTCTCTGAGCCATCCTCCATACGATGAGAGAGTACAGCACCCACACCGTAGGGTGATGCGTCACACGCCAGGATGAGTGGTTTGTTTGAATCATAGTGCACTAGCACACTACAGGACTGAAGTAGCGCTTTGGACTCTTCAAACGCCTTCTGCTGCTTGACCCCCCATGACCATTTTTCTTCCTTCTTAAGTAAGGTATGTAGTGGTGCCAGCAGCGTGGAGAGCTTTGGGAGGAACCTATGGTAATAGTTCAACAAGCCCAGGTAGGCTTTTAACTCAGTAACATTTTGTGGCTCAGGCGCCTCCGCAATGGCTTCCACTTTGTCTGTTAGAGGGTGTAGACCACTGGCGTTGATCTTGTGGCCTAGGAACACCACCTCTTTTCCCATGAGCTCACACTTGCTTCTTTTCAACCTCAGACCGCTTTTCTCCAACCGTTGAAGCACTTCCTCCAGCGTTTTCAGATGTTCTTGTTCATTTGGTCCTGTACAAAGGATGTCATCCAAATAAATGGCAACATTCGGAATTCCACCTAGGATGCCCTCCATAGTTCTCTGGAATATAGCAGGACTGGAAGCTACTCCAAATGGTAAGCGTGTGTAGGTATATAAGCCTTTGTGTGTATTGATGGTTACATACTTTCTTGATTCTTCTTCCAGGACTACTTGTTGGTAGGCGTGACTCATGTCTAATTTCGTGAAGTGTCGGCCGCCGTTCAGCTGTGCGAAGAGGTCCTCCACTTTAGGAATTGGATACTGATCCACCCGTGATGCTCGATTGACAGTGAGTTTGTAATCTCCACATATTCTAATGGAGCCATCCGGCTTTCTCACTGGGACTATGGGCGCCGCCCATTCTGCAACCTGCACTGGCTCAATGATCTTGTCATCCAGCAGCCTCTGTAGCTCGCTTTCAACCAGTGGCTTGACTGCATAGGGTACCGGTCGGGGTTTGCAGAATCGTGGTTGGGCCTCCTTGTCCACATTAATCTTTGCAGTGACACCTTTTAGCTGTCCTAAGCCTTCTTTGAACACCTCAGCGTGTCTTTCGAGGATCTCCTCCAGCTGCAATTTGGGCTGAGATTCCACTTTATTCACCAACTGATCAATCATGGCCAGTTCTTGTAGCCAACTTCGCCCTAGTAGATTTGGTCCTTCGCTCCCAACTACTACTACAGGTAAGTCCTTTTCTTTGTTTTCGTGCTGCACCTTCACTTGTGCCATGCCTAGCACGTCTAGCTTCTCTCCTGTGTATGTTTTTAATTTTAATGAACAGGGATTTAATTCTGCTGTGTCTGTTTTCTTCCACAGTTGTGTATATTGCTGTTTACTTAATATGGTTACTCCACAGCCTGTATCAACTTCAAATGTTACTTTCATTCCATTAACATTCATGGTACGCGTGATGGGCGCTACCTTGGTCAGCTCCTCTGACGTGTTGTAAATTGTGTGAAAATCCATGTCTTCTGTATCACTTTCTCCCTCCCCTCTCAGTTGATTCGCTCGCTGTTCCTTTCCTGGGACCTTGTTTTCATACTTTTGCCCATTAACTGTCGCTTTCAGCACCTGTGCGCTGTCCACCTTTATTCTACATGCTTTCTTAATGTGCCCTCGCTTGCCACAATTATGACACAGCTCAGTGGCAAATTTGCACTCGGCGGCATTGTGCTGGCCTTTGCAGCGATAACAACTGGGGAATTTGTGCTGAGTTATGTCAGTCGACACTTTGTGGACACCTACTTGGGTCTTAGGCACACGAACATGCGTTGCTGTGTCCTCTGCTAGTTTCCTTTGCATTTCTCTCACATCTTTAGATGCTGTTTCCATCGCTTGGCATAATTCCAAAGCCTTCACAAAAGTGAGTTTTGTTTCAAATAAAAGTCGCCGTTGCATTCGGTCATCATTCACTCCACACACAAGTCTGTCTCTTAACATTTCTTCCAATGAGTCTTTGTAATCACAGTGCAGTGTTAATTTCCTCAATTCTGCCACATACTCTGCTATGGACTCAGTGTTCCTCCTTATGCGTGAATTAAATTTGAATCGTTGCACGATTTCACTCGGTTTGGGGCTGAAGTGCTTCTGAAGCTCAGCAGTAAGCTGGTCGTACGTTTTATCTTTCGGTAATGCAGGGCTTATTAAATTTCTCAACAAGCTGTAAGTAGTTGCACCAACTCCACTCAACAGTACAGCCTTCCTTTTGTCTGGCTCCTCAATGTCATTAGCTTGGAAGAAAAAGTCCAACATTTCACTATATTCTTCCCATGACTGAGTCGAGTTATCAAAAGGGGTTACCGTTCCGATTACAGCCGCCATTGCTCGTCGTGGTGGGGAAACCTCGTTTTTCCTCCTCTGAACTTGCACTCGAACTACTGGAGTCACTTGAGTTCGCCGCACTTGCAATGTTCTCTGTTTCTCGCCGCTGATTTTTTTCTTTTAATCCTCGTCGCCAATTGTGTGATATCCTACCGTGTAGCAATGATCACACTTGAGTTATTTCTTTGGCTAACTCTGCCGTTTATTCTGCAACACACATAATATGACTGAACATGGATTCTGCGCGGGGTTTTCACACTCTTGTTCTAATGTGTCCCCTTAATAGTAGTGCTGAACAATACAGGTAGTTCCCCCTAGAGGCATGTGCCAGTAATGTTTTAAATTAGACTTGCAGTCTACCACAAGGCTAAAACAAACTTGATCTAGGATTAAAAGCAATTAAAATAATGCAGTCACAAGATTACATGGAAAATGCTTGATTTACTAGATACATGTACTGTAGAAATATATATTCTCTGCATCAACAATGTACTATACATGCATTCATGTAGTATTGCACTGACAATAAACCTCTGAAGTTTTTGCAGATGTCTCTTTTTTATATGTGAAGGTTACCACCATGTGACATAAATTTAATACTGACAGATTGGAAAAGCTGTCTAAGAACAATCCAGCAGTTTGAGAAATCACTTTTGGTTTGGTGTAAGTCTGCCAACAGGATTATGAACCATAAAGCAGTTTGTGTTAAAATGTTAAATCCCATTAAACTCTAACCCACAGGTGTCCAGTCATGTGTCATGGAGGGCCAAGACCCTGCAGGTTCTCTCTTCTACCCAGTCTCTTCAGCAGGTGTTTTCACTGATCTGCAGTCAGTGGAAGAAGTTCAGTGAAATCTGCTGTTGAAGACACTGGTTGGTGGTAAAGCCTGCAGGGTCTTAGCCCTCCATGGCACATGATTGGACACCCCTGCCCAAACCCATTACGATGAAGAGCAGATGCTAATATGACCCAGAATTCCTCCATATACTGGTACTATCACTAAAGTATGCAGGGTCTTCTGCAGTGGCACATCCAACAATACAGTCTTCAGTTAATAAAATAATTGTTTTGGTTACTTTTCTTAAAAAATGAGCCATTATTTTCAAGGTCACCCATTAATGGTTTGTACTATTGACTCTTTTCCCACCAGTGGATTAACAGACAAAAATAGAAATCATGATGCAAACACATAAGTCACTAAATTGTTTATTACAATCAGAAGCAAATTCCAGATTATTCAGAACGTGCAAAATTCAAACTGTAAGACTGGGTCACTCAGCAGCTGGGATGTGCAGCTCACACTGGTCCCAGTTCAGCAGATCTTAGGCCTACATCTCTGTAAATAGTGACGCAAGGTCCAGTTTGGGGTGGATCGTTTACCTCTTGCCTAGACAAAAGACAGAAATGGGTGGTGGTTAAATAAAGGAAGTTTAAAACATATTTGGGAAATACACTTGTTGCTAAAAGCCAGTGGTGGAATCGGATAGATTAAAAGAAAATAGAGTAATATAACAAAGGCGGAAAAAAAATCTAACAAGGTCGAATTAAACAATAAGTCCTCTGATTATATAGTTCAACATAGGTTATCTGAAATGGGTGATGGCTGAAGCTGCAGCTTATATTGCCCACCCATATTCCATCCAAGAATTCAAAAGAAAAACAAAACAGGAGCGATTACAATTTGAATGTGACAATAAAGTACTTCGTTGTTGTATTTAACCACAATTTTCATGTAGCTGCACTGATGTAAAGTCGATTTTACAAGGGCTGGGTTACATTTAAAATCATCTGTTTTTACTGTGGCCTCAGCAATCAGAATGAATTAATACATACACTTGAATGGAATCTAGTACTTTAACTGAGGGTGTGCATCACCGAGTATGGAGTTGCTCAGTCAAAATATGGAGTTTTTATCAATAAAAGTTTGTCTTGAATGTAAAAGTGTCTCTTCTTGCCCTGGCTTCAAGTGTGGGCGGGGTTTTGTACTTTTATTGCTAAAATATAAAAGGATGTACAACAATGGGTCTCAAATATTTGTAATGTGTCCTGTTACTGCATGAGTTTATTGATGGTAGACTATAAACTACACATATAAACTAAATTATACTGATGACTGAACAACTCCCATTCCCCAAAAGATACAGTTGTGAACATAACTCACAAAGGATCACACAAGTGATCTGACAAAAAAATAAATACACTAACAAGCAGTTTATTTTACAGTTGATGCGCCATTCTTTTTCAATTATTCTGTAATTAATACTCACACTGTGGCGGTTCGTTTTAACCCCACAACAGACTAAGGACACTCAGCCCTCTTGCCTGCTGCACTACTGAGATGCAATGTGCCATTCATGTATTTGTGATGCAAACATGCATGTATTGTGATGTAATGCGCCATTCTGTATAGTGTTCATACGGCTTGTCCTTACTGTGCTTTTTCTGAGCATCTTACATATGTAGATGTGTTTTGGTGTATTAATGTCTACAGGTAGAGAGTTTCTTCTGTCTCACCTCTGTGATGTTAATGATTGCCTTTCATCCATTGTACCCATGTCTCCTGTTCTCACTGTGACCTAGAGATTCAGATCAATATGTAGATGTGCTTGTTAGCCTCTTTGTCCTTCACCTGGAGCGAGGTCTAGCTAATCTGCCCTTGGTCTTACAAATGCAAATACCTCCTGCCTGTTCTGTTATCCCTTTGATCATTCTAACTGTGGGGTATGTTCCTTTGATGTATTGTTATGGTCAAGTATTTAAGGTGCAACTCTGTAACGCAATCTCTCTCTCTCTCTTCAACCTCTGCTGCAGGACACAGACTTTGTGTCCGCTTCTCCGAGAGCCTGAGGATCCCGCTCCGGGCTGCTCACACTATGCACCGGAGAGGGGATCCCGTGACGGCGGTATGATTAATAAAACCTGCTTAAAACCACAGCATCGCTGCTTATTTTTGCATGCCGCCGCACTGGTGACCCCTCGAACACGCACACGTTTTGTGCGAAAGCAACCTTCCGAGCTGGACAGCCGCACAGCCGCGTTGGTGACCCCGCTTGAAAGCACACGCTTTGTGCAAAGCAACTTCTGGTCAGGACCGCGACACTGATGACCGCTTCACGCTTCACGGTGAGATCTGCACGCCTGAGATCTGCACATCCACGCTGGACCGGCCGCTCTCACAGAGAGCGCACGCACCTCGTCCTCTCTCCACGACGGCAACCTCCAGGGCCGACGGAGAGCGCAGCGCGTGGAACTGAACGCACCATGGCCGCACGAGCAACAACGATCGTCTCCTCCCTCTCACCGCTCCAACGCAGCTGCATGAGCCTGAGGAACAAAAGATCGTCTATTCCCTCCCGCCGCTCCAACGCATCTGCACGGGCCTGAGGGACTAAAGATCGTCTATTTCCTCTCACCGCTCCAACGCACCATGGCCAATCTACAGCCACAGCTCAACCTGGATTTTATCGGCGCCGTCTGCGCTGATCTCCGCCAAGTTTCTGCACCCTGACTCGCCACTCCAGCGGCCCACCCACGCCACGGAACCCCCGCGCACGCTCGGGGAGTTACAAGGACGGCGCATCACGCACGGGACAAGTAACGGCTCCACAGACTGCTTTCCTCCTTCGCCGCTGCCTTTCAGGGCTGCTCGCTCACCTGAGGCACGCATGCAGCACGCTCGAAGGATTTGTTAACAGTCTCAGCCACGCCAAAGACCGCCATCGTCCTCCGCCGCTGCTCACAGAACCTTCAGGGCTGCTCGTTCACCTGAAGCAAGCACGCAGCTTGCCACTGGATTTTTTTAATGGTCTTAGCCACGGCGCAAAGGGATTTCAGCCGTCAGCTGTTCCCGGGGGCTTTGGGGTTGCTTCAGCACCCAAAGCCAACAGTCCCTCTGCTTTGTTTACTTTTTTTCTTACAGCCGCTCCTGCTTTTCTTCATGGCCACGAGAGGAGTCAGAGACTAATTTTTCTTCGTGTGATCTCCGCACGTGCAACGGGACAACCCCTCGACGTCGCGGAGCAGCAAGCAATTTTTGCGCGGCTCAGGACGATTTCACAGCTCCTGCCGGCACTTACTACCCCTCCCCTCCCTCCCCCTCCGCCTGCAGCGAGCTTCTCCCACAGCTCGCTCACACAGATGGATTATCGAGGTCGCGGCCCCCTGCCGCGTCCTCTGGGGGGGAGCGTGTGGCGGTTCGTTTTAACCCCACAACAGACTAAGGACACTCAGCCCTCTTGCCTGCTGCACTACTGAGATGCAATGTGCCATTCATGTATTTGTGATGCAAACATGCATGTATTGTGATGTAATGCGCCATTCTGTATAGTGTTCATACGGCTTGTCCTTACTGTGCTTTTTCTGAGCATCTTACATATGTAGATGTGTTTTGGTGTATTAATGTCTACAGGTAGAGAGTTTCTTCTGTCTCACCTCTGTGATGTTAATGATTGCCTTTCATCCATTGTACCCATGTCTCCTGTCCTCACTGTGACCTAGAGATTCAGATCAATATGTAGATGTGCTTGTTAGCCTCTTTGTCCTTCACCTGGAGCGAGGTCTAGCTAATCTGCCCTTGGTCTTACAAATGCAAATACCTCCTGCCTGTTCTGTTATCCCTTTGATCATTCTAACTGTGGGGTATGTTCCTTTGATGTATTGTTATGGTCAAGTATTTAAGGTGCAACTCTGTAACGCAATCTCTCTCTCTCTCTTCAACCTCTGCTGCAGGACACAGACTTTGTGTCCGCTTCTCCGAGAGCCTGAGGATCCCGCTCCGGGCTGCTCACACTATGCACCGGAGAGGGGATCCCGTGACGGCGGTATGATTAATAAAACCTGCTTAAAACCACAGCATCGCTGCTTATTTTTGCATGCCGCCGCAACACAATCAAATAAATCTCAGTTCAGTCCCTTTTATATTACGTGGAAATTGTGCTACTTTGGTCTTGACACTTTACCTAAAAAAGCAAAGGATTTCAGTACGTTCCACAGTGCAATACGTACACAAACCAGGACTTTAACCAGAATTAACATATTTCACCGTTTTACTCTCACAAGCGAATACTTAGGAGAAAACAAGCGTGAATCAGCAGTTGGTACTAGCTAGCTACTAGCTAAAACTTGTTAGCCAGCATGCTCAAAAAAAGTGAGCTTACCACCAACAGGATAAATAAGTGAATAGATGCACATTATTACAAATCACTCACCATCGATGGGTCTCTCACGTTCGTCTTCAGCTTGTCTGTAGTCCGGTTCTATGCTGGGCTGCATCTGTATCGGTGCGGGTCACTCCTCTCACTGTGGATCTGCCACTAAGCAGAGAAAACCCCGCACCTCTTTGTTGGACCACGGTGTAGATTTCCGCAAAACCTACAACGCTGTCTGTATTAATATCGTATTTACTCCGTGACCGAGTTAGCCCATGAAATATTGCAAATGGCAGTTGTATAGATTCCACTGAAGACGGACGCTTTCGTGACGTTACGCCCTGACCAATCAGCGGCTCGCAGTCTGTTGACGTCACATCTCGGCTCGCTTCAGCACGGTTGTACCCTGCCCTCGATCAGGCACGAAAATAGTGCCTGTTAAACCGTGCTGGGTACAGTGGAAAAGGCTAGAAAGCGAGTCGAGTAGAAGTGAGTAAGGCCAAAGTGATACTAATGGAAAAGGGCCAATTGTTTACGGTCTGTTGTGGTGAAGAGGGAGCTGAGCTCTAAGGCAAAGCTGTCAATTTACCAGTCAATCTACATTCCTACCCTCACCTATGGTCATGAGCTTTGGGTAATGACCAAAAGAATGAGATCGCGGATACAAGCAGCAGAAATGAGCTTTCTTCGGAGGATTGCTGGACTCATCCTTAGAGATAGGGTGAGGAGCTCAGTCATCCGAGAGAGGCTCAGAGTAGAACCGCTGCTCCTCCACACTGAAAGGAGCCAGTTGAGGTGGTATGGGCATCTGATCCGGATGCCTCCTGGATGCCTCCCACTTGAGGTGTTTCAGGCATGTCCTTCTGGAAGGAGACCCCGGGGCAGACCCAGGACTCGCTGGAGAGACTATGTCTCCCAGCTGGTCTGGGAACGCCTTGGTATCCTCTCTGAAGAGCGGGAGCAGGTGGCTGGGGTGAGGGAAGTCTGGGCTTCTCTGCCCTAGCTGCTGCCTCTGCGACCTGGACTTCCAGAAAAGCGGTAGAAGCTGGATGGATGGATGGGTTTGCTGGAGTTGACGGCGAGGTACAAGTCGGCAATGATGTCCAACGTCCAGTTCGTGGTGGCCGTCAGCGGGTCGAACATTATGGGATGTGATATGTTCTTCGGCCTGCGATTCATGATCACCTGTGGCATCGGAGAAGAGTGGTCGGGCTGTGGCCTGTGGGATCAACCTGCTCCGTACGTAGAGGACGATGCGGTATGGGACAGTGACTGGCCTAGTATTCTGGGAGGTGAGCAGGACCAGTGCCTGAAAGGGCCATCGCGGGAGGGTTCCGATGCCAGTGTCCAAATTGCCCTTGATGTGGGAACTGGACAGCACAGCAGAACACCCGGGACGGCTGTTGGAGCCAACACACTAACCCCCTCTGCTTCCGGAGTTCGGCCTGGTGATACAGAGAAACAAGGAGCTTCAGTGGTTTCCCTGTGTTTAAAATGAAAGCGAGCAGGGCAGGACCAGCTGGCGCAGTATCATGACGTGCCAACCAGCAACACTGGAGTCCAAGGAAGGCTTTGGATCGGGTCGGAGGAACAGTCCAACCCAGCAAAAAAGCCTGGTTACAACATGGTGGTCATCGGAAGCCCAATCAAGCTCCTCTTCACATCAGTGAAGAGGTCCGGCCCAGGGTGGAAGCTCGGGTGAGGGGCGTGCACAAGAAAAGAAGACAACAAGATGACCAGGGGTGGCTGCGGGTGATGGCTGCCCGGGAGGACGGCTACTTGAGACTGTCCGATGAATCGTGGAGACACCCTAACGAGCTGCGGCGAGTAGATGAAAAGAGACGCCAACGTGGCTCGTCCCCAGAGATGAAGAAGCAAAGGCACTGTGGGAGGGATCCGCCTAACGGAAATCCTAGGGGTGGGTCTCCCACTGCGACTGTAAGGTGACTGTGGGGGGGGGGGGCTATTAGCATAGTGTGGTGGTGTTGCTAGTGTGCCATTTTACCCTAAGTCACATAGTTAATCTGTACTGGTTGCCTTTTTGCCCTGTGTTGTTTAAAAACAAAACAAAACACTGTATTATGTTCAGTATGTTGCTTGTGTGAATTGCCCAAGTTGTGGGCTGGGTGTGTTGTGGTGGGGGTGGCAACGTGTCTTGAGTGTTCATATTGACTGTTAGTGTTTGGTTATGGAAGTTCTGATTGTGTATATATACACTACCGTTCAAAAGTTTGGGGTCACTTAGAAATTTCCTTATTTTTGAAAGAAAAGCACTGTTTTTTTCAATGAAGATAACTTTAAACTAATCAGAAATACACTCTAATATCTAATATACATTGCTAATGTGGTAAATGACTATTCTAGCTTCAAATGTCTGGTTTTTGGTGCAATATCTACATAGGTGTATAGAGGCCCATTTCCAGCAACTATCACTCCAGTGTTCTAATGGTACAATGTGTTTGCTCATTGCGTCAGAAGGCTAATGGATGATTAGAAAACCCTTGTGCAATCATGTTAGCACAGCTGAAAACAGTTTAGCTGGTTAGAGAAGCTATAAAACTGACCTTCCTTTGAGCAGGTTGAGCATCTGGAAAAAATTATTATTTCAAATACAAATCATTATTTCTAACCTTGTCAATGTCTTGACTATATTGTCTATTCATTTTACAACTCATGGTGGTAAATAAGTGTGACTTTTCATGTAAAACACAAAATAATTGTCTGGGTGACCCCAAACTTTTGAACAGTAGTGTATATGTTAAAGGTCCCATGACACGATTTTGACATTTTTTAGCATGTTGTGTAAACCCAAAAGTCATTGTCGATGATCAATACAATATTTACAACCACACCTGCATAACATAGTTATCCAAAAAAAACGCAGCCGCTGACTGGACTGTGGTGCTACCCACCGAATGAAGGGTGGCACCACCATGACGTAAGCGACAGAACAGACACCGGTGTTGTTGACTGGAATGCCAGCAGCTTTGTAGCTCACAGTTTCTCTGGTTTCTTGTTTTAATTTTACGGCTATGCCTTCGGGTTGTGTCACAGGCTTAGATAAACAGCAGGCCGTGAAAGACCACATCACACACTTCAGTTTCAACCGTCATAAGCCTCCTTGTGCTCTCCTACACAGGAGAAGTGTCAGGAGCCGAGCCGGCTTGGTTTCCCCCGGCTTGGTCCAGACCTCTATGTGGGTTTAGGTGCTGCTGTTTATGTATGTATAGTATGTATTTCAGTGTGCTTTCCTCTCCTTAGCCACTGTCTGGCCGGCAGCTGTTAAACGGCCGCTTTGACCTACTTTCTGTGAGTGCATGCTGACAGCTCGCCGGTCCGGCCAGGTCCCCTCTATCATTATCACTAGCTGATTTCCACTCCCGCTGATCACCTTTCCCGGTCCGCGCCCAGGTGCTTCTCATCACACCATCACCAGCAGTGCGTGTACTTAGCAGCCGTTTGCCAGTCACACACTGCTGGTCCATAGTATTGTCATCTGTGTGGTATATATTACTCATATATTCCATACCTACATATGTTTGAACATGTGAGATGCTTAGTGACTGCATATGTAAGGAACTTCACACCTCTGAAAGGACAAAGGAATCTCACCCGCCGTGCGAAGAACAAAGACATCCCAGGATGCGACGGCGGACACCGAGGAGTCACCCTCACCCCCCAAGGCGAGGAAGGGAATTTCATACATACATACATACTTAATCCCCTCATACATGGGGGGATTAAGATAACGAGGGGAATCAGCCTTTGTAATGCATGTCTTTGATGTGTGCCTGTATTTAACCAGCGAGCTGGCAGAACTCTGCCTCTTTTACCTTCTGCCACGCTCTGCACCAGATGAGACAAGTTAGGAGAGCTGAATATTAAAACGCTGTTTTTAAACAAAATCGCCTCATTATTTCCAGCTCCTCTACAATCTGTGCTGTTAGTCTGCCAGTATTTACAGCACTCTCACAACGTGTTAGTCACTCTATGTTCGCCATGGTTCTCATGCGTCCTTGAAGCGATGTCAGCTCTGGGGCGCACCTGTGGCTAACACGTCTCCTCTCATTCGTTCGCTGTGCGATGCCCGCCCCCCGAACGCCACCAGTAGGTGTGTTTGTGTTTTTTGTACGTCTTCACCTTTTGGGGAATTGTCTGTCTCTGTATTAAATGTGCTCTGGTGAACCTTGCATGTAAATCCTCGTTATTTCATCTTCCCTCTCCGTGCACTGCGTAAGAACGCACGGAGGGTCATGACAAGGAGCGCACGAGGAGGGAAAGGATGAATGGATTTATGCGCAGGATTCACCACAGCACATGTATTGAACATAAGACTGATGACAACAGTTCCCAAAAAGGTGAAGACTTACAAAAATAAACAGAAACACTTACAGTTGGCGTTCGGGGCTGACATCGCCCAGCGAACATGGAGCGGAGACATGTTAACTACGGTTGCGCCCCAGGGCCGACATCGCTTCAAGGGACGCAACACAACCACGGCTGTGTGGAGTGGCTAACATATCGTGATAGTGTTGGCAATATTGGCTGGCTGACAACACGGCAGATGACAAAACATGAACAGCTGACTGTCAAAAAGAGAGGGGGCGTGGTCAGACCGGCGAATCTATGACAGTGCCCACCTGAAAGTGGGTCAAAACGGCACATTCTAATTTTTTGAGAAACTAAATTTGGGGTTTTCATGGGCTGTAAGCCATGATCATCACAATTAAAATAAACACTTGAAATATATCACTCTCTGTGTAATGAATCTACAGTATATAATATATGGGTTTCACTTTCTAAAATGAGTGACAAAAAATATTGAACTTTTTCATGATATTCTAATTTTTTGAGATGTACATAAATGTTATTTTTTTTAGCATGTGGATCAGGTTTTAATTTGGGAGGACCTAATTGGTGTGTTTGACATTTTTCTACTACAGGGGAGGGGGGGTGGAGGAATGTGGTGTACCAATATGACAGCATGTACACCCTGGATGTACTGGGGGTGATGGCCCTCCTTTCCAGTTACACTCTTACTGTCATGGCGGCCTCTGGGCCGTCATTGGCGTCATTAGTTCCAGCTGCGCACAGACCAACAGGTGTGAATCAACGGCTGTTAAAAGCCAGTGTCGCTGACAGCCCGGCACGGAGTCGTCTGTCTTCCTCAACGGAGAATGAGCCTGAACTCCGCTCTCTGGTCTCGTCAAGAATATCTCTTGTCTCGTCTGGAACTTTGTCTGTCTCGTCAGGAACTTTGTCTGTCTCGTCTGGAACTTTGTTTGTCTCGTCAAGAGCCTCACTTGCTTCTTCCAGGAACTCTTCTCAGCAACAAGCAAGTAAGCGCACAATTTGTTATTCAACTCCAAACCTATACCCCTGTGCACAGGTGGACCTCCTTGGCGGCGGACCTGCGTCCCCAGCTGACGGGGTAACGCCATCACGCACTCGTAGCGGCTCGCTACCACCACGTCTACCGGTACGTCTTGCCCCTCAGTTGCCAGAACTGTTGTTGTATCAGTTACATGAGTATTGGCCAACGTTATCGGTGGAATCACTGTCATCAGCATCAGCTGTATCATCGTTGCCACTTTCAGTGGAGTCACTAACCTCGTCTTTGTCTGCATCATCATCATCCCGGTCTGTGGAGTCACAGCCGGCGTCATCGTCAGGATCGTCATTGTCACAGCCACGGGTGGAAACCCCAGCACGTTCACGGACACCTTCACCTCCACGCTGCACGGCCGCTGGAACTCAGCAGGGCGAGGCTTGTGCTGCTTTCAAGTAAGCCTTATTACCTGCAGCTCTTTGCTAGTGTGGAGCATTAGTAATTGTTCTCTGCTTATCTGTTCCAGGGTTGCCGGGTCTCCGTCCAGGTCGCTCAGCTCCAGTGACCAGAACGATATCATTGCACTCACACTTGCATTTCACTCACTCACTATCAAATAAAGATTATTGTCACTATCTGCTCGTGTCAGTGTCTGTCTCCTGGGTCCCGAAACATGTCAGTACGACTCCGTCACGATGACCCAGTGGACAGCTCACTGTCGCGCCAAATCAACACTCTTAGCGCCCGGGTAGATTTACTTGCACACCAACAGACAGTAGTCTTAAATCAGTTAACTGTTATAAATGGTCGGCTGGATCGTCTGGAGGGACACCAGACGTTTCCCCCCACCGCAGACAGTTCTGCCTCTGTGGGCTTAGCATCTGGGCAAGCTAACATCCCCTCGTCTTCTCGCCTCACCCCTATTCCCACCCCTGCCCGGTTCAGCGGAAAACTCGGGGAAGCTCGTGGATTCATATTACAGTGTGAGTCAGTTTTTCTTCGTGTTCCGGGGGATTTCAGTCTTGATTCTAGCTGGATTGGCTACGTCATAAATTTGTTAGCAGGAAGAGCTTTGGACTGGGCGTATTCTATAATGGCGAAGCCAAGCTATTCCTTGCTTACTTACCAGGAGTTTGTGAATGAATTTTTGTCTGTGTTTGATCATACGGATAGAGGTGAGGTGTTGACAGAACGGTTTCTGAGCTTACAACAGGGAAAAAGATCAGTTGCTGACTACGCTATTGACTTCCGGGTCCTGGCTGCAGAGATTGGGTGGGGGGAGCCATCATTATGTGGTATTTTTCTACGTAGTCTTAACGATGAGTTGAAGGATGAGTTAGCGGCACGGGACAAACCGGATAATTTGCGGGACTTGATTGCCTTAGCGGTTAGTCTTGATAGCAGATTAAGGGAGCGGGCGGCTGAACGGCGTTCTACTTCTCGTTCGGTTAAACCCCACCCTCGCCTCCCCAACTCTCCTCCTCTCGCTCTATCTGCGTCAGAGGTACTTCCGGTTCAGGAAGCTATGATCAGTGGCCGGTCTAAAGTGTCAGCAGCTGAGAAACAACGCCGCAGGGATCAGGGCCTCTGTTTCTCCTGTGGGAAAGAGTCACATGGGGTTTTTGAATGTCCCAATAAGTTAAAAGGGAAGGCCCGTGGATCACAGTAGGGGGATTCACGGGCAATAACTCTGAAGAACCCCTCACTTGTTGTCGATTACCTCTTAGACTCATCCATTTACATACAGAACACTCCACATTGGCGTTAGTAGATTCTGGAGCTGAGCAAAATTTTATTTCTAGAGACCTGGCAACTCGGATGGGCCTTAGCTGTCAGACTCTAGATCCCCCTGTCAAACTGATCACCTTGTCTAAAGCGTCTTTGACCACCATTGCTCATCAGACGGTTCCCGTGTCAGTTATTGTATCAGGAAATCACAGGGAGGAGATTCAGTTTCTTGTTCTGCCCGTTTCTTCTTCGCCTGTTATTTTGGGGTACCCCTGGCTGCGCCTACATAACCCCACCATTGATTGGCAAGCTGGGAGAGTAACGGCATGGAGTACGTTCTGCCTTAGTGCCTGCCTTCAATCGGCGGCATGCGCCCCATCTGTCAAGGTGCCTCTGCCTGATTCATCGCCACCGGACTTGTCCAAGGTGCCAGAGGTCTATCACGATTTGGGGCTAGTATTTAGCAAGTCTCGGGCGTTGTCCTTACCCCCTCATCGCCCTTATGACTGCGCGATCAACCTGAAGGCTGGGGCCCCTCTACCTGCTGGCCGCCTGTACAGCCTGTCAGCCCCGGAGCGCGAGGCTATGGACACATATATTAAGGAGTCCTTGGCTTCTGGTATCATTCGCCCGTCGTCTTCGGCAGTGGGAGCTGGATTTTTTTTTGTTGGGAAGAAAGACGGTTCTCTACGCCCCTGTATCGATTTCCGGGGACTGAATGAAATAACTGTGAAAGACAAATATACCTTGCCTCTGATGAACACTGCTTTTGACTCCCTCCAGGGGGCGTCCTGGTTTACTAAACTGGACCTTAGGAATGCCTACCATCTAGTGCGCATAAGGGAAGGAGATGAGTGGAAGACGGCTTTTCGGACCCCCAGTGGGCATTTTGAGTACCTGGTAATGCCGTTTGGGTTAACTAACACTCCAGCCGTCTTCCAACGACTGATAAATGATGTGCTACGGGATTTTCTGAACTCGTTTGTTTTTGTGTATCTCGATGATATTCTCATTTTCTCCCGCACACTAGAGGAACATCGAGTGCATGTGCGCAGGGTACTGCAGCGCCTCCTGGAGAATCAACTATTCGTCAAGGCTGAAAAATGTGAGTTCCACACTGATCAAACCTCCTTCCTTGGGTTTATTATAGCTCGGAACCAGGTGCTCCCTGACCCGGCCAAGGTCAAGGCGGTTGTGGATTGGCCTGCACCCACCTCCAGAAAGCAGCTTCAAGGTTTCCTGGGGTTTGCTAATTTCTATAGGAGGTTCGTGCCTAATTTTGGCAATATTGCCCGTCCCCTGACTGCTCTCACCTCCCCTAAGATCCCGTTTTGTTGGAGTAAGGAGGCAGCTGAAGCGTTTGAAAGACTCAAGAGGGAGTTCGCCTCGGCCCGAGTCCTTACCCAGGTGGATCCGAAGCTGCAGTGCTTGGTGGAGGTGGATGCTTCTGATTCTGGAGTTGGAGCGGTACTCTCCCAACGTTCTCCTGAGGACGGTAAGATTCGCCCTTGTGCTTATTTCTCTCACCGTCTCACCCCTGCAGAGAGGAATTACAGCATCGGAGACAGGGAGTTACTGGCAGTAAAACTCGCCTTGGAGGAATGGAGACATTGGCTGGAGGGGGCTGCTCAGCCGTTCGTGGTTTGGACAGATCATCGCAACCTGGAGTACCTCAGGACGGCGAAGCGCCTGAATGAACATCAGGCTCGCTGGTCCCTCTTCTTCGGCCGTTTTAACTTCTCCATCACGTACCGGCCGGGAAGTAAGAACGGTAAGCCGGATGCTCTCTCACGGCAATTTGACACACCATCCTCTGAGGACCAAGAGACCCCTATCCTGCCGCCCTCCTGCGTCGTGGGCGCCCTGTCCTGGGGAATCTGTAAGACGGTTCGCCAGGCTCAGAAGACCGAGCCGGATCCCGGGGGGGGGGGGGGGCGCTTGTTTGTTCCACGCGCCATCCGGGGTAAGGTGATTGAGTGGGGTCATGCTTCCAAGTTGGCTTGTCATCCTGGAGTGGGTCGGACCATGGATCTCCTCCAGAGGACCTTCTGGTGGCCAGGGTTAGGGAAGGACGTTGTTAATTACATCCGGGCCTGCGCTCAGTGCGCCACCGGTAAGACGATGTCATCTCCCCCGGCGGGTTTGCTACACCCTTTGCCGGTTCCTTCACGCCCCTGGTCTCACGTAGCTATGGACTTTGTGACTGGTTTGCCCAATTCAGATGACTACACCACGGTTTTGACCATCATGGATCGGTTTTCGAAGGCAGCCCATTTTGTGCCACTTCGGGGTTTGCCTTCGGCTCTGGAAACTGCGGATCTTCTTGTGCAACATGTGGTCCGCCTTCATGGCATCCCTGCTGACATTGTGTCAGATCGGGGACCTCAGTTTGTATCCCAGGTTTGGAAGGCCTTCTGCGCGGCACTGGGAGCCACAGCTAGCCTCTCCTCTGGTTATCACCCTCAGAGCAATGGCCAGTGTGAGTGGGCTAATCAGGAGCTTGAGGCCGCCCTACGCTGTGTCATCTCCTCCTGCTCATCCTCCTGGAGCAAGTTCCTTCCTTGGATTGAGTATGCTCACAACGCCACGAACTCCACGGCTACGGGCGTCTCTCCGTTTAAGGCATCTTTTGGATTTGACCCTCCGCTGTTCCCGGAGGAGGAAAAGGAGGTAGCGGTTCCTTCAGTCCAGACACACATCAAGCGCTGCCGGCGAGTTTGGCTCCTCGCCCGCCAAGCCCTGCTGAAGACTACCAAACGCAATATCCAGGTGGCCAACCGGCATAGGAGACCCGCCCCGGACTATAAGGTGGGTCAGAAGATCTGGTTGTCAACCCGGAATATTGGTGTACCGGCCGAGAAACGGAAGCTCACTAAGCGCTTCATTGGCCCTTACACCATTAATCGTATTATTAACCCTGTGTCTGTGTGCTTGTCTCTCCCCTCTTCGATGCGTATCTGCCCCACCTTTCATGTCTCCCAGGTCAAACCATACGTCTCGGATCCCCTGTGTCCTGCTCCAGCGGCTCCCGCGCCCCCGAGAATGATCGATGGCCATCCGGCCTGGGGGGTGACTGCTATCCTGGATGTCCGCAGGCGGGGCCGTGGTCTTCAATATTTGGTGGACTGGGAGGGCTTTGGACCGGAGGATCGCTCTTGGATTCGCCCAGCGTTAATCTTGGATAAACAGCTGATTCGCGATTTTCATCGGGCGAATCCAGGTAGGATTGGGCAGGTGCCTGGAGGCACTGCTAGAGGGGGGAGTACTGTCATGGCGGCCTCTGGGCCGTCATTGGCATCATTAGTTCCAGCTGCGCACAGACCAACAGGTGTGAATCAACGGCTGTTAAAAGCCAGTGTCGCTGACAGCCCGGCACGGAGTCGTCTGTCTTCCTCAACGGAGAATAAGCCTGAACTCCGCTCTCTGGTCTCGTCAAGAATATCTCTTGTCTCGTCTGGAACTTTGTCTGTCTCGTCAGGAACTTTGTCTGTCTCGTCTGGAACTTCGTTTGTCTCGTCAAGAGCCTCACTTGCTTCTTCCAGGAACTCTTCTCAGCAACAAGCAAGTAAGCGCACAATTTGTTATTCAACTCCAAACCTATACCCCTGTGCACAGGTGGACCTCCTTGGCGGCGGACCTGCGTCCCCAGCTGACGGGGTAACGCCATCACGCACTCGTAGCGGCTCGCTACCACCACGTCTACCGGTACGTCTTGCTCCTCAGTTGCCAGAACTGTTGTTGTATCAGTTACATGAGTATTGGCCAACGTTATCGGTGGAATCACTGTCATCAGCATCAGCTGTATCATCGTTGCCACTTTCAGTGGAGTCACTAACCTCGTCTTTGTCTGCATCATCGTCATCCCGGTCTGTGGAGTCACAGCCGGCGTCATCGTCAGGATCGTCATTGTCACAGCCACGGGTGGAAACCCCAGCACGTTCACGGACACCTTCACCTCCACGCTGCACGGCCGCTGGAACTCAGCAGGGTGAGGCTTGTGCTGCTTTCAAATAAGCCTTATTACCTGCAGCTCTTTGCTAGTGTGGAGCATTAGTAATTGTTCTCTGCTTATCTGTTCCAGGGTTGCCGGGTCTCCGTCCAGGTCGCTCAGCTCCAGTGACCAGAACGATATCATCGCACTCACACTTACATTACACTCACTCACTATCAAATAAAGATTATTGTCACTATCTGCTCGTGTCAGTGTCTGTCTCCTGGGTCCCGAAACATGTCACTTACGAGCTCTTCCTCGTTTGTCATCGACTCCTTGGCCTATACGGAGCCCCTTGTTGTGCACCTTGTAAAGCTAGGTTCACTGCACCTCCAGCCTGGTTATTTGGCATACGAGTTATGGACATAACATATACCATCACAACATTTGATTTGGACATCTGCACGAAAGCACTGCCACTTATTTGGAACAATGCAAGAAAATGTGAGAAACACATCATTCTTACTGGAACCTTTCGTTTGGCCTGTGCCTATATGAAAATGATTGAAAAAAAAGTTGAATGATTCAGGATTATCTGACATTCTTTTGGAAGCAGGGCTCATAGCGTCTGGTTCTATGGAGGGTGTTCTTTCAGGAAATCACTATGATAGAGCTATTCACTGTCACAAAGGGCTTATAGAAAGTCTTGAGTGTTTGTTGTTGACGTATTACTTGACAGTGCATGGAGAAGAAGAAGTTTTCTCCTCTTTGCCAGCAGATGTTCATGATCTCATTCTACAACTTTTGTCTGAATTTTCTAAAGAAGCAAGAATTGCACTACTTGTCACAGTATGTAGATTGGACTCAAACGCTGGACATAAGTTTTAATCAGTTTTTATTGGAAGCTGGTTGCCCAGAGGCAGCTTGAGGGCTTAAACAGAAAATAAATGCAGCTCGGAAGCTGCAACAAAAACTGCGGCAAAAACAGACTAGGGCTAAGACAAGACTAAGGCAAGCAGGATACAAACTCTTACTCCCCACAGAGTCCAAAACCAAACATAGCCATGTGGTAAACAAAGTCTATGACCCCAAAGTTCAACACAAAACGGGTTGGGTGGTCTACCCCAGTCCGTGGACCACCAGACCAAACCACCAGGTGGGTCAGGGGGGCCTACCCCAGTCCAAGAGTCCCCGGACTGGAGAACAAGATGGATCTGGCGGCCTCCCAGAGTTCCTGGGCCACCAGATCATGGGACAAAATAGGTCAAGGGTCTATCCGAGTCTACCAGACCCCAAATCAGAGTACAAAGCGGGTCGGGTGGCCTACCAGAGTCTCTGGACCACCCAACTGGAGGACAGAGAGTGTTGAGTTTAAGAGGCAGTTCAGAAATGGCTGACAGTGGCATGCTGCGCTCAGGAGCACACAAAGGAGGCCCCCCGGCCTCTGGAATGATGGGTGGAAGCCCCCCGGCCTCTTGGATGACAGGTGAAGCAGACTGCTTGACCTCTAGAGTGACAGATGGAGGTCCCCTGACCTCTGGAACGATGGGTGAAGGTCCCCACACCTGTGGAACGCATGGAGGGAGCTGACCATCAGCAAAGCCAGATGACAAAGGCTGGAGGTCCTTGAGCCCCACCGTCTGGGAATCCATCCCCAAATCAGCCACCTCAGACGGGGGGGGGGGGGGGGGGGGGACAACAGCCGGGTCACTACAACTGGTGGCAGTGAGACTTGATGGGGAGAGCTCAGGAGCAGATAGTAGCTACAACCAAGTCCCCCCACTAAGAGTAAGGCAAGACCTAAGACTGATGTTAAAAATACAAATAAGAGGACTTGCCTTAGCTCTTGCTCCACTGCCAACAAGGACCCCAGTGTCTTTGCTGCTGCAGTCCAAGCAGCAGGCGTGGTGGCAGGCACAAAAGCAGAGGAGCTTGGAGCTGGTACAAGAGCTACAGAATGACATGGAACAGGCACTGGAGCTAGGGAGCGACATGGAGCAGGTACTGGAGCTAAGGAGCGATGTGGAGCAGGCACTGGAGCTAAAGAGTGATGTGGAGCAGGCACTGGAGCTAAAGAGTGACGTGAAGCAGGCACTGGAGCTAGAGAGCGACGTGAAGCAGGTACTGGGTGATCCCTCTGGACTCCAGACACAGGAACAATCACAGGTGGAGAGCCATATCTGGAGGCTACAGCTGCTTGGAACCCACTCCTGGTGGCTGCTGCTGTTGGCAGCACAACAGATGACAGGGAAGCTGCTGACTGGGCCTCAAACGTGGTGCTCAGGGAAAAGGCGAGGGGAGACACAGGTGAGGATGGGTGGATGGCAGAGATGGGTGAAGAGAGCTCAGTGGTGGTAGGTGACTGACACTGAGCCCCCTCATCAGGAACAGGATAAGACCTTTCATTTAATCGTGCTAAAAAGTGAAAAGGTACTTGCCTCTGTTCCTGCTCTGCTGCTGCTGGAGAGTCAGACGATCCCTCCTGGGATACAACAGGGTTCACCTGAAGAGTTGCCGGAGCACGATGGCGTGGTACTGATGTTGAGCAAAGGGAGGGGGACACAGAGGTCTGGAGCGCCAACCTGGGAGAAGAAGAGCCGGGCCCCTGCGTCTGCCAGAGCGAGCTGCGTCTTCCGATGGCTCAATGTGGTTTCTCCTCCTTCTACTCTTCCCTGACCACCGGTGACATCCCTACCAGCCCCCAGAACATCCACTGTAGGAACAGGACCAAATGCAGGAGTCCGGTGAGCTGGGGATAACACTGCAGCATAGGGAAATCCTCAATCACTTCGATGGCACCTCCGAGGAAACTGAGGGCTTTCTCTGGCGTCTCAGAAGCGTAGGCTTCCTTGACAAGGACCTTGATGCGGGAAGCAGCCCAAACTTCCTCCTCATCAAGGCCCATTTTAGTAAAACTCACATCCACTGGGTCCATACTGTTGGGTTCCTTTTGTCACAGTAAGTAGATTGGACCCAAATGCTGGACGTAAGTTTTAATCAGTTTTTATTGTGAGTTGGTCGAGGGCTTAAATAGAAAATAAATGCAGCTCGGAAGCTTTAACAAAAACTGTGGCAAAAACAGACTAGGACTAAGACAAGACTAAAGCAAGCAGGATACAGACAGGACTAGAAGCGTGTTGATCACGCCGTATGACAACAAGGAACCCGAGCAAAACAGAGGCAGAACAGAACTTAAATAGACAAGGGGGCAATCAAGACAACATGGCACAGGTAGGGAGACCAATCAAGACTGACAACTGAACCATGAGGAAAACAGAGGTGATAGAACAGACGGGGCTGCACACACAACCACAGACAGAGGACACACAGAAACATGAACAGAGGATCGGGGGAGATGAGACCATGACAATATTAATAATACTGTGGGGGATCTTTAATGCATTCTCCACTCAGACTGAATGGCACAGGAGGAGACGCTTAAAAGCTGTTAAATAGATATGCAAGACAGACTGTGGTTTTCTCCATAAGACCGCATGATAATATGCGTTCTCCTCCGGGCTGCATAATAATGTGCTGACAGGCTGGGTGACAAAGGGAATTGTTATTGTAAGTCGATATATTGTGATGTGAACCCCCCAGGTCGCGAGGCAAGTTTGTATGTTATAAAAGAGAGATGCCAGCGACCTGTGTCATTCTTCTTGTTGTTGACTGATGATAGAGAGAGAGAGTAATAAAGTCTGCTCTGCTCCAGCTGACTGCCTCGCCTGCTCATTCCTCTCTCTACACTGGTGACCCTTGACGCATAATGGAACTCGACACAAACACCCCGGAGACGACCCGGACTGCAGGCGCCAGCACCGCGTGCGCCGTTTCAGTCAAGCTCCCAGACTTTTAGCTACATGACCCAAAGTCTTGGTTCCTCCACATCGAGGCCCAGTTTGCACTCCGTGGAGTGATGGCAGATGACACCAATTACTACTACGTGATTGCAGCGCTGGATGCACGCACAACACAGCAGGTGGCGAGCCTGCTCCAACAGCCCCCAGCCCACGACAAATATGACTCAAGACCACGCTGACCCGGCGCTACATACTCTCGGACGGCGAGAGAGTGGAAAGGCTCCTGACGCGCTCTGAGTTGGGAGACGGGTTGGTGGTCGAATTAATAGCGAAGATGTTGGCATTGATGGGCACAGATGAAGGGCATTTCCTCTTTGCCCACCTTTTCCTCTGGAACCTCCCAACAGCGGCCAGAGTGGTCCTTGCCAATTCGCTGCTGCTGGCCACGCGCAACTACTGGGCACTGGTACAAGAGGCAGATTGGATTATCCTAGCAACCAGAACCTTTGCCGGGAACACAGCGGCGTCGGAACCCAGCAAGATGGCCAGCGGGGATGAGGAGCCAGCGACGGTGGCCACAGCGGAGGCTAAGAAGCACCGGAGGGACACGCTCTGCTTCTATCACTGCCGCTATGGAGAAGACGCACACCGATGCGTGCGACCATGCCAGTTCAAGCACTCGGGAAATGCCAGGGCTGGCAGTCAGTAGCAGCTGCGACCACCGGTGACACAAACAAGCTGCTCTATGTGACGGACTCACACTCGGGGAGACGGTTCCTCGGGGAGACGGTTCCTCGTGGACTCCGGCTCCCAGAAGAACCTCATGCTGCCGTCCTTCGCAGACCGGCTGGTGGGAAGTAGCGGCCCCAACCTGGCCGCTGTAAGCAGCTCAGACATTAAAACTTTTGGTGAGAAGACACTGACTACGTATATCCTTGCACGACCGTACATATCAATGGACATTCATCATAGCGGCATGTAACTTCCCCATTTTGGGCGCAGACTTTTTGTGTGCACACGGACTATTAGTCGATGTGGCTAACAGACACCTGATTAACACAATGTCTTTTGATTCTCTGCCCTGTACAGCTAGAGGAGCCGGGTCCACAACGCTAGCCAACGTCACAGCTCCAGGGGGTAAGTTCCACACACTACTCACCCAGTTCCCAGCACTCACGGTTCCAACGTTTTCGGCGGCTGTCAAACACTGGGTGGAGCACTTCATTGCTACCACAGGGCCGCCCGTTTTCGCACAACCTTGGCACCCGGACGCAGCTAAACTGGCCAGTGCGTGCAAGGAGTTCACCAACTTGGAAAGGTTGGGCATCATCAGGCACTCAAACAGCCCATGGGCATCCCCGCTACATATGGTGCCTAAAGCTGAGGGATCGTGGTAACCATGCGGAGATTTCCCGCAGATTAAACAACGCTACAGCGCACGATCGCTACCCAATCCCCCATATTCAGGATTTTTCCGTCCACCTCACCGGGGCATGCATTTTTTCCAAGGTGGACCTGGTCCGCAGTCACCACCAGGTCCTGGTGTGCACGAAAGACATACCCAAAACGGCAGTAATAACCCCGTTTGGTCTTTTTGAGTTCCTATGCATGCCTTTCGGGTTAAAAGGCACGGCGCAGACATTCCAAAGCATGATGGATGTGGTGCTGCGCAATCTGCCATTTGTGTTTGTCTACCTGGACGACATCCTGGTGGCCAGCGCGTCCGAGGATGAACATGTAGCCCACCTCAAGACGGTTTTCCAGAGGTTGGAAGAGCATGGGTTAATAATCAACCCGGCAAAGTGCCAGTTTGGGGTTACGGTAATCAATTTTTTGGGCCACCGCATCTCACTGGAGGGCACGATACCCTTACCGGACAAAGTGCGTGCAGTGGCAGATTTTCCCCTGCCTCAGACGGTCTGGGCACTGCAGGAGTTTTTGGGGATGGTTAACTTTTACAATCGTTTCCTCCCCCGCACAGCCCAGCTCATGCAGCCGTTGTACTCCACGCTTAAGAAACGGAAACCAGCAGACAGAGTCGACTGGACCCCTGAGCGACAGCAGGCATTTTCTGAGGCCAAAACAGCTCTAGCAAACGCAGCACTACTGGCACACCTGGACCCGGCAGGGCTCGTCCGCCTGCCCCGCTGGGGGAGAAAGTGCTACAACTGCAGTCGAGCAAATCACCTGGCTAAGGTTTGCAACGCCGCTGACAAGGCAATAGATTCAGGATTCATGGGTGTAACCTCAGTATGTGTCGCAGGCGCCAAGAACTGGCCGCTAAAATGGTATGTGGTGCAGCTCGACAAAGTCGATGTGCCCCTTATGGTGGATTTGGGCACTGCAAAATCCATATTGAGCGTGTCCACGGTAAGAAAACTTTTCCCAGAAAAGCCTATTGTAGCGGGCACTGTGAACATGCTTGGCTATGGACATGACTATTCCCGCATTCACCTTTCAGGTTTCGCGCCATGGGGCCGACTTGTTGGGTATTGACTTATTGGGGGAGTTAGATTTTCCATCACGGACCCAACGGGCTCCACTGTTTCCCCTGGTTGGCATGTTCGCTGGCCGGCGCTGTTTGCGGGCCTGGGCTGCGTGGGGGCTTTCAACCACCGTGTGTTCATCGACCCGGGTGTGATGCCCAGAATTCAACGTCTTCGATGGCTACCATTTGCCCTGTGGGACAAAGTCACGGCAGAGCTGAACAAACTTCTGAGCGCTGGCATTATCAAGAGAGGTGATGCCTCAGAGTGAATCTCGAATACTGTGGTGGCCAAAAAGAAGACAAGTGGCATCTGAACGTGCATCGACCTCAGAATGGTTAACAAAACAATCATTCCGGATAAATACCCACTACCCATGATGGAAGAGCTCACAGCGATGTTGAGCGGCTCCAAGGTGTTTTCAAAACTGAATCTCAGTCAGGGTTTTCTACAAGTGCCCCTCCACCCAGCCAGCCACAACCTGACAGCGCTCGTGACCCACATGGGCGTTTTCAGATATACCCACATGCCTTTTGGCCTGAGTTCGGCGCTGAGTTGCTTCCAAAAAATTATGTCCATCATCCTCGCTGGCCTCAAGGGTGTGGTGGTGTATCTGGATGACATCGTGGTGCACGGCGTGTCATGGGTGGCACACCACGAACATTTGGAACAAGTGATGGAGGTGTTGCTGGAACACAAGGGTATGCTGAACAGGAAAAAGTGCACCTTTACAGCTGAGTCCATTGAGTTTGTGGGATTTTGGCTGTCTGCTGAGGGCCTAAGGCCCCTGCACTCGAATGTGGAGGCAGTCCTGCGACTTCCGGACCCCACGACACCTGCACAAATTTCTTCATTTCTGGGCATGGCGAATTTCTACGGATGTTTCATTCCCCATTATTCAGAGACTATTGAACCTCTTTGAGCCCTCCTAAAGCAGAACGCTCTGTGGCAGTGGACCCCAGCCTGCTCAGCAGCGGTCGCTAAACTGAAATCTCAACTCACCTACCCCCTTGCCAGTGTTGGCCCATTTTGACCCTCAATGCCCCACTTTTGTGACTTGTGATGCATCTGGCTCGGCAGTGGGGGTGGCCATATCTCAACTTCAGAATGGTATGGAGCGCCTAGTGGCGTTCGCATCGAGGTCCCTCACATCAGCTGAATAGAAGTATGCAGTGGGTGAGAGGGAAGCGCTCGCGTGTGTTTGGGCATGTGAACGGTGGCACATCTACCTTTATGGATGCCATTTCACCCTGCGCATGGACCATAGGGCGCTGACGATCCTGCTGGAGATGAGTGGCTTGGGACATAGACCCCCTGTGGAGCCACAGGTGGGCGGAAAGACTGCAGGCTTACAACATCACTACTCAGTTCACCTCAGGCAGGGAAAACGTGGTGGCAGACCTTCTGTCCCGTGCCATGATTAACAACGCACAACCTGACGACTGTGATTCCTTGGAGGCGGACCTGATCAACACGCTGCATGAACCCCTCCGGAACGTGGTGTCCCTCCAGGAACTCTAGGTGGAGTTGGAATGGGACCCAACATTGTCTCATCTGCGCTCATTTATTAGGGGGGTTGGCCCAAGAAGATGCAAGGTGACCTGGCACCTTTTCACAGGGTCAAGTACGAACTGAGTTGCTGGAATGACATTTGCGTGGCAAGAGGACACTGCACGTTGGTTCCGGTGTCGATAAGACCTCACATTTTGGCTAAGCTCCACAAGGGCCATCTGGGGGTGGTTAGGGTGAAACAACGCTGCAGGGATTCAGTTTGGTGGCCAGGTATTGACAAGGACGTTGAGATTATGTTAAAGAACTGTGTGCCATGTTTGGAGAGTGGGAAAACTGGGGTACCACCTCCCCCACCCCTGCGACTGCTACAATACCGGGAGGGGCCCTGGAAGCACATCCAACTGGACATCTGTGGCAAGTTACACACAGCCCCCGCGAACAGCCATTTCCTGCTGGTGGCCTATGATCTGTTTTCAAAATGGCCGGAGGTGTTGCCCACTAGGTTTGGTCACGACAGACGTGGTCACCAGTTTCCTCTTGTCACTGTTCACTAGGTGGGGGGGTGTTCCAAGCACCATTACTATGGACAATGGTCCACAGTTCATCTCTGGGGGGTTTCAGGAGTTTTTGGGTGAAAGGGGCATGCAGCACATTAGAACCGCGTTCTATCATCCTCAAGCTAATGGAGGTGTGGAATGTTTCAACAAGATATTAAAGAATGGACTACGAGCACACCTGGCGGATGGCTTCACGTTCTCTGACGCTCTTCAGAACACGCTCCTCCATTATAGGGCGACAGCCCACGCCACGACGGGGTGTTCCCCAGCAAAGCTCATGCTGGGACGTGAGTTACATGTGCCCCAAGATCATCTGCAGCCGCCGGTGACCCCCCCTCCGGCGGATACAGAACCATCACGGGGCCGGGTCCTCAAACAAAAGTGAAGAATGAAACAGCGCTTCGACAAGAAGCATAGGGCGAGGACTCATGGACTCGGTGTGTCGGAGGGGGTGAGAGTCAGGCACCCCAACTGCACGCATAAGCTGCAACCGTTCTGGATGGGACCACTGCAAATCGTGAAGCAGCTGGGCCCAGACACGTTCCAGCTCTCGGATGGGTCATGGTGGCATTCCAGCTGCTTCAGGAAATCATCGTCAACCCAGGGTTCGGAAGCTGCAGCGGACGAGACAGACATTGGTTGGGACTTGACTGATGGAACGCTGGGGACACCTGGGTATGGCCGATGGAGCCTGTAGCAGGACCTCCATCTGTGAGGCGCTCGGCGAGAACCAGTCAGAGGCCAAGGTACCTGAAGGACT
Organism: Pholidichthys leucotaenia; assembly: GCA_020510985.1. Lineage (NCBI taxonomy): Eukaryota > Metazoa > Chordata > Actinopteri > Cichliformes > Pholidichthyidae > Pholidichthys > Pholidichthys leucotaenia. The sequence continues at coordinate 94,562,689 of CM035850.1, read as the reverse complement.
TTGTGGTTGGACTTGGTTAGCTAGAACGCGTTGACCTATAGGTGGCAGAATAATCCACCACAATACAGGGGCATGCTGGCAGTCCAATCAGATGCCCAGTTAGTTGTTTGTTTTCCTGAAAATGAGAAGCTCTTATTTTACGTATGTGTTTTGGGGTGTTTATTTACTAAATTTTGGGGAAGGGATTCGACCTGTTTGCTGTGGTTCTACCATTTGTGAAGGGGAGGGTGGGTAATGTGTTTTGGTTTTGGGTTTGGCCTTTGAGGCTTGCCGTAGCCAGTGAAGGACGCACAATGTGGTGACATCAGGCGGGCTACGGCCAGTGTGTATAAGTGCAACTTGTACAATAAAGTTCAGTTCGTTGTTCGACGTAGAATGGCTCACGTCTCGCTTTTTTGATACATAACACAGTCCATGTCCTGACACTACTCTCCAATGACCATCTACAGCAATACATTGCTAAATACATGGAGTTTTGGGACAACGTTGCTGCAGGGCAATATGGCAAAACTGCCCAGTTATGGATGTCATATCTAAGCATGTCTGGGTTGTGCTGTCACTCATCCATGCTGGGAAAAAAAAAACACTTTTTCTTCAGTTTTGATGGAAAATAAATCTATGCTAGGTATCGAACATATTTTGCTGCTTTCACTGCAAACATTGAGGCTTCTCATCCTCAGGTGACTGTTCTGCTGAAAAGGGGAGCTATCAGTGTGGCATGTTCTTTCATTCTTGGTAATCGGTGTGATGTTGATAAGACAATGGAAGAAACATTCATGCATCATGTAAAATCCCATGGAGCAGCAGGTGGAAGTGGTGCAGGAGTATCAGGTGTTTTATTTTGTTGTGCTGTACCACAGTTTCGTTGTGGTGTACAACTGTACAATGACAATAAAACCTATTCTATTCTATTTATCCAATCATTATGTTTACCAACGCTGGGTTAGGACAACCCATACAAGATCACAGTATGTTCATGCTACACTATGGATGGCGAACATGGAATTTAGCAATACTGAAGATGCCAAATACCATGACGCTCACCCCTCTGAAATAGCCAGGAGCGAGAAGTTAGTGTGCAGAACCAAAGAAGCCATTCAAAGTTCAATCAATTTTCCATGAAAAATCAAGATAACCTAGTAATCTTGTCATCAGGCCAAGTGGCATCAACTGCAATAGAAAAGGATGTATTAGGAGCAGAGAAAGCAGGACGGTCATCAAATCATGCTTACAAACAGGCAAAGATTTCTCCACATCAATCAAGCCTTTGAGCTTAAAGACTTCGGCTAACATGAACAAGAAGATGAAAATAATAGCAACAAAAGACAAAGTTGTCCAGTATCAACAACAAGGAAACATTGCCTTACACATATTTGTACATTCTCAGGAGCAAGGATTACAGCTTAACTTGAAGGAATTATTGATGTATCCACTTACACCCATTCCTTACAGTCTTGGTACAGCTGATGGCTTCCTTGGTAAAACTGACGTCAGTCTTTTCAACACATCACGAAAGATGTAGAAGATGCAGATCAGCCTCCACCAAATGAGCTGAAACAAACAGGCGGACAGACAGACCGATCCACACACACAGACACATTGAGTGATTACCGTTTTCACCAAGGCATAATCAAAACAACTTTTTACTGAGAAGTATTGTGACCAACAGATCCTAACAAAGTGCCAGGGTTTTGTTTTTTCCACTTTTTTCACTGATAGCCTCTACAGATACCTAAATAGATTCACAAAAGCACTGAAAAAGTGACATTTTCATCATATGTCCCCTTTAAATACATACCTCAATCACTTAATGTTAAAAACCCCCCACAAAAACTAACTGTAGTGTTGCATAAAACCAGACAGAAATTATTTAAATCAGTTTAAAAAAAGAGTTGATGGTATATTTGTGCAACAAACTTTCAAGTTCATGATGGATTAGGAGGAACAGGCATGTGATGTCACGGTTGGTGGTGAACTGGACCCAAACGCAGTATTTAAAGTCGGCAGTAATTGATTTATTAAGAGCTGGCCAGATGGGCGCAGCTCAGAAAACAAAAACAGACTGACAGCTCAGAAACTGTAACAAAAACTTACTCTGATCAGGCAGGATTCAGGACAAGAACAGCAGCGTGTTGTTCATGCAAACATGACTAATGACACACATGAGAAAACAGATTGGGGCTTGACATAAATAGACACAGAAGTAATCAAACATAATACAGAACAGGTGAGCACAATCAGTGACAAACAGAGACGGCGGGGATTAATTACAGACACAGGATGGGCGAGGCTACACAGATGATCATAGACAGAGGATGCACAAAACATGAACAGAGGAACCAGGGGAGACAAGACCATGAGAATAATAATAATGATAATAATAATGAGGACAAACCACAGAGAAATAATTATACAAAACAGAATAATGATAATGGCAAACCAGGATAAAGATAACCCGAGTGAAATACAGAAAAATCCAAAATGAAAACTTAAAGCGAGGACTGAGGTCCATGCCCTGAAGACAAGATAACACCATAAATTAGAATGAGGGCGTGAGACCCGGCCCACGCCCTCACATGTGGTCCCCTACCAGGCAGTTCTGTTTTAGCATCCCATTTGAATCAGCGCGGGTTTGAATATTCCCAGTGAATTACAGATGTAGGTGGCAGTCATTCTGATGAATTGAGGACGATGCAGTCTTGCTTTTTTCTCATAGTAAATGGCAAGCTTACAAATTAGACTACCATTGTCTGTGTGCTTCATCATGCCTTTTGAAGCTGTCACCAACTGATAAGTGTAGTCTAGAGCCTAATTTTTCAACCAGGGATCCTAGCACCCCAGGGGGCCCTGTTATGGATGCCCCTTGCAGGGCACCAATGAGACGGCAGAGACCAAACAGCAAGTTTGCTGATTTATTCACAAAAGAACGGGATAACAAAATAAACAGCCTCGTGGGGCAAAACACGAACATGAACTCTGACACAAGAACTCTGACACTGGAGGTAGACTAAGAGAGGCAGCAAGGACAGAGCCTACGCTGAACAATAAACACTTACGGGAGGAAGCACAAAAGAATCACAGGAGAGACTGGAGTTGCGCGTAAGAACTCCAGCCATGTACATGGAGGTGCACGATGTAGTTGTGTAGGTCGCAGCGAGGAGTAAGCCTCAGCTGCTCCCTTAAATGGAGAAACAAAAATCAATCAGGAAAGGGGAAAGTAATTAATGAAATACCATATAGCTGTCCTGGAGCGGCTCAGCTTTGACAGCCGGAAGTCCGCCGTGACGCTGTCAAAATAAGAGCCTTGGAGGAGGCCATAAGACAAGGCCTGAAATAGTATAGAACCGGGGAAATACTGGACAACCCGAGCACGGATGGGATCGGCACTCAGACCATCACAGTACCCCCCGTTCACAAGGCACATTCAGGCGTAAACTTAGGAGGGAGAGAACCAAAAAAAAACAAAGAATGACAAACCCAGAAACAAACCCACAAGGGACGGGTAACATGGATGAAAAAAAAAAAAAATGCCGTGGCTAAAACACCAGAGTTACCAAAACTAGACCACCCCTAAGAGAAATTCTCAGGTACAACGGAATGAATAAACAAAAATAAATGAAACATATTCGCCTGGTAGGGCCACAAGAGAACCAAAATACAGGTATACTCAAAAATCTACAAGTACCATATAAACACTGAGAACAAAAAAAAAACTCAATAACTACAAAGTAGGCAAACAAAACTATGACCCAGGCAAGGAAAAAACAATGATAACCACAAAATGACGTGGCTTAAATACAGGAGTGACCAAAGCTAAATACTAATGAGAAATACACAGGCACAATGGAATGAATATGAAAACATACTGTCCGGTAAGGAAACAGGAAAACAAAATACAGATATACTTCAAAAAATCCACAAGTAGATAAAAAGCCAACGCTAGATCCAGGAGCTTTAGCTAACTATAGACCAATCTCTAATCTCCCTTTCATTTCAAAAATCTTAGAAAGAGTTGTTGCTACGCAATTATTTGACCACCTGCAGGGAAATGGTTTACTTGAAGAGTTTCAATCTGGGTTTAGAATCCATCATAGTACTGAAACAGCCTTAGCCAAGGTCACTAACGACCTCCTCATTGCATCTGATAATGGACTAGTTTCTGTACTTGTCCTTTTAGACCTTAGTGCAGCTTTTGATACTATCGATCATAATATTCCACTTGATAGATTAGAACACTATGTTGGACTTAATGGAACTTCGTTGCAGTGGTTTAGATCTTATTTATCTGATAGGTTCCAGTTTGTTCATGTAAATAATGAGTTTTCTTTCAACTCAAAGCTTAGTCATGGAGTTCCACAGGGATCTGTGCTAGGCCCTACTCTTTTTAGTTTATATATGCTTCCGTTAGGCAACATTATTAGAAAGCACTGTATACATTTCTGAGCACTGTATACATTACTGAGAAATGTATACACTGTATACATTTCTCAGTTTAAAGTCGCAGGAAAAGATCGTGAAACCATGAGTGGAAGAGGCAAGACAGGCGGTAAAGCCCGCGCTAAGGCGAAGTCCCGATCCTCCAGGGCTGGACTCCAGTTCCCCGTGGGTCGTGTCCACAGGCTGCTGCGTAAAGGCAACTACGCTGAGCGCGTGGGTGCCGGTGCCCCCGTGTACCTGGCTGCCGTGCTGGAGTACCTGACCGCCGAGATCCTGGAGCTGGCTGGAAACGCTGCCCCAGACAACAAGAAGACCAGGATCATCCCCCGTCACCTGCAGCTGGCTGTCCGCAACGACGAGGAGCTCAACAAGCTGCTGGGAGGAGTCACCATTGCTCAGGGTGGAGTTCTGCCCAACATCCAGGCTGTGCTGCTGCCCAAGAAGACCGAGAAGTCCAAGTAAATGTGGACACCTCATCCCACCACCAAACACCCAGTAAAAACATCTCAATAAAAACATCTCAGTTAAAAAAAACAAAAAAACATTTTCATTGTTATGCAGATGACACACAATTATACCTGTCAATGAAGCCAGATGATAGTAATCAATTAGCCAAGTTAGAAGCCTGTCTTAAGGAAATCAAAGCTTGGATGACTTGTAATTTCCTGCTATTAAATTCAGATAAGACTGAAGTCATTCTTGTTGGTCCAAAAAACCTTAGAAATTCCTTTCCAAATCAAACTTTCAGTTTGGATGCGGTTACTCTTTCTCTTAATAGCTCTGTGAGGAACCTTGGAATTATTTTTGATCAGGATCTGTCCTTCAATTCACATATTAAATTTGTTTCTAAGACTGCTTTCTATCATTTGCGTAATATTGCCAAGATTAGGAGCATCCTGTCTCAGAGTGATGCTGAGAAACTGATCCACGCTTTTGTTAGCTCGAGATTAGATTATTGTAATTCTTTATTATCAGGCTGTCCTAAAACATCTTTAAAAAGTCTTCATCTGATCCAAAATGCTGCAGCAAGAGTTTTAACAGGTACTAGAAAGAGAGATCATATCTCTCCAGTTCTGGCCCCCCTTCATTCGCTTCCCATAGAGTTTAGAATTAAGTTTAAAATCCTTCTTCTTACTTACAAAGCTCTAAACAATCAGGCTCCTTTTTATTTAAAAGATCTGATACTACCGTATTATCCTAACAGAGCACTACGCTCCCAAAATGCAGGATTACTTGTAATACCTAGAATCTCCAAAAGTACAATGGGAGGCAGAGCCTTCAGTTATCAAGCTCCTCTCCTGTGGAACCAGCTGCCAATCTGGATTCGGGAGTCAGACTCGATCTCTGTTTTTAAGAATAGGGCTAAAACCTACCTTTTTGATATAGCCTACAATTAGGGAGGGATCATGTGTTTCTGAACCCTCCCTTAGTTATGCTGCTAATAGGTTTAGTCAGCCGGGGGACCTCCAGTAATGCACTGGGCCTCACTCCTTTCCTCACTCTCAATGAAATATTTTTTTTGCTGGTCATTAACATTTGTTTGTTCTCTCCCATAGATTGAGTCCCCATCGTGCTGTTTGCTCTCTACATGTCTGTTCTTTTCTTCTTCTCTATCCCCTCACCCCCCAGCCAGTCGCAGCAGATGACTGCCCCTCCCTGAGCCTGGTTCTGCTGGAGGTTTCTTCCTGTTAAAAGGGAGTTTTTTCCTCTCCACCGTCGCCAAGTGCTTGCTCACAGGGGATCGCCTGATTGCTGGGGTCTTTCTGCAACTGTGGGGGTTCCCCCTACAGTTGATAGTGCTATGAGATGACTGTTGTTGTGAAATGGCGCTATATAAATAAAGTTGAATTGAATTGAATTGAATTGAACAAGTACCATAACAACACTAAGAAAAAACTCCATAACTGCAGAGTAAGCAACAAACTATAGCTCAAGTACTGTGAGTCCATAATTAACAATAATAAAACATTAGAAAGTAAGTGTACCCAGCAAGCGCAGTATGATAACAAATTTGGTCTTCACAAGATAGCTATAAGAAAGCAGAAGTGCAGAAGGAGACAGAGCTTGCACAGTACTGGTCATGTCTACTCTCCAAAGCTAGACAAAATGCAAAATAATTCCCTGAGAACTGCCAGAATAATCAAAAAGGAAATTTCACTTCCCAAGGTTCGTATACAAAGAAAGTCTATGTAAAAAATAGAAAAAATAATTGCTGCCAAGCAAACAGATCCTTCCATTCAGTAAAAATAGTGAAATGGAGGCCTAAGCTCAAAAACAGATTTTAAGTATGCCGTTATAGAAAGTCTTAAACAAAAATGACAATCATCTCCTCCTCTCTGCAACGGCAAAGAGGTTAATACTAATAGATACACAAGGCAGGGCAAAAATCAAGATACAGAACATTATCGACATAATCATGAAAAATAAATACAACGACTACACTCAGGCTAAGGCAGGAAAACACAATGAACTGAGGGCGAGGACATGGCTGAACTCATGTCCCGAAGGTCATAGAAAACGAATAACCTAAAGCGAGGACATCCAGACCCAAACAACAAGTAGTAAATTCTCAGGGGCGCCGGCAGGTAGAGAGCAGAGCAGGAAAAGAAGACAGTTCAGGCGGTCTATCCGCATCCTGATTCCACCTGACTGTGGGGGGGGGGGGAAAGCAGTTCGGCGGCCTACCCAAGTCCCAGACCCGGGAAAACAGTACCTAAGGCAGCCGGACCAGCTCGCCGAACCCAAACAACAGTTCATCAGGCGGACGACCCAGAACGCAGAATCTACGAAGCAGTCTTTCGGGTGGTCGAACCAGGTCGCCGATCCAACAAGACGGTTCTACATGCGACCGTCCCACGTCCTTAGACCACCAGGACCAGAGGGAGAAACTCAGATACGGCCTCCCTACCGAGAGGGACAGCAGGAGAGAGCCGACCCGAATGAGGGGAACCCCAATGGCACCCAGTGGGGAAAAAAAAGGAAGAAAGAGGAGGAACCAGCCCGACGTCCGGCGAAAGGGAATCCACAGCTCCCTCACCGGCCTTGAACCAAACCAGCGCTGCACCCTCGAAGGACCCCGATTGGACCGGTGCAGCATCCTCGACGGGCCCTGGTTGGACCGGCGCTCCGTCCTCGACGGGCCCCGATTGGACCGGCGCAGCACCCACGTAGGGCCCCGACTGGACCAACAAAGCATCAGGGTTGACCTCGAAGCACGAACCCGGAGCCTCCATAATGACGACCAGAGCGGATTCGTCTCTGGTGACCCTGGGAAAAGGCTCAGAGAAACAAAAGGAACCGGCATCAGGATCACCAGCAGCGGCAGAGCCCGGTGAGACGAGCTCGGATGCAGCGGTCGGCTGCACCCAGCTCATTTCCCCGAGAGACAGGCAGGAATACTCAAGAACGGAGAATAAGAAGACAAAACCAAGCACTTGCCTGATCCCGGGCTCTACCACCGTCCAGGACTCCAACGATACAGGTTCAATAATCTGGAGGTCCATTCCTGGTTCCGACTCGGCCGCGGCGGGCTCCGCAGCCGGAATGACGGTCATCACAGTCTGAGGACTCCCTGGTGCTGAGGTCCATGCTGAAGGCCCGTTCGGCGTGGTGGCAGGGGATCCGTGGCCTGCTGGGTCGTACCGCACCTCCATGAAGACTCGGGGATGCTCAATCATCAGTGCAAGCTCCAACCGGAAGTCCGCCCTCCTCCTCTGCCCATGACGTGGTTGCGGAGCTGGTAACAGACTCTCCAGGTTCGCAGGCTCCTTCGTCCCACGATGTATTCCTGGCACCAGGGAACACTCAGGGGAAGGAGACACAGAGGATGCAGGTTCACAATCAATGGCTACAGCAGGAGGAAGCTCAGGGGACTGTGAACCCCAAACTCCACCCCCAGGAATCAGACAAGGCAAATCATAATATGGAGGAGTAAAATGAAATAGCACTTGCCTTTTCTCCAAGGGGCCGATGGTGCCTGCTGTTGCAGGCTTGGTTCTTCCCCTCCCCCCACAGATGGTGATGGAGGGCCCCCCGGGAAGACGAAGAGGAGCCGCTCACACCGGATCGATGATGGGCACCACTGGAACAGGACTCATGGAGCTCACAGCAGCCGGAGAGAGCGTCGAGGAGGAGGGAGGAGCAACCGTGGCAGTCCGGGGATGAGGAGCTGACGGAACAGCGGAAACAGAAGACCCGGAGGCGGAGGCTGCTGTCTTTCCCCTCTGTCGTGATGCAGGGGCAACAGCTGGCTGGGAGGTAGAGTTCTTTCCACGGTCCGGTACTGGATCCGGACGGGGATCTTGCTGAGGCTGGGTGCGAGCAGGATGACGGCGTTTACGGGCAGAGGGCGAGGCAAAGGTCAGGACTGGAAACCGCCGCTGCTGAGTGGAGACAGAGGCCAGCAACTCGGCGAACTCGGGATAGTCATAAAATTCGGGATTGGCCTCCACCAGTCTGACTGCCGCCACCACATGCTTCATGATCAGAGTCGGATGGAAGGAAGAACGAGCCTCAGCCACACGGCCCCGGATGAGCTCAGCTGCCCACTGCATCTCTTCCAGGGGAATCCCAGTTGACGTCCTCCTCCGCTGTAGATGGGAACGAACCTTGGGAGATGTGAACTCCTGGACTGGATGAGCGACAGGAACTGGATTCCGAGGCGAGGAACGGGGATGCCTCACCTTCGGCTTCCTGCCGGAGTTCCCCTCCGGTCCCCGGTTCTTCTCCCAGAGTGCCGCCATTTCCGTCCTCCTCGTCCTGACCTCGGCGTGGTTGCCATGACGAGAATTGCAGTTAACTGCCGCCTCTGCCAGGTCCAAGTACCAGAGTGTGGTGTCGGGAGTGATGCTGTGACGAGTGTTAGAGAGCAGGCCATCTAGCTCAACAAGGAGCACAATCAGCTCGTAGCCTAAGCTCCCAGAATAGCCCCTCCGTAGTGACACCATCTCCAACACGCTGGTACATGGAAAACAGGGAAAAACACAAGCCCCCCCCCCCCCCCCAAAAAAAAAAAACTTACTGTGGCTGGCATCTCGTTTGGCTGCGACCTACTGTTATGGATGCCCCTTGCAGGGCACCAATGAGACAGCAGAGACCAAACAGCAAGTTTGCTGATTTATTCACAAAAGACTGGGATAACAAAATAAACAGCCTCGTGGGGCAAAACATGAACATGAACTCTGACACAAGAACTCTAACACTGGAGGTAGACTAAGAGAGGCAGCGAGGACGGAGCCTACGCTGAACAATAAACACTTACGGGAGGAAGCACAAAAGAATCACAGGAGAGACTGGAGTTGCGCGTTGGAACTCCAGCCATGTACACGGAGGTGCACGATGTAGTTGTGTAGGTCACAGCGAGGAGTAAGCCTCAGCTGCTCCCTTAAATGGAGAAACATAAACCAATCAGGAAAGGGGAAAGTAATTAATGAAATACCATACAGCTGTCCCGGAGCAGCTTGGCTTTGACAGCCGGAAGTCCGCCATGACGTTGTCAAAATAAGAGCCTTGGAGGAGGCCATAAGACAAGGCCTGAAATAGGATAGAACTGGGGAAATACTGGACAACCCGAGCACGGATGGGATCAGTGCTCAGACCATCACAGGCCCTTGAGAGATATACACAGGGGTCTCAGGAAATTGGCTAATCTCACTTCTTCATTGGTCCCAAAAAATTGCAAATAACTTGCCTTGTTGTGCATGGGTGCCTGAAGTGGCTCTTCCATGTCAGTAGGTGGCAGTATGAACACAATAATAATGGCTCAGTCTTCTTCTGCTTCTTCCTCTTCTTCTCCTTCATGTGTTTTATGGGGGTTAATGACCTTGTTAAGAAGTACAGTCACAGTTGTTATGTCAGGAAATGAGTGCGGACATGTCTACGTGTTGCGGTTCGCTTTATTAGATGTTAGCACAAGAGAGTTGTTGGTAAAATTCCATGAAGCACTCATATTTCTCAGAATGTCAGTTAAATGTGCAACAGTGTCCTTTCACCTCTTTATCTGCTTGCTCCACTGCGGTTTTTAGGTTACACCCTATGACCCACTTGTTGAAAACAGTTAGACTCAGTTCTGCTTTCAGCTGAACTGGCACATAGCAGAAAACATACAAATGAGGAAACCACTCCCTCTTGCATGAGGGAGTGGGGAAGTTTTATAAAAAGAATAGGACCCACTTTTTCCATAGCATTCTCTTCTGATATGTCATAAGTGTTATGCTCCAGTGCTGTATCAAGTACCATATCTCAGCTTCAGTAAAAAAGTGGAACTATACTTCATCTCTCTGTCTGGTTATTTAGCCTTTGTGTAAAAGAACTGGAAGTTAAGATATTAGAACGCAACAGAGTGGCACAGACAGTGGGTAGCTGGTAGTAGGTAGGGTACCAAGAGAAAGGGATGGCCCTGGACAGCTGTACAATATACCCTTGACGTGCTGACATTATGTGCGCACGTGCTATCGCAACGTGATGCATTGCACCGTTTCAAATACAGTGATCCCTCACTTATCGCGGTTAATGGGTTCCAGAACCGACCGCGAAAAGTGAAAAACCGCGAAGTAGCGTCACCCCAATTACGTCATCCATAAATAATACGTATGTTCATTCTCTCACTCTCTCTCTCTCATATGATACGTGTGTGTGTGTGCACGTGTACATACATACGTAGATGTAAACAAAGTGTACATAAATATGTTTTTAGAACTCTTTTATTCTTATAACAAGATACGTAACTCAAGATGAAAATGATTTACTGCACAGGTTAATGAGAGCTTTACTGCTCCTCAGGTGACGCCTCATCGTCAGGTGCTGGAGGCTCAGGATCATCGAGGGCAGCTTCCGATAGAGCTGAAGCTGCAGGAGGCGGCGTAGTGGCTCGACGGGAAGACTATTTCGCACAAAATGGCACAAGAGAACAGCAAAAAGTTCCACGCGGCGAGACTAAGTAACACGAGCGATAAAAAGCAATGAATGCGGTCTTCCTTCCCTTCATGAGTGCTCGGCAGGGAGAGGAGGTGGGTGAAACGTCTCGGCCAATCAGCTTGCGGGGTGAAACGTCTCGGCCAATCAGCTTGCAAGATTTCCGAGCCGAGCCAACACGACAACAGCGAACAGAGAGTTGTGCGGCTCTCCGTGTTGACACGTGATGTTCTAATGTAGTCTCCCTGCCTTCTGCTAGCGCCCGCCCATTATTTCTCAATTTGAATTTTTGATGAATATTTTGAAAAATCCGCGATGCACTGAGGGCGCGAACGGTGAAGCGCGAAGTAGCGAGGGATCACTGTATATCACATTTGCTCCCCTTTGAAAAGCTTTGAACTATATTTCTGTAGATTAGCCTTAGCAAGGGCAGTAAGTATACGAACATGCATGTAAACATATTGTTAAATGTAAAACTGAATATGCGTAACTGGGCTGACATACAGAACCACCTAAGGCATATTTCCAGCCATAACATTCTAACTAGGCAACCAGGTAGACTGCTGGTGTGCCTGCTTGAACATGTGGGGTAATCTGCCACTGGACAGACCATACGCTGACTATCAATGTATTTAAAGATAGTAACATAGTCCTCAATGTATTGATATGTGAAGTTCATATGGAGTCACCACTAGAGGGCAGTATGACCGCCGGCCATGACCTGACTATAAAAGGAGTTGTACTGAGTCATTGTGTGGTTAGTTGTTGTTGCAGTTGAAGTGACAAGTAAAAAGTCCTAACTGACACCCGGTGTGTGCGCCTCGTCATTACATGTTCCAGGAGAAAATTACATGGTACCAGGAGTAAATTACATGGTACCAGGATATAAAACTACGAACCGACGGCGAAGATGAACGCTCTTCGACAGCCGGATGAGTTAAAATTGACCGGTAACGTCAACGAGAACTGGAAAGTAATCAAACAGAGTTTTGAACTTTATTCGCTTGCTATCGATCTCCGTGACGAGGAGAGGAAAATAGCATTACTGCTGACAGTAGCAGGGCGAGCGGCGCTAAATGTGTTTAACACATTCGTCCTTCACGGAAGAAGAAAAAGGCAACTTGACGCCGTGATGAAGAAATTTGACGATTATTGCACACTCGAGAAAGAATGAAACGTACGAGAGGTATGTGTTCAGAAAAAGACTTCAGAAAGAGTCAGAGTCCATCGAGCTGTATGTCACAGACCTACGGTTAAAATGTCAGTCATGCAACTTTGGAACATTGATGAGAGTCAATGATACGGGGACCGAAATTGTAATTGGGGGTCCAAGACAACAAATTGCGGATGCAATTACTGAAAGAGACTAACTTAACGCTGGAGAAAGCGACACAGATTTGCCAAGCGTCTGAGAGTACAAAGGCACAATTAAAGACTTTTAGCAGCAAGGAAAAAGAGACTGCTGAGGTCGGTGCAGTGCAGCGCGCGAAGCCGAAAGGAACGTTGCAGGCAAGAAAAAGGGAGGCAAACCCAGAGCGCGCGCGCGGGAACTGTGAGCGGTGTGGAAGGCAACATGCGCTGAAACAGTGTCCAGCATTCGGGAAGGAATGTCGCAAGTATGGCGGAAAAAATCACTTTGCAAAGACCTGCTTCTCAAAGAGGAGGGTGCAACTCGTGGAGAAAAAGAGCGACAGCGAAGAGGATCAGTTTTACGTGGACGCCATCGAGGGAGAGACGAGCGCTGACGAATGGATAGTGTGCCTGGAGATGAATGGCACGGACATGTCACTGAAGCTCGACACAGGTGCGGCAGGTAAACATCCTGCCAATGAAAGATTTTAAAAGACTGAAAAACAAGCCGAAAATAAGAAATAAAAAAGATAATCTGAGAACATATGACGATAAGCCAATACCCACTAAAGGAATGTGCAGGGTTACACTGTCAAACAAAGGTAAAACAGTGAATGCATTGTTTGTACTTGTTGATGGAAATAGACAAGCAATTTTGGGTTTAAAAACATGCGATCAGCTAGGTCTGATCAAAAGGGTGAATGTCATTGATACAGACAAAGTGACAACACGAGAAAATACAGAGGCTACAACAAGTAAGCACAAACACACTGACTGGGTGAAAAGAATACAAAGAGGTGTTCAAAGGAATAGGCCGCCTACCAGGCAAACAAAAAATTAGGCTGAAAGAGAATGCAGAGCCAGTCATACATGCAGCAAGAAAAGTGCCAATAGCTCTTAAAAAGAGGCTGAGGAGAAACACTAGACTCACTGATAGCAGACGGAGTGGTCAGAAAAATAGAAGAACCAACTGAATGGGTTAACTCACTAGTTATAGCGGAGAAGCCAAATGGAGATTTGAGATTGTGCATAGATCCAAAAGATCTAAATAAAGTAATACAGCGGGAGCATTACAGGCTACCAACAAAATCTGACATAACCAGCACAATGAGTGGAGCAAATTACTTCACAAAATTAGATGCCAAATCTGGGTTTTACCAAATAGTGCTCGACGAGGAAAGCGCTAAATTGTGCACATTTAATACGCCATTCGGAAGGCATTGCTTTCTACGAATGCCGTTCGGGATTAGCTCAGCCCCTGAAATTTTCCATAGAACTGTGCAGCAACTGTTTGACGGAATAGAAGGGGTGGGAGTTTTTCTTGATGATGTGGTAGTCTGGGGAAAAACAAAAGAGGAGCACGATGAAAGGTTGGCAAGAGTTCTCACACAGGCGCAAAAGTCAGGTATGAAACTGAATAAGAGTAAGTGCCAATTCGGGGTACGGGAGATTACATACCTGGGAGAGAAATTATCTGGGGCAGGCGTGCAACCAGATCCGAAAAAAGTGCGGGCCATAGCAGAGCTGCCAGTACCGCAGAACAAAAATGACTTGCAAAGAGCCCTAGGGCTAGTCAATTACATGGGAAAATTTATCCCAAATTTATCAGCTAACACAATAGCTCTTAGAAGCTTGTTAGAGACCAATACAATGTGGCAGTGGATGGCAGAGCATGCCAGAGAATGGGAGTGGCTCAAAAGCAGTCTAATAAAGGAGCCAGTGTTAAAATTCTATGATCAGGACAAACTGCTAAAAGTGTCCACAGATGCGTCCAAAGCCGGCCTAGGAGCTGTGCTATTGCAAAAACATGACACAGAGTGGTATCCAGTCGCATACGCATCGCGCACCATGACAAGCGCAGAAAAAAATTACGCGCAAATAGAGAAAGAGACTCTAGGTGCAGTGTTTGGATGTGAGAAGTTTCATGAATATGTGTATGGACGGTCAGTAATACTAGAAACAGACCACAAACCACTGATTGCTATCTCACAGAAGCCACTGGGTGACGCACCACCGCGCATCCAGCGTCTAATGTTAAGATTACAGAAATATGACTTGAAATTTGAGTTTACACCAGGCAAGCAACTAATTGTAGCCGATGCGCTGAGTAGGGCTAGCTTGAGCAACACCAGCAGCACAACAGAGGAAGCTGTGCAAATACATGTAGACTCTATTAAGGCACACATGCCAGTGTCAGATGCAAAATGGACGAAGATCGTGAAAGAGAACACAAAAAGATAGAACTAAAAAGAGTAATGGGAACAGATACATCAACCAGGACAGGTTATGATTGACAAGCCCTTACCAACACTTTTAAAGGGTGAACTGTCTTGTGTTAGATGGGGTTCTGTAAAAGGGTACAAGGATAGTCCATACCTACCTCCATGAGATCAGAAATGGGTTAAATTAGTGCATGAGGGGGCATTTGGGTATTGAAAAGTGCAAAAGACGTGCACTGTGATGTTTTGTATTGGCCCAGCATGCACAAGGACATTGAGGCATATGTGCAGCGCTGTGACCATTTGCCAGCGCCACAGGGTATCAACAGCCAAAGGAGCCTATGAGGCCCCATGAGAAGCCTCAAGGGCCATGGAGAAAAGTGGCATGGATCTATTTCAGCTTAAGGGCAAGGACTTCTGTTAGTCATGGACTATCATTCCACTACCCCAGAGTTGCAGGGTTGAGTGACACAACAGCAGAAAAGGTGATTGCACATACAAAGACAATGTTCGCACGCCATGGAATTCCAATGACTGTTGTAAGTGATAACGGACCACCAATTCACGAGTCAGTGCTTCAAAGACTTTGCAGACACATATGGGTTCAAGCACGTGACCTCAAGCCCTCTGTACCCACAGTCGAATGGGGTTAGCAGAGAAAGGGGGTGCAAATTGTGAAGCGCATACTGAAAAAAGGCTGCAGACAATGCAGAAGACTCACATCTGGCGATCCTGAATTACCGAGCATCACCACTGGAGAATGGACTGTCCCCAGCAGAAATGCTCATGAACAGAAAACTCAGAACGCAACTTCCATCAGCATCTCAGGTGATGGAAAAGAGAGATGTGAGGCGTGATGAGAGGCAAACTGAACTGTACAACAGAAACAGCACGACCTCTGAGACCACTTGCACATGAGGACATAGTGGCGAGTGAGATGTGATGGAGAATGGGACCGCTGGCAAAAGTGGTTAAAGAAACAACTCCCAGATCATAGGAAGTCATCACAGAGCATGGGAAAACAAGGAGGCGAAACCGACCGTCACTTACTGAAAGTGCCTCAGACAAAAATGAGAGTCCACAGACAGTGAAACAAGCGACATGCCATTTCCAGCCAAACCGAACAACCAGAAATGGCTGAGAACCAAAACTTAGAGACAGACAATAACGAACCGACTGAGGTGACACAAATCAGAAGATCACAAAGGCAAATTGTGAAACCGAAAAGACTGACTGAGGAAATGTAAGGAGTACTGAAAAAAAAAAAAAAAAAAAAAAGATGTGTTGATGTTGAATTGTAAACAGAGAAAAAAATGTGTTGATGTTGAATTGTAAACAGAGAAAAATTTGAACTTGTGATTCAGTGTACAAGGTTGACAAAGATGTAAAAAGAAATGGAATTTATTTTGTTTATTGAAAGTAGAGAAACAGTTTAAGTTTATAGTAGGACGACCTTTTACTTGAAAAAAAAAAGGGAGATGTATTGATATGTGAAGTTCAGATGGAGTCACCACTAGAGGGCAGTATGACCCCGGCCATGACCTGACTATAAAAGGAGTTGTACTGAGTCCACTGTGTGGTTAGTTGTTGTTGCAGTTGAAGTGACAAGTAAAAAGTCCTAACTGACACCCGGTGTGTGCGCCTCGTCATTACATTTCCAGGAGAACATTACACTCAAGATGAATGGGTCTCCATCAAACTCGTCCAGGCGGGGGCTCAGGCTGCGCTGGGCCGCTTAGTTCCGGCGGGTGCCCTGCTGGAGCTGGTGAACTGTTTGTCAGCGTAGTCCCAGTCTGGGCGGCCGGCTTGGGTTGCAGCTCATTGATCAGGAGGTGATGTCATCCTTCTGCAGTGGCTGGCACACTGTTGTGGCCCATCAGTCAAAAGAAAGGTGGCTGGTCCTAGCTGAGTAGTGATCCACGTCGGTGTTGGCCAGAAGGACTGCAGCCTTGTACGAGTGATCGGGTCGACATACCCAGACCCAATTGAGCACCATGAGTGAGGGTGCTCCGTTCGGCGTTCCTTCAAGAAATGTCACTCTGCAACCCTGTTGTTAGGGGAGAGTGTCATCTGATGGAGGATGTGGCCGTTTCTGTTCAGCTGCATTCTGCAATTCTTGCAGTGATGCGACAGCTCGAAGAGGCTCATGCTGCATGAGACGGTTCTGATGTTGAGCTTCTGTCCTGCTGCCGGGGAAAGGCTCCATTACTGGGATATCGTCTGGTGGGTCATCTGGTGAGGACATAGAGGTAGGCTGGTGTTACCACTGACGGGGTAGGCCTTACTTTCTTCTAGTCCTGCGTGACTGTGGATGCGGTCTGGCGCTCCTATGGTGGCTCCGTTGCTGTGTGGATGTGGTCTGGAGCTCCTGTGATGGCTCTGGGTCTACAGGGTACTGCTCGGTGTGCGGTGCAGAACAGGGAGTGGTTGTGTCCACTTCTTCGGGCCGTTATGCTCTGTGGAACAGTGAAATGTCCGATGAATAAAGCTACACACTTGTCGTAGGTTCCTGCAGGTCCTAGCAACCGAAAGATGTGCTGTCCCTCGATGCCAAGGCCATGAGTAGTAAGGCCCTTAGTCTAGCCTTGCTAACGTTAACGCAGGTTGAAGGCGGACATGTAGGTTTTAAATGATTCATGCCCAGTGGGATCAAGGATAGGGTGTTCACCAGCTCATTGAGGAACTTCGTGGAAAAGATGAAAATAAGTCTCCATTTTCTGGTTTTATGTTGATCATCCTCAGTGTTGCGTGGTCATCGTTTGGTTCCGTTGTTATGTTGAAATGATGCAGACACGTCCACGTGTTGAGGTTACCTTTATTAGATTTAGCACAAGAGAGTGGTACAGACTGTGGGTAGCGTTACAGGTAGAGCACCAAGAGAAACGGCTGGCCCTGGGCAGCTGTATAATATACCCCTGATGTGCTGATGTCACACTTGCATACATGCTACCACAGTGTGATGCATCGTGCCATTTCCCATATATCACAATGGTGACTATATGAAAAACAGCAATGGATAAATGTTTGAAGAGGAAAGATTCAGACTCTGAACTGGACCCTAAACTGATGGAGCAGCTGCCATGGTCAGACTCACCAAATGCTTAGTTGACAGAGTGAAAGAGAGACACTCAGATGTTATGGTTCACACTGTTTTTTTGTATTGTGAGCTGCTCTTGCCCAGACTTTGGCCTGCAGACTTAGCTCCTGTTCGAATGATGTATGCGTATGGTAAAATTTGCAAACACAAGACCTTTAAAAAGCCACACAATTGGAGAGGGGAGTCGTCTCAATAGAGTGATGTCTGAAGATGGAGTAGGTGGCGGTATTGCACCTGTAAGCTGGTTGCCAACCACCAATCAAATCTAAAAGAAGAAGAAGCCACATATTTGCATCTTCATGTGAGGAAATGGGAATGGAACATAAAACCTTATTGCTCCATACTAAGGTCTGATGGTTGCCGCGTGCAAAGTGGCTGCCTACGCGCATCAGCTTTTTTCATTTGTAACATTTTTGGTTGGTGGGGTTCCTCAAGATTTTTTCAATCGTGGCTCGTAAAAAAAACAACAACTCATAAATTAATGAGAAAAAAGTTGTCACTTTACAAGAAAAACTGACAGAAAAAGTCTCAAATCTTAAAAATGCAAAGTTAAATGAAAAATCTGATGAATTTAAAACTGAAAATAGCCATAAATTTTGACAAAAAGTCACAGTTTTACAAGAAAGAAACTACAAGTTAGTAATGTTATGTTAGTAATGTTGACCAGGAGGGACCATGGGGGTTCCGGTGCTATGCGGATCACTGGGCAGATGAAGGCAGAGATCTTCGCGGTCTGATCTCAGGCTTTCAAAACTGGCTTTTGGGATGTGGAACGTCACCTCTCTGGTGGGGAAGGAGCTGGTGCACGAGGTTGAGAGATACCTGCTAGATATAGTTGGGCTCACCTCAATGCACAGCTCTGGTTCTGGGACCAGATTCCTGGAGAGGGGCTGGAGCTTGGCCAACTCTGGAGTTGCTTCGGGTGAGAGGCGACAGGAAGGGGTGGGTATGCTTGTATCCCCCCCCGCCTTGCTGCCTCTATATTGGAGTTCTGCACCGTGGACAAAAGGGTAGTTTTCCCTGCCCTTCGGGGTTGAGAAATGGGTCCTGACCATCATTTTTACCTGTGCACCAAATGATGGTTCAGAGTACCACCCTTTTTGGAGTCTCTGGCTGAGGTGCTGGAGAGTGCTCCTTTTGGAGACTCCATTGTCCTACTGGGGGATTTCAATGCACATGTGGGCAACGACAGTGAAACCTGGAGTGGCATGATTGGGAGGAATAGCCTATCCGATCTGACCCGAGTGTTTACTGAGTTACTGAACTGCCTGTGCCAACCACAGTTTGTCCATAACGAACACCATGTTCAAGCATAAGGGTGTCCATATGCGCACCTGGCACCAGGACACCCTAGATCGCAGGTCGATGATTGATTTTGTTATCGTGTCATCAGACCTGCGACCACATGTCTTGGACACTCAGGTCAAGAGAGGTGCAGAGCTGTCAACTGATCACCACTTGGTGGTGAGCTGGATCTGATGGCAGGGGTGAACGCCACTCAGACCTGGTAGACCTAAACATATAGTGAGGGTGTGCTTGGAATGTCTGGCTGAGGTCCCTGTCTGGGAGGTCTTCAACGCCCACTTCCAAAAGAACTTCAACTACATTCTGAGGGAGTCTGGGGACATGGAGTCTGAAAGGCCATGTTCTCCATCTCCACTGTTGAAGCAGCTGCCCAGAGCTGTGGCCACAAGATTGTTGGTGCATCTCATGGTGGCAACCCCCAAATCAAGTGGTGGATACCAGTGGTGAGGGGAGTCATCAAGCTGAAGGAATCTTATTGGGCTTGGTTGGCTTGTGGGACTCCTAAAGTAGCTGAGGTGTACCGGCAGGCCAAGCGGAGTGCAGCTCAGGTGGTTGCTGAAGCAAAAACTCTGGTTTAAGAGGAGTTTGGTGAGGCCATGGAACAAGAATTTCAGTAGGCCTCGAAGAGATTCTGGCAAACTGTCCACCGACTCAGGAGGGGAAAGTAGCTTCCCTGTCCACACTGTATGGTGTGGGTGGGGTACTGCTGACTTCGACTGGGGACATTGTTGGGTGGTAGAAGGAATACTTGGAGGATCTCCTCAATCCCACTGACATGCCTTCCACAGAAGAAGCAGGGCTTGAGGATGAGGGGGACAACTCGCCCTTCACAGGGACTGAGGACGCCAAAGTGGTTAAAAAACTCTTTAGTGGCCAGCCCTGGGGGTGGACAAGATTCTCCCTGAGTACCTCAAGGCCCTGGATGTTGTAGGGCTGTAATGGTTGACACACTTCTGCAATGTTGTGTGGAGGTCGGGGACAGTGCTTTTTGCATGGAAAAATCAGGGTGGTGGTTCCTCTTTTTAAAAAGTGAGACCGGAGGGTGTGTTCCAACTTTAGGGGGATCACACTTCTCAGCCTCCATGGGAAGGTCTATGCCAGGGTACTGGAGAGGAGAGTCCGACCATTGGTTGAACCTCGGATCCAGGAGGAGCAATGTGTTTTTGCCATGGCACATCGGACCAACTCTTTACTCTCTCGAGAATCCTTGAGGGTTTGTGGGAGTTTGCCCAACCAGTCCACATGCGTTTTGTGGACTTGGAGCAAGCATTCGACTACGTCCCTCGTGGTCTCTTGTGGGGGGTGCTGCAGGAGTATGGGGTATCGGGCTCATTGTTACGAGCTATCCGGTCCCTATACGACCGTTGTGAGAGTTTGGTTTGTATTGTCAACACCCACTCAAACTCTTTTCCAGTGAGAGTTGGACTCCGCCAGGGCTGCCCTTTGTCACCGATCCTGTTGATAACACAGGGTTACAAAAACAATTTTTTTGTAAGTTGTCTGTGTTTTTTCAACTGATTCAAGACAATTTTGCACCGCTGAATCTGAAAATGACATCCGTTTCTCTCAATAAGGTGCTAAGTAAAAACCTGTACTTACTTAGTACTGTGCATGCACTTACCTTTATACAAAGGTAAGTACATGTAAATTGAATGTTACGTCATCATTGTTCAAAATTCGGAGAATTTCAAGACATAAAAAGAATTTTGCATCATAAAAACACCCATACATGTAAACAAAAACGTATAAAACAACATGTGGCCATAATTCAGAAAGTTGACCTGATTGAGCAAAACCAATGTGATTTTTGGATTCAGCACATCAAAATAGTCCTAAATCAGCTATAAAAAAAATTTAGACAATAAATCTGGTGTTGACTAGTGTAATTGTTCATATCCTGTTCAAGATATCTAGGCGCAGCCGAGGATCAGAGGGTGTCATCCTCGGTGACCACAGGATTTCATCTCTGCTGTTTGCAAATGATGTTGTCCTGTTGGCTTCATCGACCAATGACCTACAGGCCTTGCTGAGACAGTTTGCTACTAAGTGTGAAGTGGCTGGGATGAGAATCAACACCTCTGAGTCCATGGTCCTCAGCCGGAAAAAGGTGGATTGTCCTCTCAGGGTTGGGGACAAGCTCGTGCCCCAAGTGAAGGAGTTTAAGTATCCTGAGGTCTCATTCACAAGTGAGGGGAGAATGGAGTGAGAGCTTGACAGATGGATCGGAGCAGCCTCTGCAGTGATGCGGATGTTGTACCAGTCTGCTGTGGTGAAGAGGGAGCTGAGCTCTAAAGCAAAACTGTCAATTTACCGGTCAATCTATGTTCCTACCCTCACCTGTGGTCATGAGCTTTGGGTAATGAACGAAAGCATGAGATCATGGATACAAGTGGCTGAAATGAGCTTTCTCCATAGGATTGCTGGACTCACCCTCAGAGATAGGGTGAGGAGCTCAGTCATCCAGGAGAGGCTCAGAGTGGAACTGCTTCTCCTCCACATCGAAAGGAGCCAGTTGAGGTGGTTTTGGGCATCTGATCAAGATACCTCCTGGACGCCTCCTACTTGAGGTGTTTTGGGCACGTCCCACTGGGAGGAGACCCCGGAGCAGACCCAGGACACGCTGGAGAGACTACATCTCCCAGCTGGCCTGGGAACGTCTTGGTATCCCTCTCTGAAGAGGTGGAACAGGTGGCCAGGGAGAGGGAAGTCTGGGCTTCTCTGCTTGAGGCTGCTGTCTCCGTGAACCAGACCTCCAGAAAAGCGGTAGCAAATCGATGGATGGATGGATGGATGTTGACAGTTATACTTTTAACTCAGCTGTTTTAGCTTCATTTTAAGGCTCAAACATGTGTTGTGGCTCCATGGAGAATTTTTTTTTCAAAAAACTACTCAAAATGGTTCCATAATTGCTGATCCCTGGTATATACACACAAACTGACTTGAGAAATAAGCAAGCTACATCTTTGGTGTACTGCCAAAGCCCTAGATCTCATGGCTGAATTAAGTACTGAGATGCAGACACAAAAAACCAAGGGGCCTCTTACTCAAAGGCAGCAAAATGGTGTTTTGTGGATTTTAACCCTATAAGATATGGCTAACACATTTACCAGTAAAACATGAAAACCTTCACTTCTCAAAGTAATACATGGTGGGGACGTGAAATGAAGAAGCTGAGTGATTTTATAAATCAGATTTAATGACGGCTTCACATCCCCAACATGTCTCATCCAAAAGCAGAAGCAGGAAAAGAGGCTGAATGCAGTCAGACCCCCGTACTTATGCATCATCAAACAAAAGCCAACATCATTATGCATTACACAACAAAAGCCAACTTCACACGTCCTTGTCATATCCTTCCGATGTCCTCCGTTCCTCCACCTGACCCCAGGGGGTCAGGAAGTCTTTTCAGGTCTGCACCCGCCGCTCCTCCATCTCCTCGTTGCGGTGGAGACTCATTGTCCTCTTCTGAGACGTGAGGTCATTCCACACATGTAATTACAACACATTCTCCTGTGTCTATCATATGCAGAAATGGATACATGAACTACAGCCCCCCCCCCAAACGTCTAAGAAAAGGACAACATGTGTAGGTTTGCAGACTATGATGACATCATCGGCATAATTATACGAGTTGATCACATTAAAAAACACAGTGATTACCATAACCATACAGTCTATGCCCCCTGTCCGCCTTAAAACTGTTATGATAACCCCGACAGCATATCCTAAAACACGTTATCACATTCACATCAGTCTGTGTGTCGTCTGGGTTTCAACAGTCTTCCGAATCTGCTGTACGCCTGCCTCGGCGTCACAGCGGCGCTGTCTTGTAAGGGATCTGCAGCTTGAGGAAAAAAATGGTTATTTCATCCCTGCGGGGGGTTTGGGACGTGTCCCTTGGGAGGTGTACCACGTCAAGGTGCTCTCGACACCCGTGCAGGTTCGTCGCTCAACATGAAGGCAGGCTTGAGTCTGTCAATGCTGACTGTCTCTTTTCTGTCCCCCAAATCCAGCACAAAATGCTTATCACCAGGTTCCAGCACTCTATATGGGCCATCATACGGTGGGCGGGAGGTTGGCTTTAAAGCGTCGTGCCTAACAAAAACGAACTCGGCATTTTTTAAAGCCTGGGGAACAAAAATCCGCGGAAAAGTGTGATGAACCCGGGCCCGGGAGCATGTCCGCTCCCGTGCTGCTTAGTGTCTCAGAGCTGAGAGGCACCCCGGCTCTGGGTGTTCCGGTAAGAATTCACCGGGGAGCCTGAGAGGTTGTGCAAACACTAACTCTGCTGGGGAGGCGTCTAGATCCTCCTTGGGCGCAGAACGCAACCCCAATAAAACCCATGGTAGTTTGTTAACCCAATTTGCATCCGTTAGTGACGCTCTGAGGGCAGCCTTCAAAGACCTATGAAAACGCTCGCATAAACCGTTAGCCTGTGGGTGATACCGGTAGTGCGATGGATTGACGCCCCTAAGCTGCTGGCCATCACAGACCAGAGCTCTAAGACAAACTGAGGACCCCCTGTCGGACGTGATGTCCGACGGGACCCCCGAAACGTGCCACCCAGGTCGTTAAAAAAACGCGAGCTACTTCTGCGGCTGTAGTTGACGTCAGCGGGACCGCTTCTGGCCAACGTGTGGTTCGGTCCACCATTGTTAAAAGGTTGTTGAACCCCTGCGACGACGGTAGGGGGCCCACGAGGTCGACATGCACATGGTCAAACCTCCTGGCCAGAATTGGGAACAGTTCTAAAGGAGCTTTCGTGTGTTTGTGAATTTTGGCGCGCTGGCAAGACATGCATGTTCTTGCCCACTCCTTTACGTGCTTGCGCAGGCCCGGCCAAACAAACTTCTCCGCCACCATTTTCACCGAAGCGCGCACTCCCGGGTGTGCCAGGGAGTGAATCGAGTCAAAAACACGGCGGCGCCACGCGGCCGGGACTACCGGGTGAGGTCGCCCGGTTGACACGTCGCAGATTAAGGGGGGCACACCGTCACGTAAACCCCTGCTCTCCAGCCTTAACCCTGTTGGTCCAGACTGGAGCGCGCGCACGTCCGCGTCACTGCCTTGTTCCGCTGCCATGGCTGTGTAATCTATCCCTACGTGGACTGGGGCCGCGTACGTTTCCGTGTTGGGCTCGCGCCCTGCGGCTGTGGTAGTATGATCTGCCTCCGCGTGCCCTGACGATGTCACGGCGCGGGAGAGGCAATCTGCCACCACGTTGAGTTTGCCCGCTATGTGCCGAATGTCTGTGGTAAATTCCGAAATGGCGGCCAGTTGCCTTTGTTGCCGGCCCGACCAAGGGTCTGAGATTTTAGACATCGCAAAAGTGAGCGGTTTATGGTCGACAAAAGCCGTGAAACGCCGACCTTCCAGCCAAAACTGGAATGGGCGGATGGCTAAATGAAGCGCTAACAGCTCTCTGTCAAACGTGCTGTATTTGCGCTCGGTTCGTTTAGGGATTTGCTAAAAAAAGCTAGCGGTTGCCAAACCCCATTAACGTGTTGCTCCACAACCGCCCCTATGGCCAAATCTGATGCGTCCGTGGTAAGCGCTATGCGGGCCGAGGGGTCCGGGGTGGGCCAAAAGCGCGGCATCAGCCAGGGCTCTTTTTAACTCCGCGAAAGCGTGTTCCCGCTCCGGGGACCACACGACCGCGCTGGAGGGCTTTTTGCTTTCTAAGCGCGGCGTTAAACGGCTGCATGAGCTGAGCTGCGCGGGGTAGGAACCGGTTGTAAAAATTTACCATTCCCAAAAATTCTTGCAGCGATCTGACCGTTTGTGGTCGGGGAAAATTTGCCACTGCGCGCACTTTGTCGGGCAATGGGACTGCCCCTTCTGCGGAAACGCGGTGTCCCAAAAAATCAATCTGTGTTACACCGAATCGGCACTTGGTTGGGTTAATTATTAACCCGTGTTCTTCCAGCCTCTGAAAAACTGTAGTGAGGTGATTTTCGTGTTCCTCCTCGGTCGCGCTGGCGACCAAAATATCGTCGAGGTAGATAAACACGAAAGGAAGATCGCGTAACACAACGTCCATCATACGCTGAAACGTTTGCGCTGCGCCTTTCAGGCCAAAAGGCATACGGAGAAACTCGAAAAGACCAAAAGGGGTTATTATGGCCGTTTTAGGGACATTCTCAGGTCGGACTGGGACTTGGTGGTAGCCGCGGACCAGGTCTATTTTAGAAAAAATATGCGCACCCGCCAGATGTAGTGAAAAATCTTGGATGTGTGGGATCGGGTAGCGGTCATGAGCTGTAGCATTGTTTAATCTGCACAATGCCCAGTTTTTCCAGGCTGGCGAACTCGTCGCGTGCTATGGCGAGCTTGGTCGCGTCTAAGCGCCAAGCTTTAGCGAACACCGGGGGGCCCGTTGTGGGAATGAAGTGCTCCACCCCGTGTTTCGCTACTGTTGCCGAAAATTTGGGAACTGTGAGTGCTGGAAATTGGGTGAGGAGTTTGCCAAACTTACCTCCTGCCGTGGCGACGTTGGCCTGCATGGGTGGTGGGGACACTCAAGCTGAACAGGGGGTAGAAGAGAATGACAGTGCATTGATTAAGCGTCTGTTTGCAAGATCAACCAACAACCCATGTGAACATAAGAAATCAGCCCCTAACATGTTGAAACTCACCGCCGCTATGATAAAGGTCCACTCATACGTGCGGCCGTGTAAGGAGAGAGACAAGGTCCTTTCACCATAAGTGCTGATGATTGAGCCGTTCGCTGCCATTGCCCCGTTGCCGCGGGGTCCAGCCACCCGGTCAGCATAGGATGGGGTGATGAAACTCCTTTGAGCTCCGGTGTCTATGAGGAATTGTCGCCCGGAGCCTTCATCAGTTATGTAGAGCAGCTTGTTGGCCTCGCCGAGAGCCGTAGCTGCTAACGGTTCCCGGCTTTGGAGTTTTCCGAGCTCTTGAAAGTGCAAGGTGGTACACACTTGTATGCCCTCTCAGCGAATCGCCGGTGGTAGTAGCAGAGTTCATCTCGTCTGTTGCGTCGCGGCCGCGTCGCTGCCATGGTGGGCAAGGTTTGTTCCGTTGCTTCTGGCTCCCTGATGTCCTGGGCTTCTGCACCGAGGTCTGCCGCTGCTGCTGTGGTCATCTGCTCGCCGCAGGAGTTGAGGAGTCGCTGTGCTTCTCGTGCCAGCGCGCGGAAGTCCTGCTGGGTCTTACAACTCATGCTGGCCAGAGTCCCTCTCATGTACGGTGGGAGAGTGCTGAGGAAGATGTGCTGAAAGAGGAAGTTGTCATTGTCTGTCTCTCTCAGCTGAAGCATGTCTTCCATCAGGGCCAACGGTCTGCGCCTACCGTGGCCATATATCGCCAGTAGTCTCTTGGCCCTTTCCTCAGCCGAGGGAACAAAGCTCTCGATGAGAGTAGCCTTCAGCTCCTCGTATTTGTCGCTGGCGGGCGGCTGCTGTATCACGCTCCGCGCGCATTGCGCTGTGGCGGCGTCGAGCCTGGCGACAACGTGGTAGAACTTGGTTTCGTCCGTTGTCGCCCCTGCGAGCGCAAACCTGTGCCTCAGCCTGCTTGAACCACGAGTTTGGGTCATTCTGCCAGAAATTCTGGGAGCTTAATGGCGGACGGCGCTTGCTTGGGCCGCCCCCGACGAGTCTGCAACGGGAGAACGCCTTTGATCCATTCTCACGTCTGGTCACCAATGTGGGGAACGTGAAATGAAGAAGCTGAGTGATTTTATAAATCAGATTTAATGACGGCTTCACATCCCCAACATGTCTCATCCAAAAAGCAGAAGCAGGAAAAGAGGCTGAACGCAGTCAGACCCCCGTACTTGTGCATCACCAAACAAAAGCCAACATCATTATGCATTACACAACAAAAGCCAACTTCACATGTCCTTGTCATATCCTTCCGATGTCCTCCTGTTCCTCCACCTGACCCCAGGGGGTCAGGAAGTCTTTTCAGGTCTGCACCGCCGCTCCTCCATCTCCTCGTTGCGGTGGAGACTCATTGTCCTCTTCTGAGACATGAGGTCATTCCACACATGTAATTACAACACATTCCCCTGTGTCTACCATATGCAGAAATGGATACATGAACTACATACACACCATTTAGTTAGGCTCTTAAAGAATGAGCAGTAAATACTCAGGTACGTTCATTTTATCTTCTTTTCCAATAATTAATTTAAAGTTTCTTTTTGTCAGAGAAAAAGGTAGAAGATGTTTGTTTTTTACCTTAACATGTTTCGATTGACACCTGCAGTCATCTTCAGAAGCATCAGCTGATTGCTGTGACATGTCATTTATCAGCTGTTTTCCTTAACACAGGCATGTCCAAAGTCCGGCCCAGGGGCCAAATGCGGCCCATGTTCAAATTTCCACCAGCCCGCAACCTCTGTCATAAAATCAGTAATTTGCGGCCAGCCAGCACTCTATTTTATATTTCACCAGAAGATGGCAGCAGCCCTGTGGCTGCACTCCCGCTGCGTGACCCTTGTGTGACCCTTTCTAGCACACTACTAAAATGGCAACTGTAACTAAAAAAAGGAAAGTTGACAGTGAGGGCCAGCACTTCCAGGACAAGTGGAAATTGGAGTATTTTTCACTGAAATACAAAACAACTGTGTCTGCCTAATTTGCCAAGAGACTGTGGCTGTTTTCAAGGAATTCAATATCAAGAGGCACTACCAGACGAAACATGCTAATTACAAACAAGCTAACTGGAAACAAACACGGCGAAAGTTGAAGCAACTAGAAGATGTTTTAACGGTACAGCAGTGCTTTTTCACAAGAGCCAATGAGTCAAATGAAAATGCCACAAAAGTGAGCTACGAGGTGGCAACACTGATTGCCAAGCACTGCAAACCTTTTACTGAGGGTGAATTTATTAAAGACTGCATTGTGGCACATATGTTTGGTTCATATTTCCCACAAGAGTGTGGCACATATGTCTGGTTCATATCTCCCACAAATGTATGGCTTATGTGGATTGGGGCTTCACGTCTGGAGGAAAAAAGAGTCTGGATCGATGGGGGCCGACAGGAGATGTCGAGGAGGTGTGAAGTCGGACCCTGTCTCAGAGAGGAGGCCCTGGGGGGATCCCCGGAACATCGGAGAATAAGAGACAATGGTGAATCTTCAGAGACTTGCATTGTGATTAAATGTTTGCAGAAGCACCATGTGACTTGAGTTCTTAATCCCCCGGAGGTATAAGAATGTGATGTGACATGATTCTGCCTCTTCTTGCTTTTGAGAATGTTGGATGATTGTGTTCTGCAATAAAGCCGAACCTGAGAAATAAACTCAAGTCTCGTCATTGAACACAACTTCCACAGCATGATGAAAATGGTGGAGAAAATTTGTCCTGAGAAAGAAGCAAGAGTTTGCCAGTGTTTGCCTGGCACGTAACACTGTGGTACGGAAAACTGAAGACGTTTCATCTGATATTAACAGACAGTTAGAGGCAAAAGGAGTAGCGTTTGACTTTTTTCGTTAGCCTGCAACGAAAGCATGGATACATCTGACACCACTCAGTTACTGATTTTTTTTAAGAGGAGTGGACAATGAAATGAATGTGAGTGAAGAGCTACTGATGAACAAAGATGGCGGCCGGGACGGTCACACTTTTTCAATGCTGAGACAAAGTTGCTGATTTTGCCACTAAAATAATTAACCAACAGCGAATATCTGATCGGCATTTGTGACGCACACGCACGGGCTGAATTTCCACCTTGGTTGAAATACCCCTTTGTTCGCCTTTCACAGGGCTCTGTGAGTAAACTGATTGGCATTTCTTTTTCGTGGTTCGCTGCTACGCTTTACCCGAAGCGTTTGCTAAGCTAACGCTATCACTATAGCTAACACCATAGCTAACACCATAGCTAGTCGTAGCACCTAACACCGACACAAAGAAGCGACTCTGTCCCCGGTGATTGAGGCTCACCGGAGGAACTAACCGAGGCAACAGTTGGACGGGAGCAGGATCGGAGTTCGGGTGCAGCGGTGGTGGGAGACGGGGACCAGTGGAGGACCACCGGGGCCCCAGCCGGACAAGAGCCGGAGTGGAGCCCAGTTACAGCGGTGGGGCTCAGCGGAGGATCTACTGAGGAAGACGGTGGTAGGTGGCGGGGCTACCGGGACCCCAGCTGGACAGGAGCAGGATCGGAGCTCAACTACAGTGGCGGTGGGCAGCGGGATTTGGTGGAGGAGCGGCCAGTACCCCGGCTGGACAGGAGCCCAATTGCAGCGGGACTAGCAGCGGAGGGGGCTAGCTGAGGCCCAGCTGGATTCGAGGTTGGTCGGATCGGATACCGGCAACACCAGCAGAGATTGTTTTACTATCAGCAGGTCAGTAAAAATGCCACCAAAGAAGGAGGAAATGGAAGAGATCAAAAAATCTCTGAACTTCTTGTCAGAAGAACTGACCAAAGTGGCTAGTCAACAGGCTAAATTATTAGGGCTAATGGAAGAAGTCTGAGAATTAAAATTAACAATTAAGGAAAAAGACAAAAAAATTGCGGACTTGGAGCGACGCGTCGAGGATCTTGAACAATGTTCTTGTATGGATGATCTAATTATAAGTGGACTAGACATTAAATATCAATCATATGCTCATGCTACAGCAGGAATGAGAGGTGAGGAGGCTCCCGCAAGTGAATCAGTCTCCCTGGAAAATCAGGTGCTTCAGTTTCCTTGATAGTAGAAATATAAAGGTAGAAGCAAATGCAATTTCAGCCTGTCATGCTTTACCCAGAAAGGATAATAAAACAAAGAAATCAATTGTGATGCGCTTTGTGAACAGAAGGGTAAAGAATGACATACTGAGGCAGGCCAGAAAGTTACGGGGAACAGAAGTTTACCTAAATGAACATCTAACAAAAACTAATGCTGAAATAGCACAGCAAGCACGGATGCTTAAAAGACAAAATAAAATACAGGCAACATGGACAAGAAATTGTAGAGTTTGGATCAAACTAAATGGAACACCTGAGGAAGCAAAGAGTATAATAATCAGAGATGTTACTGACTTAAATAAATACAGATGAACACTGATTAAGAAAATTAAGAGACTATGATAATCCATATCCACACACACGGCAAGAATAGTTCTTTTGACATACCATGTCAATGTACTTTAAAAAAAAAACCCTAAACAAAACAAACAAAAAAACTTATGACTGACTCGAGTAGACATCAATCATCCCCAGTTGGAGGAAGTCATTTGACACAGAGTGAGGAAATTCAAACTCTGAAAATATGCCATTATGCTGAACATAAACTACAAGAGATGGAGAATGATACTGATCCTGATAACCACTTTTTCAATAATATTCATAATCATTGTGAATATTACACTGAAAGCAATTCAAAAGTCAAGTGCAACTAGATGGTAAACTATCAATAATACACTTCAATAGCAGAAGTCTTAACAAAAGCTTTCCACAGATTCAGGACTATTTAAAACAGCTAGAGCAGAAAATTTACAGCTATCGCAGTCTCTGAAACTTGGCTTAATGAAGAGCAGGCTCCTCTGATGGCAATAGAGAGATATCAGATGTTTCATATTAACAGATCTCAAAAAAGGGTGGGGTGTTGCACTGTATACTGATGACCTGTATAGGTGTAAGCTTGTAAATGGAATGTCCTTTGCACTACCAGGGATTTTGGAATGTGTTACTGTTGAGATTGACCAAGATAAAACAAAAAATCTAATTATAAGTTGTATATATAGAATGCTGGGAACTTGCACTGAGACATTCAGAGATAAATTAGTCGAGCTGTACAATAATATACCAGTAAGAAAATGGTAGTAATTTGTGGAGATTTCAATAGTTGATTTACTAAATCCATATCAACAAAAATGTAATTACAGAGTTCATGAATTCTATGTACAGCATGAGTCTATATCCCACAATAACACATCCCAGTAGAATCACAGTTCACACTGCTACACTTATTGACAACCTGTTTGTTTAATATTATTGATAAGAAAATAGAAAGGGGATTATTGATAAATGATATATAGTGACCATTTGCCAACCTTTGCACTTATCCATGGCCACACGGGGCCAATACAGAAAAAATTTTAAAATCGTTCAGATACAATCACAAAATGCAATCAGTTCTTTTAAAGAGGTACTTGCTGAAGCAGAACTGGACAAAAGTTTTATGTATCAGATGTAATGGAAGCCTATGACACATTTATAAACTCTGTAACCACTCTTTATGAATAAAAATTGTCCATTAGTAAAGAAAAAATTTAAACATAAATTTGCCGATAAGCCATGGTTAACCAAAGGATTACAAAAGGCATGTAAAAAGAAAAATTTATTATATAAAGCGTTTCCTAAAGAAAAGGACAAAAGAAGCAGAGCAGCGGTATTAAAACACAAAATAAGATAACATATATAATAAGATGTAGTAAAAGAGACTTTACAGTAAAGAACTGGAGAAAAACAGAGACAATATATTAAAATACATGGACAATAC
Organism: Pholidichthys leucotaenia; assembly: GCA_020510985.1. Lineage (NCBI taxonomy): Eukaryota > Metazoa > Chordata > Actinopteri > Cichliformes > Pholidichthyidae > Pholidichthys > Pholidichthys leucotaenia. The sequence continues at coordinate 94,530,911 of CM035850.1, read as the reverse complement.
TTAACAATATTCTTGGAAATAAAAACAGAATACAAGCTACCCAACCGATTTTTCAAAAATAATAAAACGACTCTGAGTGGGAATGCAGTTTCACCTGCAGATGAATTTAATAACTTTTTTGTTAACATTGGTCCTAATTTGGCTTGAGAAATACCTATTATGGCACCCACAGTGATACAATAAGCAAATACACTGCTATAAAAGACTCCATTTTCATAAAGAACAGACGAGAGAGAGGTCATTGAAAGTGTTAAATCGTTTAAAAGTAAAACTATCTACGGACTGTGATGTACTGACATGCTCTTAGTCAAAACTATTATTGAATGCTTAGTGAAACCACTGACATATATCTGTAACCTGTCTCTTCAAACGGGTATATTTCCCAATGCAATGAAAATAGCTAAAGTAATTCCGATATACAAGACGGGTGACAGAGGGGAATTCTCAAACTATAGACCAATTTCACTATTGCCGCAATTTTCCAAGATACTTGAAAAAATATTCTATGAGAGAATTGACAACTTCATACTGAAGAATAATTTATTGTGTGAGCAGCAATATGGGTTCAGACACAAGAGGACAACTGCATTTGCGCTAATGGAATTTATAGAAAAAATATCAACTGCCATTGAAAATAAAGAGTATTCAGTAGGGGTATTCCTGGATCTTAAAAAAGCATTTGATACAGTGGATCATAATTTACTATTAAGAAACTATAAAATTGTGGTATTATGGGGGTAGCACTGTCCTAGTTATGTAGTTACTTAAAGAATAGATATCAGTATATATGTGTTGGTAACAAAAACTCACAGTTACTGAAGGTTACTTGTGGAGTCTCACATGGTTCAGTTTTGGGGCCATTGTTATTCAATATGTTATAAATGATATATGTAAAGTTTCAGAAAAAATGGATTTTATAGTGTTTGCCGATGACACTAATTTATTATGCAGTGGAAGCAATTTGGAACAACTTTTGGATACACTTAGAAAGGAATTAGGAAAGCTTAAATTGTGGTTTGATTCAAACAAATTAACGCTCAATTTAAGTAAGACAAAATTTATAGTTTTTAACAACCATCGCAACAACTTAGTATCTAAACTCAGTGTAAATGGTGTAGAGATTGAAATGGTATCCGAAACTAAATTTCTTGGAGTAATAATTGATAATAAACTGTGTTGGAAGTCACATATTAATTTGTATTAAAGGTAAAATATCCAAATCAATTGCAATACTACACAGAGTGAAATATTTGCTGAATCAACCCACACTATATACCTTGTATCATTCATTAATACTCCCATACATGACATATTGTACTGAAGTATGGGGAAATACATATAAAACAACATATATCCAGTCTTTATGCTTCAGAAAGAGCTATTAGAATAATAAACAAAGCTGCTCACAGGGAACCAACAAACCCACTTCTTCTTAAATTAAAAGCTCTCAAGTTGAAAGATCTGGTTGACTTTAAAACTGCAGTAATAATGTTTAAAGTGAAGACTCTATCACTGCCCACAAATATCCAAAAGTTGTTCCAAATAAGGGAGAAACAATATCATTTCAGAGGAACATGTATATTTCAAAAACCTTCAGTGAGAACTACCACCAAGCAACACTGTGTTTCAGTGCAAGGAGTCAGATTATGGAACGATTTTGGACCTGAATTAAAATCATGTACAACGCTTGGACAATTTAAACAAAAACTAAAGGAAGAAATACTCCAAACATATATCAAGATGACATGTAAAATCACATAAGGATCGTCATATCCAGTCTGCGTTGTGTTGTAGCTTAGTTTTTTTGTCACATTTTGTCTTAGCTTTGTTCTGAATTGTAATCGCTCTTGTTTTGTTTTTCTTTTGAATTCTTGGATGGAACATGGGTGGGCAATATAAGCTGCGGCTTCAGCCATCACCCATTTCGGATAACTTATGTTGAACTGTATAATCAGAGGAGGTTATTGTCTAATTTGACCCTTGTTGGATTTTCTTCCCCTTTTGTTATATTATTACCTCCGCCAGGCGCAGGCCGCAGGAGGTTATGTTTTTGCCAGCGTTTGTCTGTCTGTTTGTCTGTCCTGTTGGTTAGCAAGATAATTCAAAAGTTTTGGACGGATTTCCATGAAACTTTCAGGCGTTGTTGGAAATGGTACAAGGAAGAACTGATTAAATTTTGGGGATGATCCGCACCCACCGTCTGGATACAGGAATTTTTTAAAGGATTCTTTAACATTATGAGATACGGCCATTTTCAACATGTGTGCAGGCGCAATGGAGGGCGCTGGTCATCGTGTCTGACGAACACGAACTCCGCGTTCTTCAAAGTTTTAGGCACAAAAGCACGCAGAAACAGTGGTGGGCCGGGCCCGGCAGCGTGCCTGTGTTAGCGCTACGCTGCAAAAGCTGAGACAGGCAGCTGTCCGGCGAGGGATTATTTGGCAGAAATTCCCCGGGCAGCCATAGGGGCTGTGCAAAAACAAGCTCTCTGCCAGGGAAGCTTCCAAATCCTCTTTTGCCGTGGAGCGCAACCCCAATAAAACCCATGGCAACCTGTCTACCCAATTTGCATCCGTCAGTGAAGCCCTGAGTGCTGCTTTCAGTGATCTATGAAAACGCTTGCATAACCCATTTGGCCTGTGGGTTGTACGCGGTTGTGCGATGAATTGCAACGCTCGCAGCCTGGGAGTTGCAGATGGACACAACAGCAACACTTCAGTTTATTACCTCCGCCAAAGGAAGTAATGCTTTTACTACTGAACCACTAATCCTATCATTGTGAATCCAATTGGCTAGACATATGTTTTCATGGTCAAGGAATCTGAAAACGTACAACACAAACACTGTATGGGGGGGGGAACTGTGGCGTTTGGCGGAGGTCCTGCGCTCTCCGAGTGCTTTTCTAGTTCTGTTTCTTTTTAATCTGTACTTTTAATCTATCCGAAATAAAGATTCAGTCATTCATTCATTCATTCATTCATTCACTCTACCTCTAGACCTTAAGGACCAAACAACAGGAATAGGTTTATTTGTTTCCGTTTGTTTGCCATAGATGACATGAAACTACCATGGAATAAAGTCACTGGGATATTACGGATGGCGCACCGGCCATGGCTGGTGAGCAAAGTGGATTATCAATTCTAGTCTGTAGCAAAGGTCAGTGAAGAAGGAGGCAAAGCTATAAAACTCCACTGATTATTCACCAACAAGTTCTCTGTGCCGAACATCTGAAATATGATCATGTTATGAAACCGGTGATAAAGGGTATTAATTATATTCGTTCCAAAGCCCTGTGGCCACCGCCAGTTTCAACAGGTTTCTACTCGCATCCAGGCTGAATATGGAGATGTTTGTTGTATCACAATGACATAAGATGGCTCAGTTGGGGGTCTGCGCTGCAGCGTTTCTACTCTCTTAGGGAGAGAGTGCGGTCAATTCTTGGCAAAAAAGGGACAGCCGATGCTAGAACTATCTGATCCTATTTGGCTGGCCGATTTGGGATTTTTAGTTGACATAACACGACATCTGAACGCGCTGAACACGAGCCTTCAGGGGCAAATTGCAGTGGTATGCCAACTGTATTCACACATCAAAGCCTTTGGGACCAAGCTGCTACTTTTCCAAAGGCACCTGTCACAAACGCAGCCCAATACCACACATTTCCCATCGCTGCAGGAAATAATGACCGGTTTTCCACAGAACAATATCAGTGCACAAATGAGGAGGTATGCAGCAGACATCTCATGTCTGGCTGAAGAGTTTCAACGGCGCTTTCGGGATTTTGAAGCTATTGAAAAGGAGATCACGTTTTTTTTCCTCTCCTTTCTCCGTGGACCCTGATGACGCTCCAGACCACCTGCAGTTGGAGCTCACCGAGCTGCAGTGTGACACCAAGTGTCACAGTCAGCACCAGCAACTCCCTCTTGTCAACTTGTACCGCCAGCTGGATAAAGGCACGTTCCAAGAGATTCGAGCATTTGCTAAGAAAATGCTGAGCGTGTTTGGCTCAACACACTTGTGCGAGAAGACATTTTCGGTTATGAACATTAACAAGAACCGTGTGAGGACAAGACTGACTCACCTGCGTGACATCTTGCACATCAGAACCAGTTTTTGAGCCAGACCTGGCCTATTTACTGCAGTCGAGAACTTAGTATCACCCTTCACATTAGTGCAGGAAAGTTATTTGTTTAGTCTTCTGAGGTGAATAAATTCTAAAATCTCAGTGTATTGATTTTTTGTTTTTCTGATGATCAAAACCACAGTTTTGAATATGCGCCGAGTCTTTTTAATCCGTGAATCATTTGTTCTTTTGCTTTTGAATTGACAATCAAACTGGGTCTCGTAAACCCGACAACTTAAATATTAAAATCAAATTCGGTCCGGCAGCCCATTTTTCCATTTTGTATTTTCGATTTGAGTCTAAAATTGAATCAAGAAAAACATGACCTTTTTCGGTTTTGATATCCGATCGAAATCAAATAGCAAATTTTTGATTTTTTGATGGTCGAATTGAAAAACCAACGAACCAGCGATACAAAGGATTTCATATAGCCCTCCTGTGTTTCTTGTACTTCTGATAAGATAACTGTGGTGTCATTTTCCTGTTTCAATGTTTTGAATTTAGAAGTTTGCAGTGAGCATTTAATAGTGAAATATTATGTAATGTTTCAAATTAATATAAATATGTTTATCTTCCCCAAGGTTTTTTTTTTCCTGACAGACATTTTCTTCATTTTATGAGGTCTTCAAATATGAAAGGTTAGAGTGATTTTGGTAAAAACATGTTTAGATTTATTTGCTGTTCTGTGTGAAGAACGAAAAGTATTCCATTTGCATAAAAACCTTCATGAAATAGTTCATTTGCCATTTAATGTTAATGGTTCAAAGAATGTCAGGCTGAATGGTCGGCCCCCCACCACCATTTTCCACCTCTCACCAAATCTGGCCCTCTTTGCAAAAAGTTTGGACGCCCCTGCCTTAACAGCTGACCTGCTGGTGTCTCTGTTTATGGCAGCCCTGCCGCCATCACTGCGTGAATGTGTGCATGAATGGGTGGACAGCAGGATCTGTAAAGCGCTTTGGTCATCCAGAGATGAGAAAAAGCGCTATATAAGTGAACACCATTTAACATGTTAAGGTAAAAAACAAACATCTACCTTTTTGTCTGACAAAAAAGAAACTAAATTAATTATAAGAAATGAGCAGATTACACTTTCTGGGTTTTATGACATCATAAACCAACAAGCCCCACCTTCAGTCCTCTACATTTGCAAAACAAAAACACACCTATTTATTTGTGATTAGTCCACTCAGAAAACCTTTACCTGATCAAATAAGGGGCTCATTATTATCATAAAGCAGACCAAAAACCAACTGTTTCAACAGAACTACAGACAGCTTTTTTGAGGTGCTATTAACCAAGACAGAAATGTCTTCTGGTCTTTAAAACTGATACTGAATGTCCCTTGACGATGGCAAACCTTTAAAACTGATCTCTGAACAAGCCACAATATGCTTTTGGGATGCTCATTAATATTAAAGAGCCCCTGATCTGATTGGGTAAAGGCATTTTGAGTGGGTCAACCCACAAGTCAGGAGTTTGTTTTGCTACCTTAGTGTACAGGAGGAGGGGCTTATTGGTTTGTGACTGTCATAAAAAACAAAGAGGCGCAATCCCTCGGTTTTCTTTAAGAGCTTTCACCAAGCCCTGTGTGTATTTCTTTGTGATATGAAGTTTTAATACTTAACCAGTAAACAAATGACCTCAGCCATATTTTGTAAGGGATTAAAACCTATGAAAACACATTTTACATTAGTTAGCTCTGAGTGGACAAGCTAGCGCTACAGTTAGCAAGAGTGATATACCTGTAAGGGCGAGGACAGCGTGAATGCAGTCAAGGAATTTCTTAAAGTGACAGGCCCTGAATTGAAGCATTCTCAGGCTGGAATTTTTTAATAATGCTGCAATAATTAGACATTTAAAGGGCATTTGAAAAAAATATGTCACAAACATTCATTATGACCAAGTGAACTGTTAAAATGTGGGGGGGAAACTGCAATTCAATGACCCCTTTAATATTCTGTCCCACATCCTCAAAATGCCATCCAAGTCCAAATATCCATAAATATTAAAAAAAAACAACGTTTAAAAGGCATGTCAAGAGGCTCTCCATGCGCCTCTCCAACTGCGCACAGTGAGGGGAGAAAATAAGGACGAGGATTTAAATGCTGGATAACACCACACACACATTATTAACACACAAGTAAACATAGACAAAACAGCTCGGGTACACTAAGAGTTCTCTAGGCCGCCACAACACACACACTGGAGATTAAACAGTGGCGGAACAGCGCACAGGCAGTTACTCACGTGGGGGGAGGCAGGACCCCCCCCTATGTCGTCACAGCTGCGAATCCACGAGCACACAGACAGGCCTTAGTGACGTGACGGTGGACAGGGAAAACGACCATCCAACCCGCGTTACATGATCCAGCGGCGTCGTGTAGCAAAGAGCTCCTTTAATACCGACGCCGCTGGCGTGACAAATAAGGAACACCTGGGCGAGCGCGGGAAAGATGATTACCGGGGCGAACAGCTGGCTGTCAGAAAGGGGGGCGTGGCGGACAGGCCAGAGCGGCAGCTACTGGCAGGAACAGATACGGTGCGCGGAAATGAAAACAACAAGAACATCAAAAACACAACTCGACATAATAAACCCACTGCCTGAGCCACCAGGATCGATCAGAACCAAGCCCACAGGAAACACGGGCTCGGTTCATGACAAGGCATGCATTCTCTAAAGGACATATTATACATTTCCCAAACTTAATTCCTGTGAACTTCCTTACGGAGTGCAGTGCTGTTTGCTTATGTATCAATTGTATTGTGTACTAAGAAAATTATACGTTGTGGTGGCACGGGTGGGGGATTCTTCAGAGAAGACAGCCAGGATAAGGGGGAACAATGGACTGGAGGAGAAAGGCCACCGGGGGGACAATATGGACTATGTACCCCCCGGGGAGAGGAGGTACTACTAGAGCCGCTGGAAGAGAAAAGAGTGTGAGCAGCGGCGCCGGCGTTATGATGTTTATGTGCCACACAGGGCTTTGTTCCAAACCGTGTACTACTGTCGGAAGTTGTGGGACTCAATGCATGGGATTAAAGGTATAAAAGAGGAATGCACAGAGACCCGGGAGCTCTTTTACTGTACTGTATGTTGCGAAGATGGAATAAAGTTCAAGTGTCATCCAGCTTGTTGCCTCGCCTGCTTCCGTTCTCTACAATGTATTATATGTAAATTATGTAAACTCCTGTAACGCTGAACATTTTTCCACTGTGGGAAAACTATATTAATTTGTATTCTATTTAATTTCATTTTCATAACCATAATAATGGTGTAGTCTGTGTATAAAAGTTTCCATTAGTCATACCTGTTATGTATGTAATAATGGTCGGAGTCAGTCTTATGCCGTACAGCGAACTGACTCTTTATTAGAGAACACACAACTATATACAGTATGGCCGTAGCCCACCTGACATCACACCCAGGGCGGGTACGGCAAGCCACAAGGGCCACACACACACACACACACACACACACACACACACACACACACACACACACACCATTCACTACACATCATTCCCCTCCCCCTTACAAAAGTGCAAAACACATACACACAATTCAGACCCACCCCAATTTAGGACCCAAATTGCACACTAAGAAACGACAGGGAACAGTGAACTATAATGACCTAGCACATTCAGCCAAAACAACTTAGATAAGATCCTCCTTTTTTTTTTAACTAAAATGCAGAAAATAATCCCAAGTCACGACATACACTCATACAAACCTATAAACATATTTACATTACAATGTTCATGTCACACCAATGTGTGCTGGCAGCCAAGGATAACACCGGCTCGGAGGCCCAGGGCAGCCCCACAGCATGCGCGTCCCTGGCCACCGCCTGCCCCCGGGATCGAAACCGACCTCCCCAGCGAAAATGTCTCCTTTCCACACCCTCGGCCGCTTCTCTCGTCTGGCCACGCAGTGCTGCTAGCCGACACATCGTTCCTCCGTGCCTGTCGGGCAGCTCCCGACCACCTTCAACACTGCTGCAGCTGCCGCCACTGTAGCCCCTAGCACTCCATCCCCCTGTGGCTGAACTCCGGGGAAAAGTAACGCTCGTTCATCGGTGCCACTCGTTGACTCGGGCACCTCACCATAACGCCCAGCACCCTCATCCAAGGCACTCTGAGCCCAGGCACTGAGGTCCTGCTCGACCTCCGTGGCGCCCGGCACCTCATCTCTGTCGTCCGAGGTGCTCCACTGTGCCATCTGTGTGTCCGGCTGTCGCTGCTGCTTCCCAGGACTTTCAGCATCACCCTCGTCGGTGTCACTTGGCTGTCGCTGCTCCGGCTCCAATGTGCTGAGCTCCTCAGCTGGCTTGCCATCTTCAGTGACCAGGGGCTCCTCCACTCGTAACCCCGGTTCCACCTCAAAGTCTTGCTGGTAGCTCGTAGCTTGGATTTGGTGCCACACTAGCTTCGTGGCTAACTTCCCCATAGACACTGACTGAGCTGCTAGCTTCCCCGAGCTAGCTAGCTTAGCTTCTTTTGGCGCCAACAGCTCCATTACCCGCAGCTTTGTGGTCCTCATATGTTCGGCAAAATATTTGGCAAGCCGCCTGATAGCATCCGCATAGGACTCAATTTCTCCCAACATACAGAGAATTTTCCGACCTTCTACACCGAGACGGTGGGCCAGAAGTGCTCATCTTTGTACTCCGTCGAGTCTACTTAAGCCCAGCACCACGATGTAACCCTTGAACATGGCCACCCAGTTTGGCCACAGAATCACTGGCTCTCCTGGATATTCTTGAAATGGTGATAATGGTGGAGGAAGCCCATCTGCCCCCATGGTTTCTCGTCGTCGTCAAAATGTTATGTATGGAATAATGGTTAGAGTCGGTCTTTTGCCATGCAGCGAACTGACTCTTTATTAGAGAACACACAACTATACACAGTCTGGCTGTAGCCCGCCTGACATCACACCCAGGGCGGGTACGACAAGCCACAAGGGCCACACACACACACACACACACACACACACACACACACACACACACACACACACACACACACACAACATTCACTACACGTCAATACCGTCACAGGTACAAGCAGATATGCATTAGAAATTGTTGTCAGATGCTGACATCTTGTGGTGGAGTTAGGAGTTGCAGTGTAAGCGCAAGGTAAGTTTCTATGACAACAGCTAAGTGATGAAAGCCCTGCAGGATGGTCAGACAATTATAATAACAGATGGCTTTGTAATAATCTGCGTAGAACACACAAAGGATAACACTGTTCAGTAAATGCAAGGCGCTATGCTGAAATGATTTTGCCTTTACGCTCAGAGTTTAAAGGTTAACTCCAGGTTACTTAATCCTCTCCTGTCAGATGTCTTTTGTGATATGAGCAATGACGCCGACTTCTCATGTCATTTATAGAGATTTGCTGAAATAGAAAACAAAATATTGAGTACGTGCAAAGAAAAAAAAAAGAGAGATTTGTGCAATTTACGAAGGACTGAAATCCGGCATCTGGATGGGCCATTGTGCTGATCCATTAGTAACACCCCCCCCCCCCGCCCGGTACTGAGTGAGACGGCACATTCATGCGCATCACTGTTTCTACATGAGAGACGCTGGACAAAACGCAACAACAAATTAACCTGAAAATATCAAGGTAAAAATTTACGGGAATTATTTTGTAATAGCGTAGGTGTGTGGGGGTCTTTTTCACTGGTCTTCTTCACAAACACTCCACCTTCTCTCATTTTTTTTTTCTTTTTTTTTTCGCCAACTCAAGTACAAGGAAAGAATTGTGCTTTCACACGAGTGCACGCGCACGTGCACGCGCGCGCACAGAACAGTTCCTCCAGCACAATTGCAGCATGTGCCGTCATTCGGCCTCCTTGATGGTTGTCATGGAGATGTCATTGATAAGGTGGACAAAATAATTTCCCTTTCTCTGTGCTTCTGGGGGGAAAAAAGTCCTGTGTGGCTAGTCTCAAAATTAAAAAGGGTTTGCTGAGTCAGACCTCATTTCATGAAAAGACAAATGAGACGTGCTGCTGGGCTTTGTTGCTATAGAGCTTCACCTTCATCTCGTCAACCTTTGCCGCGCGCCCTCGCTGCAACTCTCCTGAGCTGCTGCTGCTGCTGCTGCTGCTGTAGTGATGGATTAACCATTTCTTAGAATTGCCTGACAACAAGCCTCAATCACTCACATACTTTGTCTGAGAAGCAAACAGTCTGTGAAACCTTGACTGCTTGCTGCAGCTCCTCTCTCACTTATTGTGACACTCAGATCCATCATCACGTCAGCTGCAGCTCTGAAACAGCAGAGTAAATGTCTGCAGGAGCGGACTAACCCCGAGTGAAGACTGGTGAGTGCTTTTAATGTACTACAATTCTTTCCATGGTTTACAACTATAAATTTTGCATGACTAAGGACCTCTTTAGAAAATCTGGTTGACTACTATTAAGATATCAAGCACTAAAGGGGTGAAGATATGATTTAACTTTGTTGTGTAACCCAATATGTGTGTGTCTTAACATGTATGCCATGAAAACACATTAGCATGCAATGCATGCAAACAGTGGTGTCAGTGGGCTCTTGTGCAGGTTGAGTGTTGAGCTAATGCTGTGCAGGTGAAGTGGAGCTCTCTATCCCCCAATCTGCAGAGCTGTTAGCAGTCTGCAGGCAGGGAAACAAAGGCATGAACACAATCGTGGATGTGCACTGTAGTTCACACAGTTAAGCACTGGAGGGGGCATAGAATGAGGATAAAGTGAATATTTCAGCATGAAATATTCTTTTTATATCACATGTCAGTGAAGTTCTCAAATAATAAAAGATTGATATTTTAGGTGTGGCACTAGAATTTGGCTGCATTTATCAATAATAAGCTGTAAATTAGTTCACAAATTAATGTAGAACACTAAACATTTAATTAGGGTGTGTCTACAGTACTAATTAAATTCTTTTTTTTATGCAGTTTGTGCTTATACTACATGTTTTTCCATGCCAGCTATAGTAAAATATTTCATAATACTTTTTTAGGGGGAAGCTGCAGATTGGGTTTTAGGTTTTTAATTCAAGTATGTATTCAAGTTTAGAAAAAAGAGATCTTAAAGGGGTCATTGACTGAAAATTGTGTTTCTGTAGGTTTTAACCTTCTTTTCTAGTTTTTTTTTTTTTTTTTTAACCTTCCGGGACGGCTGAGGCGCAGGTGTAGTGTGGTTGACTTCTGAGCGGAGGGTCAGTCGTTTGATTCCTGCTCTATCTGCAGTTGCATGTCGAAGTGTCCTTGAGCAAGACACTGAACCCCAAGTTGCTCCTGGTGGGTCAGACCAGTACTTTGCATTGGCAGCTCCACTGCCGTCAAAGTGTGAATGGGTAGAGAGCAGGATCTGGTCATCAAGAGATTCATTCATTCATTCATCTTCTACCGCTTAATCTTTTTCGGGTCGCGGGGGGGGAGGGCTGGAGCCTATCCCAGCATCTTTGGGCGAGAGGCAGAGTCCACCCTGGACAGATCGCCAGTCCATTGCAGGGCCAACACAGAGAGACAGACAACCATTCACTCTCACAGTCATACCTAAGGACAATTTAGAATCCCCAGTCTGATGCCAATTAACCTAAAAAAAAAAAAAAACACTATATAAGTGAATGCTATTTACCATAAAATGCATCTATTGGTCACGCAACTATCGAAAAAAATCTCAAAACACTCAATTCTCTTTAAAAAAAACACAGCATTTATGTTTTTCTCTCCAAGAAGTCTTTGGACTGGACATCATAAATGTAACCCAGCCCAGCGCCATCCTTGATACCTGCCTGCTGCTCTATTATTGGAAATATAGCTGTATGTCTTGTAGATGGACAGGGAGCCAAAGGCATTAGCTTCAGAGTGACCAGCGGTACTAGGAAGGTCACACCAAGCAGAGTTTATATTGTTATTATCTTCAAATTTCAGTCACCCTAATAAACATCCTTGTTTCGGTCTGGTTCAAAAATCCACAGTCGAGAATACAGTGGTGTGAAAAAGTGTTTGCCCCCTTCCTGATTTCTCATTTTTTTTGTAGGTCTGTCACACTTTTTTTTTTTTTTTTTTTTTTTTTTGTTACTTATTTGTACCCGTAGGTAGACTTGGTTTGCAGTCTGGTGACAAGCCACTGGCTGCTGGTCGCTGCGTGCGCGAGCGCCCTAAACCTACATGTTTTTGGTGTGCGGGAGGAAACCGGAGAAATCCCGGAGTAAACCCGCGCAACACGGGGAGAACATGCAAACTCCACACAGCTCACTGTTGGTCGGGGGCTGGGATCGAACCCACGATCTCATGATCCCCGCGATCCCCCGGCCGAGGGTAAAACTGTGCTGCCACAGTGCTAAACCACTGCGCCACCGTGCAGCCCCCGGTGCACGGTGGCGCAAACACTGCAGGTTTGCAGGTGGCGCAAACACCTGCAAACACTTAAATGTTTCAGATCAAACAAATTTAAATATTAGACAAAGATAACACAAGTAAACACAAAATGCAGTTTTTAGATGAAGGTGTTTATTATTAAGGAAAAAAAAATCCAAACCTACATGGCCCTGTGTGAAAAAGCGATTGCCCCTAAACCTAATAACTGGTTGGGCCACCATTAGCAGCAACAACCGCAATCAGGCGTTTACAATAACTGTCAATTGACATAATTGGCAGACCCAGGGAACAGACACAGGCTCAAGAGTGGATTCAACAATCTTTATTTGTAATAGTGAAAGTGCGTGGGTGCGTGTGTGTGTAGTATATGTGGATGTGAGTGTGTGGGTCTGTAGACTCGTCATAGCTGGGAGTGAGCAGAGCGCCGTTCAATCTGGCAACCCTATGGATAGAGCAGAGGCACAGTGTTAGCACAGTTCTAGCAGGAGTGTACTCGGGGAATGACTGAGGCTTACTGTTTCAGGAGGGTGATGAACTCAGGTTGGCCCGAAGGCTAAAGCCAGGAAGACAGCGCCTGCTAACACAACGCCGCTGGAGAAGGATGGCTAGCGGAGGAGAGAGAGGCAGAGACCACCGCCAGGAGGAATGATTCCGCCGCCTGGGAATTCCGCCTGTGCACAGGGGATAAATGCAGAACAGGTGAGTAGAAAAAGGGCTTACTTGATGACGAGGAAAGTCCTTCCAAAAGATGACGCTGAAGCGGCAGGGATGACAAAGGCAGGATGATAGGCTGGGAAGTCGAGTGTAGAGCTTCATGCAGCCAGGGAGACAGACGGCTCCATGCTGGTCTGAGGGCAGAGTGGGTTATATAACCCGAGTGTGATGGAGAGCCGGTGTGCGCGCAGCTGTGGGTGATAATGGCACAGATCGAGTCATCACAGCAATGAGTCTTTTACAGCGCTGTGGAGGAATTTTGGCCCACTCATCTTTGCAGAATTGTTGTAATTCAGCCACATTGGAGGGTTTTCGAGCATGAACTGCCTTTTTAAGGTCATGCCACAGCATCTCGATCAGATTCAGATCAGGACTTTGACTAGGCCACTCCAAAGTCTTCATTTTGTTTTTCTTAAGCCATCCAGAGGTGGACTTGCTGGTGTGTTTTTGATCATTGTCCTGCTGCAGAACCCAAGTGCACTTCAGCTTGAGGTCACAAACAGATGGCCGGACATTCTCCTTCAGGATTTTTTTGGTACACATGGTTCATGGTTCCATTTACTACAGCAAGTCTTCCAGGTCCTGAAGCAGCAAAACAGCCCCAGACCATCACACTACCACCACCATATTTTACTCTTGGTATGATGTTCCTTTTCTGAAATGCTGTGTTACTTTTACGCCGGATGTAATGGGACACACACCTTCCAAAAAGTTCAACTTTTGTCTCATCAGCCCACAGAGTATTTTCCCAAAGGTCTTGGGGATCATCAAGAGTGTTTTCTGGCAAAACTGAGATGAGCCTTTATGTTCTTTTTGCTCAGCAGTGGTTTTCGTCTTGGAACTCTGCCATGCAGGCCATTTTTGCCCAGTCTCTTTCTTATGGTGGAGTCATGAACACTGACCTTGACTGAGGCAAGTGAGGCATGCAGGTCTTTGAATGTTGTTGTGGGGACTCGTGTGACCTCTTGGATGAGGTCACAAAAATGGATACGCTCTTGGGGTAATTTTGGTCGGCCAGCCACTGCTGGGAAGGTTCACCACTGTTTCCTGCTTTCGCCATTTGTGGACAATGGCTCTCACTGTGGTTTGCTGGAGTCCCAAAACTTTAGAAATGGCTTTATAACCTTTTCCAGACTGATAGATCTCAATAACTTTGGTTTTCATTAGTTCCTGAATTTCTTTGGATCGCAGCATGATGTCTAGCTTTTGAGGATCTTTTGGTCTACTTCACTTTGTCTGACAGGTCCTATTTAAGTGATTTCTTGATTGAGAGCAGATGTGGCAGTAATCAGGCCTGAGTGTAGTTAGAGTAATTGAACTCAGCTTTCCAAAGATGTGATAAACCACAGTTAATTTACGTTTTAACATGGGGGGGGGGGGGGGGCAATCACTTTTTCATACAGGGCCATGTAGGTTTGGCTTTTTTTGCCCTTAATAATAAACACCTTTATTTAAAAACTGCATTTTGTGTTTACTTGTGTTATCTTTGTCTAATATTTAAATTTGTGATCTGAAACATTTAAGTGTGACAAACATACAAAAAATGAGAAATCAGGAAGGGGGCAAACATTTTTTCACACCACTGTATATTTCACATCATTCTGATTTATTTTGTTATATTCTACATTGAACTGTTAGCACTAGTATGTTAGGTGGTCCAAGTCGATCACTGTAACCGGACACAGCTCGCTTTGGTGGGAAGGAGATGATGGACAGGCCACCTGGATCCTCCCAGTTTTAAAATTATGTTCACCCCCACTGGAATCTTTGTTCATCTAATGACACTTGACCATATACAGTATGTTTAGTTCTTAGATGTTATTTTAGCTTAGTTAAAGTTTTATTTTCTCAGACAGTGATCCAAGGCTGACGCTGAAGCTAGCAGTTTAGCCACTCAATCCTGTATGTTTCTGTGCTTATTGTACTTCAGGGACTGGTCATATCCGATCAACCAATAAAACCGCACACCCCTGTCCACCAGTGATGTTTACTTCTTTCATTCTTTAAGACAAATTTATGTTAGTTGGCTTGGGCTAGATTTGAGCTAGCCAGCTAATGTTAGCAATAGTGATGTAAGAGGGAGGTGTTAAATGCAGTGTTAGAGATTTAAAGAGACATGCACTAAAACCAGCTATTCTGAAAAGGGATGCCAAATAGGATGTGGCAATAATTAATTACAGACAATTTTACCAAAATATGCCCCAAACATTTCATTAAGACCTATGTGAGCAGCTAAAATGTTCAGTCAGTGACTCCGTTAATAAAATATTATGCATAACACTACCCATCTAAAACTAATAAGCCTCACTTGACAGAGCAACCTCTCGCACAAGACTTTATATTGATAACTTTAACTTAGCAAGGCTAAATTTATAGATGAATAGGTAAATAACAAAACTAGACTTTTGAAGCTATGTTGTAAAAGATAACTTTATTTTACTTTGCGTATCAGCCTCTGCTTCTTTTAAACAGTGTGAATTTATATATTTAAGAAAAGGACAAAAGAAGCAGAGCAGCGTATAAAAACATACAAAAATAAGTTAACATATATAATGAGATGTAGTAAAAGAGACTATTACAGTAAAGAACTGGAGAAAAATAGAGACAATATTAAAAATACATGGACAATACTTAACAATATTCTTGGAAATAAAAACAGAAATACAAACTACCCAACCAGTTTTTCAAAAAATAATACAAAGACTCAGAGTGTGAATGCAGCTTCACCTGCAGATAAATTTAATAACTTTTTTGTTAACATTGGTCCTAATTTGGCTCGAGAAATACCCATTACGGCACCTAGGGGTGATACAATAAGCAAAAACACTGCTATAAAAGACTCCGTTTTCATAAAGAACACAGACGAGACAGAGGTCATTGAAATTGTTAAATCGTTTAAAAGTAAGACATCTACGGACTGTGATGGTATTGACATGCTCTTAGTCAAAACTATTATTGAATGCTTAGTGAAACCACTGACGTATATTTGTAACCTGTCTCTCCAAACAGGTATATTTCCCAATGCAATGAAAATAGCTAAAGTAATTCCGATATACAGTGGGGCAAAAAAAAGTATTTAATCAGCCACCAATTGTGCAAGTTCTCCCACTTAAAAGATGAGAGAGGTCTCCAATTTTCATCATAGGTATACCTCAACTATGAGAGACAAAATGAGAAAAAAAAAATCCAGAAAATCACACTGAAGGATTTTTAATGAATTAATTGGTAGATTCCTCAGTAAAATAAGTATTTGGTCACCTACAAACAAGCAAGATTTCTGGCTCTCACAGACCTGTAACTTCTTCTTTAAGAGGCTCCTCTGTCCTCCACTTGTTACCTGTATTAATGGCACCTGTTTGAACTCGTTATCAGTATAAAATACACCTGTCCACAACCTCAAACAGTCAGACTCCAAACTCCACTATGGCCAAGACCAAAGAGCTGTCAAAGGACACCAGAAACAAAATTGTAGACCTGCACCAGGCTGGGAAGACTGAATCTGCAATAGGTAAGCAGCTTGGTGGGAAGAAATCAACTGTGGGAGCAATTATTAGAAAATGGAAGACATACAAGACCCTGATAATCGCCCTCGATCTGGGGCTCCACGCAAGATCTCACCCCATGGGGTCAAAATGATCATGAGAACAGTTAGCAAAAATCCCAGAACCACACGGGGGGACCTAGTGAATGACCTGCAGAGAGCTGGGACCAAAGTAACAAAGGCTACCATCAGTAACACACTACGCCGCCAGGTACTCAAATCCTGCAGTGCCAGACGTGTTAAGACTGCTTAAGCCAGTACATGTCCAGGCCCATCTGAAGTTTGCTAGAGAGCATTTGGATGATCCAGAAGAGGATTGGGAGAATGTCATATGGTCAGATGAAACCAAAATAGAACTTTTTGGTAAAAACTCAACTTGTCGTATTTGGAGGAGAAAGAACACCATACCTACTGTGAAGCATGGGGGTTTAAACATCATACTTTGGGGCTGTTTTTCTGCAAAGGGACCAGGACAACTGATCCGTGTAAAGGAAAGAATGAATGGGGCCATGTATCGTGACATTTTGAGTGAAAACCTCCTTCCACCAGCAAGGGCATTGAAGATGAAATGTGGCTGGGTCTTTCAGCATGACAATGATCCCAAACACACCGCCCGGGCAACAAAGGAGTGGCTTCGTAAGAAGCATTTCAAGGTCCTGGAGTGGCCTAGCCAGTCTCCAGATCTCAACCCCATAGAAAATCTTTGGAGGGAGTTGAAAGTCTGTGTTGCCCAGCGACAGCCCCAAAACATCACTGCTCTAGAGGAGATCTGCATGGAGAAATTGGCCAAAATACCAGCAATAGTGTGTGAAAACCTTGTGAAAACTTACAGAAGAAGTTTGACCTCTGTCATTGCCAACAAAGGGTATATAACAAAGTATTGAGATGAACTTTTGTTATTGACCAAATACTTATTTTACCGAGGAATTTACCAATTAATTCATTAAAAATCCTTCAATGTGATTTTCTGGATTTTTTTTCTCATTTTGTCTCTCATAGTTGAGGTATACCTATGATGAAAATTGGAGACCTCTCTCATCTTTTAAGTGGGAGAACTTGCACAATTGGTGGCTGACTAAATACTTTTTTACCCCACTGTACAAGACGGGTGACAGAGGGAAATTCTCAAACTATAGTGAAATTTCACTATTGCCGCAATTTTCCAAGATACTTGAAAAAATATTCTGTGAGAGAATTGACAACTTCATAATGAAGAATAATTTATTGTGTGAGCAGCAATATGGGCTCAGACACAAGAGGACAACTGCATATGCTCTAATGGAATTTATAGAAAAATAATCAACTGCCGTTGAAAATAAAGAGTATTCAGTTGGGGCATTCCTGGATCTTAAAAAAGCATTTGATACAGTGGATCACAATTTATTATTAAAGAAACTACAAAATTGTGGTATTAGGGGGGTAGTACTGTCCTGGTTATGTAGTTACTTAAAGAATAGATATCAGTATGTATGTGTTGGTAACAAAAACTCACAGTTACTGAAGGTTACTTGTGGAGTCCCACAGGGTTCAGTTTTGGGGCCATTGTTATTCAATATGTATATAAATGATATATGTTAAGTCTCGGAAAAAATGGATTTAATATTGTTTGCCGATGACACTAATCTATTATGCAGTGGAAGCAATTTGGAACAACTTTTGGATACACTCGGAAAGGAATTAGGAAAACTTAAACTGTGGTTTGATTCAAACAAATTAACGCTCAGTTTAAGTAAGACAAAATTTATAGTTTTTAACAACCATCACAACAACTTAGTATCTAAACTCAGTGTAAATGGTGTAGAGAATGAAAGGGTATCTGAAACTAAATTTCTTGGAGTAATAATTGATAATAAACTGTGTTGGAAGTCACATATTAATTATATTAAA
This sequence comes from Pholidichthys leucotaenia, assembly GCA_020510985.1. NCBI lineage: Eukaryota > Metazoa > Chordata > Actinopteri > Cichliformes > Pholidichthyidae > Pholidichthys > Pholidichthys leucotaenia. The sequence continues at coordinate 94,512,266 of CM035850.1, read as the reverse complement.
GGTAAAATATCTAAATCAATCGCAATACTACACAGAGCGAAATATTTGCTGAATCAACCCACATTATATACTTTGTATCATTCATTAATACTCCCATACATGACATATTGTAATGAAGTATGGGGAAATACATATAAAACAAACATATATCCAGTCTTTATGCTTCAGAAGAGAGCTATTAGAATAATAAACAAAGCTGCTTACAGGGAACCAACAAACCCACTTTTTCTTAAATTAAAAGCTCTCAAGTTGAAAGATCTGGTGACTTTAAAACTGCAGTAATAATGTTTAAAGTGAAGAATCTATCACTGCCCGCAAATATCCAAAAGTTGTTCCAAATAAGGGAGAAACAATATCATTTCAGAGGAACATGTTTATTTCAAAAACCTTCAGTGAGGGACTTCCGGTCTGGACGCCATGGCGACTGCAGCTTAACACTGAAGCTCTCAGACCCAATCCAGGATAACACCTTGAAAATCAAACTTAACAGATTTTTGGAGGAGTGAAAATCAAAAGACAAAATCATCATGTCTAAAGGAAAACAGAAGAAACTGAAATTCTCCAGGCCAGGACACGTATCGGCCGGAGAATCTGAACTGGAAGATCTCCGTTCAGAAGAAGAGGAACTGGTGATAGCTAACAAAAGGGTTAGCCTGAAATCACTATTTGAGGAGCTACGACGATTTCGCCGAGATGTTACGGCCGAATTTCGGGAATTCAGAGAAGAATTGAAAAGGACAAACAGCAGAGTGGACCAGGCCGAGAACCGAATCTTGGAAACAGAGGATCGAATAAAAGTGCTCGAAGATTCTGTGCTAGACCCTACGCAAAAGACAAGCAGCTATAGAGGCTAAGCTAACCGACCAAGAAGGAAAACAAAGAAGAGACAACATAAGAATTCATGGTCTGATAGAAGGAACCGAAAATGGTTTTAACTCAATGGCAGAATGCGTGGAATCCTTACTAAGAGAGAAATTGGATATTCCACAAACCACCGACTTGAAGATAGAAAAGGCACATCGTTCATTAGCCGCTAGGCCGGCGGCGGAAGCGCCCCCACGTTCGGTGTTGGTAAGATTTTCCAATTTCAAAATAAAACAAGAGGTTGTAAGACTGGCCTGGCAGAAAAAAGGATTTATGCACCAGGAGAGAAAAGTCTACGTGGAACACGATTACGCCCCGGAGGTCCTTAAAAGCGCAGGGAATACAATGACGCGAAAAAGGTGTTAAGAGAGAAGAAATTGCGCTTTCAGACACCATTTCCTGCGAAGTTAAGGGTCCTTCTACGGCGATGAAACGTGTCTCTATAATTCGGCGGAAGAAGCAACAGCTGGACATGGCGGAAAAGAGGGCTCCCGGTAACGGTATTTAAACCCGCAGCAGACCCGAGTGAGAAGATCAAAGCGCAAACATGGACAACACAAAGACCTTCAAAATCCACGGACCAGCAGCGAGGAAACCCAGCACCAGAGCGTCGCGGATAAACTATCCGTTTTCAGGTTGGAAATTGCGACCTTTTTTTTTTTTTTCTTTTCTCTTGAATCAATCCGCACATCCAACCCCCCTCATACAAGGTAACAAACATTAAAGGAGATGCATATTCAGCATGTGGTAAAACATTTCATGGAACAATCATATTATTTGAAACAAATAAGTCTTTGTAATAAAAAAAACAAAAACTTGTTTAAAATAGAAATGTGACAATAATCCACATGTTCTCCTCATACTAACCAATACTGTTTTTGCGTGAATGTTTGATGTGATGGGGGTGGGAGGAGGGTGCACACAATTTCACAGGGTTTAGGCATAAAAGGGAAAAAAAAAAATCATTACAAGTTTGGATTGGGTTCTGAAACTCACGTTAAAAGCATGGGACTACTTTCAGTGGTAAGAGAGGGCCCTCAACACGTAACAGAGTTTGAGGAATTTCCCTCAGGGCCTTCACTCCATCAAGGCTCTTACCTGGTCTTTAAAAAGACCTCAGCTCAGGAAGTTCTTATGACAGCTTTTTGTTTTAAAGTTTTTTACACTATGTTCTTAATGTTTTTCTTGTTTTTAATGTTCTTTCAGTTTCTGAGTAGCACAAAAGAGGGCCACCACACAGTTATACCTAAACAAAACAACACAATGGAGAAACAGGGTGTAACCAAAATAATTTCATATAATGTAAAAGGAATCCTGAATCCAGTTAAAAGATCCAAGATTCTAGGCAAAATGAAAAAAGACAAAGCAGGAATAATATTTTTACAAGAAACCCACCTAACAGACGTGGAACACAATAAACTCAGTAGACAAGGGTTTAAAATGATCTCTTCATCTTCATATAAATCAGGGAGGAGGAGGGGAGTAGCGACATTGATATCAACCAAAATTACATTTGAAAAAAAATCAGAACACAAAGATAAAGAAGGGAGATACAGTTTGGTAACTGGGCGGCTAGAGGGAGAAGATATCACCCTGCTGAATGTGTATGCTCCCCCAGGGGCTAACTGGAAATTTTATAAAATGTATTCGACCTAATGATAACTAAAGCTCAAGGTTTAGTGATATGTGGTGGGGACTTCAATCTTAGACTGAATCCATACTGGGATGCTTCTGGTAATTCCCCCACATCAAAATAACACCCAAAACAGGAAGACTCGGATGCTACTAAAAGAATTGGGAATCTGTGACGTGTGGAGGGAACTCAACCCCAGTGTAAAAGACTATACATTTTACTCAACTCCACATTCATCTTACTCAAGGATTGACTATTTTTTTATGTTTAATAGAGACATTGGAAGAGTAAAAACATGTAAAATAGGACTGATGGATCTCTCCGACCACAGTCCGATCTACATGGACTTAAATATCCAAAAAATACACAAATAATACATTTTCTTGGAGGTTAAATTCAAATGTCCTGAAAGGACCATTGACACATGAATTGGAATCAGATATTCTCAGATATTTGGAAGATAACGATAATGGAGAAGTATCCCCTTTAATACTGTGGGATGCATGTAAAGCTGTAATAAGAGGAAAGATTATTGCAAAACTGGCAACCCAAAAGAAAACTAAGACAAGAAAAACTATCCACATTAGAGTCAGAACTTAGGAACCTAGAAAAAGAACACAAAGGCAACACTCATTCTACTGACTCGCTCAAGATTAAGGAAATTAAAAACCAAAATAAATGAGATCTACACAATAGAAATCCAGAAGAAACTTACATTTCTGAAACAAAAATACTATGAAGCAGGTAGTAAATCGGCAAAATTGCTAGCCTATAAAATTGAGGAAACATCAAACAGAAAGAGCAATCTACAAAATCAGAGACCCAGTATCAAAGGAAATAAAAATTCAGATTCAGGATATTCTTAAAAACTTCGAGAATTACTATAAGAACTTATACTCCCACAAAAAAACATAAAAACGCATCCGAGGCATTCCTAAACACATTAAACCTTTCCCAACTTACGGAGTCACAAAATAAAACACTACTGTCAGAAATACATCCTAAAGAATTGGAAAAAGCAATTATGAAACTTAAAGCTAACAAATCCCCAGGAGCTGATGGCTATACAGCAGAGTGGTACAAAACCTTTAAACAGCAACTATCTCCTCTCCTCCTGAAAACATTTAATTATGTCCTCCACACAGGGGAAATCCCCCCCTCCTGGAGAGAAGGGGTCATTGCAGTTATACCTAAACCTGAAAAGGATAAACTAGAGTGCTCCAACTACAGACCAATCAGTGTACTAAATCAGGACTATAAGCTTTTTACCATTATCCTTGCCAAAAGGTTAGAAAATATACTGACAGACCTAATTCATTTAGACCAATCAGGTTTTATAAGACAAAGACAGACACAAGACAACATTCGACGCACTTTACACATAATTCATCATATAAAAAAATATAACTTAAATGCAGTCATATTGGGATTAGATGCTGAAAAAGCATTCGATTCGGTTGACTGGTCTTTTATCTTATCCAGTTTCAATTTTCATAACAACTTCATTAGAACTATACAGGCATTATATAAAAAACCAACAGCTAAAATAAGGATTAATGGTAATTTATCATCATCTTTTGAACTGGAAAGAGGATGTCGTCAGGGCTGCCCCCTGTCTCCACTGCTCTTTGCAATCTTCATAGAACCTCTGAGCCAATGGATAAGACAAACCAAAAAATTCAAGGTCTTACACTTGGTCAGAAGGAACATAAATAGCACTCTTTGCTGATGACATTTTAATATACCTAGGGCAGCCGGACACTTCTTTACCAGAACTAACCTCAGTTTTTTCAGAGTATGGAGATTTATCGGGGTACAAATTAAACATGCATAAAACCCAAGTTTTAACATTCAACTATGACCCAAATCATTATTCACTAAGCAAACTCAAAACTAACTGGGAGTCGGAATCTATGAAATATCTGGGGGTCAATATCCCGAAACAACTCAACAAAATTATATCACTAAACTATGATCCACTGGTGACAAAAATAAAATCTGACCTAGCAAGATGGAATATGATACCATTCTTGGGTACTGCACAAAGAATTGAAGCAGTCAAAATGAATATACTTCCACGTCTTCTATACCTTTTCCAAACAATACCGGTAGAACCTCCCAAAAAAACATGGCAGGAGCTGGACAGAAGGATCTCAAGATTCATATGGCAGGGCAAGAGACCTAGAATCAGATATAGAACCCTACAGCTAAACAAAGACAAAGGTGGGCTCGCGCTGCCAAATATCAGGGACTACTTTAAAGCCGCACAAATTAAAACTTTAGTAGAGATATGTAACCCAGTCTACACTGCACAATGGAAGGAGATCGAATGCCAAATAACAAGTGACATCCCCCTACAGGCGATAATAGGGAACAATGCCTTACCTAAGCTTTTGAATAACACTAACCCGTGGATAGAGACCCCGCTAAAAATTTGGTTTAAGATAGTCAGAGAGAATCAAACTAAAGAGCCCTATCGACTTCTGCAATGGATCGCCTATGATCAGGACTTTACTCCTAATAAAACAGACACCAGATTTAAAAAGTGGAAGGAGAAAGGGCTGATAAAATATTACGATTTTTTTAAAGGGCAAATCTTAAGAAGTTTTGAAGATTTGAAAAAACAAGGCCTAATAAATCAAGACCTTTACAGGTTCTTCCAGCTTAGACACCACATAAACAATATACTTAAAAAGGAGGTTTTGGAAAGGGCCCAGTCAGGTGTTCTGAAGGTCTTCTTAATGGCATATAAAGGGATCCCAGGGATCAGGTACATTTCTAAAATATACCAAGGTCTTCAAGACTTAAAAGGAGACAACACATCTTATATAAAAGAGAGATGGGAAAAAGAGGGGAATTTCACTTTACAACTGGAAATATGGGAAAAGCTAAATAAACAGCAATGGAAAAGTACCTCATCCCTGCAGTGGAGAGAATTTGGATGGAAAAACTTGGCAAGATTTTTCAGAACACCTGCACAAAACAAATTTACCCATAAGGGATTGAACTGTTGGCGCTTGTGTGGTGAAAAGACTGCAAATCATTTTCATGTGTTTTGGTCATGCCCAGTTATCCACCAATATTGGACCAAGGTACAGACAATATTGGGGAAAATATTCAAAATTACAGTTCCCTTTTCTTTTGTAACTTTGTATTTGGGTTTACTACCGGACTCACTGGAAAGACGAGGAGAAAAATACTTATTCAGTGTTTTAATATTGGCAAGCAAAAAAGCTCTAACTAAAAAATGGATGTTGAAGGACTGTCCTACACCTGAAGATTGGACTAACGTGATCCAAGACATTTACTCGATGGAAAAGTTGACATTCGCACTGAGACAGGACATGGATGGGTTCATGAACTTTTGGCAACCCTGGACCGCATATGTGTCTTCCATTAGATCTAATCTTTGACAAACACCATTTCAATAATGGTTCCGCTCTTTGTTCCAACGCTACTCAGATGCTCTTTTATCTTTATTTACTTACTTTTTCTTTTTGTTTGTTTTTTACTGGTTTGTTTGTTGTTTTTTTTTTGTTTTTTGTTTTTTTTTCTCTTTAATTTCACTTTTTCTTTCACTTAAAAAAAAAAAAAAAGGGGGTGTTGTAAGAATTAATCTTCCAATGTTGTCAGATATCAGAAAATAAGGGAACATGTGATGAAAATGTAAACACTGCATTGCTGTAACGACCTGTATACCCTTTACAAAAACTTAAATAAAAAAAAAAAAAAACTTCAGTGAGAACTACCACCAAGCAACACTGCGTTTCAGTGCAAGGAGTCAGACTGTGGAATGATTTTGGACCTGAATTAAAATCATGTACAACGCTTGGACAATTTAAACTAAAACTAAAGGAAGAAATACTCCAAACATATATACAAGATGACATGTAAAATCACATAAGGATTATCACATCCAGTCTGCATTGTGTTGTTGCTTAGTTTTTTTTGTCACATTTTGTCTTAGCTTTGTTCTGAATTGTAATCGCTCTTGTTTTGTTTTTCTTTTGAATTCTTGGATGGAATATGGGTGGGCAATATAAGCTGCAGCTTCAGCCATCACCCATTTCGGATAACTTATGTTGAACTGTATAATCAGAGGAGTTATTGTCTAATTTGACCTTGTTGGATTTTTTCCCCCTTTGTTATATTATTGTTTCTTTTTAATCTTTACTTTTAATCTATCCAAAATAAAGATTCATTCATTCATTCATGTTGGGAAGTTGCCTGTGTACATTATTCATTGTTAAATATTAACATTTTGTCAAGACACCTGAATAAGAGAAAAACAAGCCAAATTAACACTTTAAGTTTACATCTTAAAAGCTGGCCAACTACTAATTTAGTTTAGCAGTCTAACATCTGGTCTGTCTAGGGATTATGTGGTTAAGATGTCTTTAAATTGTCAATTTTAATGTAATTAATTCATTATTTAATTTTTACACAAACTTACCATCATGTAATGCCAGTAAAAGAGAAAAATGATAAATCTGGTTCTTCTACAAGCTAGTTAGCTTAGCCTAGCCTAGCCATGCTGTTGATTCTTTGCTAGCGCCTAAAGACAACTATTAGTTTCAAAATATTACTGTCATGGAAATGCATTTTAATTATTGTTCAACAATATAAATTGCAAATATATATATCTGACAGCAGGAAATTTGCCTGAATATGTGGCACCTGAAATCTTCTCTTTGTTTAAAATTCAAGGCTTTTATTAACAAGGATTTTTAAGGTTACTTGTACCACAAATGAATAACAATATGTCCCTCACTACCTGTTAGAATAAATCTAGCATAATATTATTTTTGTATGGTGCAAGAATATATTTTGACATGCAGGCCATAAATGACAAAAATAACCCATATGCTGCTGGCAAGGCTAAAATACCATCACTACACTGCACTTGCATATCTTCTGATATCTTCAACACATGCTTTGCTTTTATGGGTGAACACAGAGTGCTGTAATGAAGACAGATCTGGAGCAGTGCAGGAAGGATTAAAGTGGTGACCAGAAAAGGAGCGGAATGATTGAAGGCCGTCCACCTCCACCTCATCTGTCAAACAGGGTGAGGTGGTGTTTTGTCTCTGACTTGGCTGCAGGCAGAAAGACTTTACAGCAGCAAGGGAGAAAAAGCCTGCTTATATCAAGCAAATGAATTTAACTAAATCCATTATAAACAAGAAATGAAGATGCCAAGCATCGCTAAAACTCCAAGTGTGCTGTGCTGTCATACAAAAATCAGAGAATTACACATGAAGGGGTCAGATTCAGAGGTGAAGAAATCAGTAAACACTTTAAAAAGAATAAAAAAAAAATAGAACCTCTTCTACAGCTCTGGAAAAAATGAGACCACTGCATAATCTTTCTAAACCACCGGAGTGGTGGCCTAGAGCATCCGCCCCACAACCGGGAGTGTTGTGTGGGCTTTTATCACTGTTGCCATCTCCTCATTAAGGAAAGTAGCTATTGGCTGTCCTAAAAGTCGACGAAAGGCGATAAGTGACATCATTGGCTAATTTGCATAATTGATCATTTGCATGAACTTGTAATAGACGCTGTAGTAGAGAAGAAGAATATCATGAGAGAGACAAAAAGTGAGTAAAAAACACCCTAAACATGTTTAGAACTACAAATTAACTTTCTTCTGTTGATTCCTGGTTTCATTCATTCATTCATTCATTCATTCATTCATCTTCTTCCGCTTAATCCTTTTCGGGTCGCAGGGGAGCTGGAGCCTATCTCAGCATCTTTGGGCGAGAGGCAGGGTACACCCTGGACAGATCGCCAATCCATCGCAGGGCCAACACAGAGAGACAGACAACCATTCACTCTCATAGTCATACCTAAGGGCAATTTAGAATCCCCAGTTTGATGCCAATTAACCTAACTTGGATGTTTTTGGCATGTGGGAGGATTTTGCCCTTTAAATAGGCCATTGAGGCAGATGATAAAATAAAGGCAGCGATGAGAGGTTTTAAGTAGGTTTATTATCATACCGCCGTCACGAAGCTCGCCCAATGGGCGGCTCGGAGGCTCTCCAGCAAAGAGACACAAGATGTGTGTGTCAGCAGCAGTGGTTGAAGAGTGAGAGAGTGAGAGAATGAATTACAGAGTAGTGCAGCTTATATACCCAGTTACAAACAATACATGAAAGAGCATTCACAGCAGTTGCTATGGGCATTTGCATATGAGAGACATACATAACAATAAGGAGATTGCTGGCCTCTGCTCCAGCTGCAGGACAAAGAGGTTACAAGGCACATCTACATATTGATATCAGTCCCTAGATCACAGTAAGAACAGGACGCATGAACACAATGCATGAATGGCACATTAACATCACAGTAGTGAGCCAGAAGAAGCGGGGCTGCCTGTAGACATTAATACATACATTTCACTGTTCTGTTATTTGCTCTAGCCGAGCACTGTGTCTGTCCCAGTCTGCTGTGGGGGTTACGCCACACCATCACTTCTTAACATAACTTCATGACTTTAATGCTTTGTCTAGACCCACATTGCATAAATCAATTTTGTCCTGCATTGTTAAATGTTAGAATATCAAATTTAATCAAAAGACTGTTATGTGGGTGAAACTGCTAGCTAGTGATGGCCAAATGAGGCTTTCTGGAGGACTTGAGGCCTTTCATTAAAATGGTTCACATAGCAGTTACGGTCCCTAATGGAAAAGCGGACAAACCGTACCGAACTGTACTGACCCTAGTGGAAAAGGGCCTATAGTCAAGGCCTCATGTGGGACTTCATTTTCTCTACCAGTCCATCTAGTGGACAAAATGTATACTGCATGCTGATTTTTACAAGGGTATTGATAGTTTAATCGTGTATTTTTTCAATTTCAATAGAGGCTGTCTTTTAAGAAATATCAATGATCATAAGGCAGAAAAATAATAACACTGAGGTGACTACAGTGAATGTGCTTGTGCTACTTATCCTTTTTTTTTAAGAAATAATAACTTTTCAACAGTCATACTGTCCTTCTCAGTCCATTCATCTCTGTCCTTATTGTCATGCTGGACACAATAGTGCCTCAGCATAATGATGTGTAATGATGATCCAAGCTCTTCCTTGCAAATAAAAATGAAATTAAAAGGATGACAAAGCTGGGATTTGAACTCAGGTCTCCCGCTTGCAAAGCAGATATATTACTGCTAAGCTATCACCTCAGTTGCAACAAAAAGCCACTATTTATCAAAAATACATCAATGGAAGAAACGAGCTCAAGTGTTTTTGGTGCTGGCTCCATCTGAAAATTGGCTGTGAAAAATCCCTTATACAGTCAAAACAAAACGTGAGGGCCAGGGAGTCCCATTGGGTAGCGCTGCTCAGTTTATTTCTCCTGACCCAGTCACGTGATCTGACGTCAATACATAAGTCACACCTCAAAACACTCCTCACCAAATATTTCCTGGATAAGATCGGATCACTGTTCGGAGCAACGGTGCCTGCCTGCCCATCACTACTGCTAGCTCTACGTCTAGCCCTCCTCCTTTATCCTGGCTTGGGACCGGCAAAGTGACCCAAAAGAGAGACACTCTGGCAGAGTTACTTAGTTTTTTTATTATCCATCCATCCATCCATCCATCTTCTTCCGCTTAATCGGTTATTATTTTATTTAATTATTTTTTGAGTTTGGTTTAGTTGCTAACCTTATGCTCCACTTAGGAGCCAACAACAAGTCCCAGTAAAACATGAACATTTTTTTGCCATAACTATAACATTTTTAACCTTTTTTTTTGTATGCCAGTTTTAACTGGACAACATTAATGACCGAAATTAACAAAAAGAGTCAGAAAAAAAACTGTAGTGGCAATGTAAGAAAATGATGGTAACTAGTCAGGCCCAAATTCAGGGTCCTTGTTTTTTCTGGACCCGAGTGGTGTGGCTCTTCTCTCTGACTGCAGCTTAGCTAACTGCTGCACAGTGTTGTGTGGCTAGGTATACGATAGTTTTGGCATTTCCATGCGCCACCCCACCCCCCAAAAAATGTTTTGATTTACGTGAACACCCACACATCACCAGAAACTGAAGCTTGCTCTTACCCGTTGAGCTCACACCTCCTGGGCTGGCTGGCTGGCTCCTCCTTTGCTGCTGCTGCAGCATTCAATTGGTATCAGACATTGCAGTTCTGAAAAAACTATTAATTTATTGTAACTACAACACTGCTGCTGCACAAGGCTAATGTGAGACTGACCTAGACTGCCTGTGATTGCTTTGGGATGGGAAGGGTACAGGAGAGCCTCACAGTACCACCCACTGCTTGTTGAGGATGATAACTGCAGAGCAATCGCTCACTTTCACGTCAGTGTCCAAAACACCAGAAAAGTCTTTGATAACACCAGGAAAAGTCGTTAGATTCGTCGCTAGTCGCTTTCGACAAAAAAAAAAATCATCGAGGGGGGGTGAAAAGTCATCAGATTTAACGACAAAATCGCCAAGTTGGAAACACTGGGTTTTGTTATGTCTGATGTGGAGCCAAGGACGAGGCCAGGTGTCAAACCGAACACATGTTTATTAGAGAGGCACAGGCGCAACACCACACAGCCGCCAGGCAAAGGAAATGGCCAAGAGGCCGTCACTTCTTCTTCTTTTAGATTTGATTGGCGGTTGGCAACCAGCTTACAGGTGCATTACTGCCACTGACTTGATTATCATCACTCTATATCTTTGTATAAGCAGTTCTGAACTCCTGCCTCCAGCCCTTTTATAGTCACGGGTGGTGGCTTCCCGGAAGGCGGAGTCACCACCCCGTGCTACGCAAATAAGAACATAGAACATACAGTATAACGTAAACCATCTAAATAACTATATAACAGGTTTTATGATGAAGTGCGGTGTGATGATGTTGCCTTCTTGTCATGTCATCACACCGCCCTATATTAAGGGGCATCCGCCATGAGGGCTTCCTCTTGCCCTGGATGACTCCGCCACGGAGTGTCGTGTGCTGTGTGTTCTCACAATATAATAAAGCAGTGTTCAGTGCTACCTCTCCGTCAGCCTCCTTTATTACCAGGTTTGTGGACATAACATTTGGCGACTGATGACTAACTCATGGAGGCACCTCTACGGCCATTTCTGGAGTACCCCGGAGAACCAGCAATATGGTGGCCTGGTTGGCTGGCCACATTCGAGACATACATTGCAGCGTTGGGCCTGGGTGAACGCGACAGAGTAAGGAAGCAAGCACTTCTGGTTTGCAAACTCGGTGTAGAAGGTCAGAGAATTTTCCGCACTTTAGGGGAGACAGAGTCATATGCAGATACTGTCGAGCTTCTTGCTGACTGCTTTGCCAAACACACATGTAGCATGAAGCTGTGGGTTGAGATGCTATTGACGTCAAAAGGCACGAAGCTAGCTAGCTCAGGGGAGCTAATGTCCCAGCTAGTAGCAACGGAAAAATTAGCCATGGAGCTAAATGGGCGCCAGACACAGAAGCTAGATGCTACAGGCAACAAGCTAACCAACATGGTGGAATCAGAGCCACAGGAGAGGGAGCCTATGCCCATTGAGAATGACAAGCCAGCCAAAGAGCACAGCACAGAGAGTGAGCACACCGAAGAGGGAGAATTCCAAGCTGAGAGTGACTGCAGCACTGTGGGTGAGCACCGCGGGGAGAGCAAAGACGGCAAAGAGGAAGAGCCGGACTGCTCCCGTTCCCTTGCTCAGCAGGCTACGGAGGTTACAACCAAGCTGACGGGTGGAGAGTCCGCTTCAACAACCGACACCGAAGTGCGCACTTCATGCTCTCCAGAGGAGAGCAGCTCAGTGGAGGAGCTGGATGGCTTCAGTGCCCATGCTCGGCCGGCTGTAGTGGGAGCAACCGAGTTGACGGGTGGAGGGTCCGTTTCAACGAGCGACACTGGAGAGGTACCGGACTGCTTCTGTACCCGAGACAAGGTGCAGTCGACGACGGAGACAGCAGGTGAAGGGTCCGCAGTGAACATGGTGACAACAGTACCACTGCAGCATGGCGGAGGTCCCTAGCCAACTGAGCATGCAGAGCCACCAGGAGCGCAACGACAGCGCATGAAAACAAGTAAGGTGTCGCTTCATGTTATGGGTCATCAGTGCTGGACTTTCTCACAGGGAGGCCACAGAACATGCTGCAACACTTCCCAGACCATCACACTGAGCACAGAGGCCCCTCAAGGGTGCATGCTCAGCCTGTTGCTCACCACCCTGCTGACCCATGACTGCATACCAGCCTACACCACCCACCACATCAATAAGTTTGCGGACGACACGACGGTGGTGGGCCTCATCACCAACAGCAAGGAGGCCAACTACAGAAATGAAGTGAGCCAACTGGTCCAGTGGTGTAAAGACAACCTCTTCCTGAACGTGGGAAAAATCAAGGAGATTGTGATCGACTTCAGGAAGGGTCACACACAGCACCCCCCTCTGATCATCGATGGTGCAGCTGTGGAGAGGGTGAGCAGCACCAAGTTCCTGAGGGTGCACATCTCTGAGGACCTCTCCTGGTCCAACAACACCACATCACTGGCCAAGAAGGTCCAAACACGCCTTCATTTCCTCTGCAAACTGAGGACAGCACGGGTCCCATGCCCCATCATGTGTACTTTCTACCAGGGCACCACTGAGAGCATCCTCACCAGCTGCATCACAGTGTGGTATGGAAGCTGCACCGCCGCCTGCCAGAAGACACTACAACGCACAGTGGAAGCAGCCAGCAAGATCATCGGTGCCCCTCTGCCCACTCTCGCAAACATCTACCCCACCCGCCTCTCCAGCAGAGCCATCAGCATCACAGGCGACACCTCCCACCCCTTACATTCCCTCTTCAGCCCCCTGCCCTCAGGGAAAAGGTACTGAAGCCTCTGGGCCCGCTCCACAAGACTACTTAACAGCTTTGTTCATCAGGCCATCAGGACCCTGAACTCTGTTCACCACCCCCCTCCCGGACGGTAACACAATCACCCGCACAATAACTACTTCAGCTGTTGGCACAGAAAGACTGGCACAATGACAGTAATACTGCTGTTTTAGTGAACTTTTGTTGCTGTATGTCTCTGCACATTAACTGCAACCATTTGCACAAATGCCGTATCTGCTGCTGTCTGTCTGTCACTGCAATACTGATCACGTGCAGTCCTATCTGTTACTATCTGGACTTACTCTACTGCATTGAACTACAACTACGGGTATTCATCTCTAGCTGTCTGTATATAGGATTGTCGGGTTTATCATCATTAATTGTTTATCTCTGTGGAGGTTTGGGTCGCATTACTGTACATAGACTGCTGTTGTTGTTGTTGTTGTTTTCTTTTTCCAGCCTTATTCCTTTTCTTTTTATATTATGCACACCAATGAAGAGAGAGAGAAAGGCCATTTCAATTCTCCTGTATGTCCTGCACATATAGTAGTGTTGCCAGTAAAATCTTTGAATCTTTAATCTTGAATCTTATGGTCTGGGTTCGGGTTCGCGCCGGTGGGAGACCAGGATGGCGACTGACCAGTCCGCAGCCAGTGAAACAATGGGCGCCGCTGAGGATTGCGGTGAAGCTGAGGACAACGTGCTTTCGGCAGACGGACGATTCAATTCGGCACACGAACAGACTGCGATGTGTCCAGGCGGCGGCTCCAGGCGGCAAGGCTCCACGGGAGTCAGCTACTGCAGTGTGGGACCCGGGCCCCGACGTCAGGAAGATTGACTCCGGGAGGCCAACAGCTCTGGGGATGGGGGGGGGGGGGGGGGGGCGGGAGGCTTGTTCCAAAGCTCCAGGGGGGAGGCCACAGCGGGGCTGCCTCAAAGCCCTCAGACTGAACTGTTTTCCCCTGCCTGACCCACCATTTGCACGGAGGACTGTGTATAAGAGACGTAAAGTTGCTTAAAAGTTCTTAGCTCTGTGTTAGTTAGGAGTTTTGGCTCTTTAAAAAAAAAAGTGGCAGAATAACCCACTTCGTCATGCGGGCCGTGTGGTAGTCGACCCATCGGTCCTATTTTAGTTTTTTGGTGTTTTTATGCTGTGATTTTCCTTTTAACTGTTTTATTTTGAGTGTGTTTTAGGTTCTGTTTTCCAAATTATTCATTCATTCATCTTCTTCTGCTTAATCCTTTTTCGGGTCGCGGGGGACTGGAGCCTATCACAGCATCTTTGGGCGAGAGACAGGGTACACCCTGGACGGATCTCCAGTCCATCGCAGGGCCAACACAGAGAGACAGACAACCATTCACTCTCACAGGTCATACCTAAGGACAATTTAGAATCCCCAGTTTGATGCCAATTAACCTAACTTGCATGTTTTTGGCATGTGGGAGGAAACCGGAGAGTAAACCCACGCAGACACGGGAAGAACATGCGAACTCCACACAGATCACTGTTGGCTGGGGGCTGGGATCAGCATGGGTTTAATTCGACATGTGTTTTTGTACTTTGTAAAGGGAGGGAGGATGTTGTGTGGGGTTTTATTATGAGTGTAATGATGCCGCCTTCTTGTTGCATCATCACACCGCCCTATATTAGGGGGCAGCCACCATGAGGGCTTCCTCTTGCCCTAGATAACTCCACCACAGTGTGTTGTGTGCTGTGTGTTCTCACTATATAATAAAGCAGTGTTCAGCGCTGCCTCTCCATCAGCCTCCTTTATTACCAGCTTTGTGGACATAACAGGGAGGTTGGGGGTTCAAGTCCCAGCTGGGCCATACCAAAGACCATGTAAAATGGTACTTCCCACCTTCTAGCTTGGCCAGCATAATAGAATGGGGGAAGGAGAAGTTGTTTGTGGCAGCGCCTTGCATAGCAACGACCCCTCTGATTCTAGATGTGATTAACATTGTAGATAGGAGAAACATAATTTCATTCTACTGTACATGATTGGCTGTATGGACTGAATGACAACAGAGATGGCTTCTTTTTCTTAAATTAACATCTCTACATGTATGACACCCTTTCAGTTTGAGTAGCTGTTGAATTCCAGCAGGAGGGCATCTCAGTCTGTACTGATTAGGTGATCATCCAAGCATGGTAAGATGCATGAAAGTTGTGAATAATAATCAGAGTTATTACACAAGTACAGATTTCTGAGTTCTTCCTAATTTAAAACTTAAGTATTGTGGTGTTTAAGAATGAACATGAACTTGTTTTTGGCATTAGCTGCAGAAGTGCACCGGGTGGATTCCAGTGCTGCCATCCTGTACACACACAGAACAAAGGGCAGATGCAGGTCCCAGTCTCACTGTCGCTGGTCCACTAGGACAGCAATCTGGGTGGTAAGGGTCCGGTTGAACCGTTTGACCAGGCCGTCGCTCTGTGGATGCAGCGGGGTGGTCCGGGTCTTCCGGATGCCCAGCCGCTTGCAGACCTCCCTGAAGACCTCTGCCTCAAAGTTCCGACCCTGATCGCTGTGCAGCTCCTCCGGTGCCCCAAACCGACAAAACATCTCGTCCACCAGTTTTGATGCTGTGGTGGTGGCACTCTGATCAGGGACCGCATACGCCTCTGGCCATTTGGTGAAATAATCCATTGCGACCAGCACATAGCGGTTCCCCCGGTCCGTGGTCGGGAGAGGGCCCAGACCCATCTGCTGCAAGGGTGCATGGGATTGCTGAGTCAACCCCTTCTGAGCTGTGCAGGTATCGCAGCAATGGACGTGGAACTCTACATCCTGGTGACATCCAGGCCAGTAGAACCAGACTCGAAGATGCTGCAGAGTCTTCGTCACCCCGAAGTGGCCCACCCCCACCGCCCCATGGACCAGCTGGAGTACGTTGGGCCGGAGCCGCCGGGGAACCAGCAGCTGCCAGACATGACGCTGCCCAGTTGGAGTCTGCCACTGCTAATACACAACACCCTCGTGACAGCAGAAATTGGCTCACTGGGAGTGTGGGGCCTTGGTCTCTGGGTCCAGCGCAGACACAGCCTCCCAGGCAGGCCGCTGGCCCGCGTCCAGCCACTGCCGAACCCGGGAAATGACCAGATCTCTGTCCTGCTTGCTCTGCAGCTGCTGTGCGCCAAGGGCTTCTGTGACATCATCGCTGGGGAGAGCTGACTGATTATCCGAGGAGGAGCTGTGCGCCGCTGTGTTATTCCTGCTCACAGCGGTCCGGAGAGCAGCAGCCTGTGGGACGGCTTGGTCTCAATCCTCTGCCCGCTGGCAGTGCCGACAGTCCTCCGCAGCACAGGGATGCCAAGACAGAGCATCAGCGTTGGCATGGAGGCGGCCTACCCGATGCACAATCAGAAAATCATAATCCTGCAGTGCCTCCAGCCATCTCGCCAGCTGTCCATCCGGCTCTTTAAAGTTCAGCAGCCAGGTCAGGGAAGCATGATCCGTCCTGAGCTGGAATTTCCCCCCGTACACATACGGGCGAAAATGGCGAAGCCCCTGGATGACAGCCAACAGCTCTCTGCGAGTAACGCAATAATTCCTTTCAGGTCTGCTGAGAGTGCAGCTGAAGAAAGCAACTGCCTGCTCTCCGTGTTCTCCCTCCTGGGATAACACCGCCCCGATGCCCTGGTTGCTGGCGTCCGTGTCCACGATGAAAGGGCAGTTCGGGTTGGGATACTGCCGGATGGGGGCTCCGATGAGCACTGAGCGAAGCCAGGAAAAAGCAGCAGCACAGCTCTCACTCCACTGAAATGCACAGCCCTTCTGTGTCAGCTGACGCAGCGGGCTGGCGATGGTGGCAAAGTCTTTCACAAATCTCCTACAATAGGAGGCCAGTCCAAGAAAACTCCGTAGCTCTCCCACATCCCGCAGCACTGACCAGTTTTTCACTGCTGCCACTTTCTCTGGATCGGTGACAACTCCCGCTGCACTGACGACGTGTCCCGCCGAAATAGGTGGCATTTCCGCGGGTGTAGGCGCAGCCCGGCCTGTCGGATGGCGTACAATACTTCCCGGAGGTTGGACAGGGCGCTGTCAAAGTCAGCTGCGTGAACCAGCAGGTCATCCAGATAAACAATGCAGCGGCTCCGGGGCACATGAGCAAACACTCGCTCCATCAGACGTTCAAAGGTGGCGTTGCAAAGTCCAAACGGTATCACCTTGAACTGATACAGTCCCTGCCCGTTGGAGAAGGCTGTTTTTTGGCAGGCCTCAGGTGACAGCTCTACCTGTCAATAGCCGCTGCGGAGGTCCAGGAGCTGAACCAGCTGGAGCCGGTGATGTAATCCAGCGCATCTTCGTTGCGGGGTAGCGGGTAGGAATCCTTGTGGGTGACGTCATTCAGGCGCCGGTAATCCACACAGAACCGCCACGAACCGTCCTTCTTCCTAACCAGCACCACCGGCACCGCCTAGGGGCTGCTGGAGGGCTCAATAATGTCTGCCTCCAGCATTTCCCGTATTTTTTGTTCTGCTGCCACCCGCCTTGAAAAAGGCAAATGGCGGGGGCGGATCCGGATTGGCCTGGTCTCACCGGTGTCAATCCCGTGCTGCACCAAGCTGGTTCCGGTGCACTCCTCATCCTTGGCAGCGAAGATGTCTATGTAGCAGTCCAACAGCTCCTGCAGCTGGCGTCTCTGTCCCGATTCCAGTCCGCTGCAGCTCTGCTGGAACAATTCGTCGACCGCCTGCTGCTTTTCTGCTGACACCTTGACCCACTCCGCTGTGGCCCTCCCCCTTCCTATCTCTATCGGTGGTCACGCTTCCTCTGCTCGTGCTGGTGGCGCCGTTGTGTTCAGTTCTTGCAGTGACCCGCCAGTTCAGTCCGTCCTGGCGGCCCCTCGATCGCGCAGGCCCCCGGGTTCCTCCTCTGGGCCCTGCTGCAGAGCATGATGGTCCGAGCCCCCAGCAGGAGGGACGATCTCGTGGTGTCAATTTTTGTTCCCCATGCTGCAAGCAGATCAAGTCCAATAATGCAGGGGTCTTGAATGTCAGCCAGCCAGAACGGGTGGTTTGTGTTCTGGCCGGCCACCCCCACCACAAGAACTCACCGCCCTCCCAGTCTGGCGAGCTCACTGGTGGCTGTGGTGACGCAGCGCCCGGTGGGTTCCCACCCCTGTGGTTCTGCCTCGTCCGTACCTGGCAGCACTCCGGGTCAGACCAGGAAGATGGTAGAACCGGTGTCGATCAGGGCCCGGATCAGTGTGTTGTCCAACCTGCACTGTAGGTACATCCCGGGTGAGTATCCAGTTCGGCCCACACGTGGTGACAGCTCATCGGGGAAAATATCTGTGGGAGGGGACAGGTCCCCGTCCATGCCGCCTCGCTCTAGTTTAACGTCGGCGAGGGGCCTGTTTGTCTCGGGGGTGGGTGCCGGCAGTACCGCGCAATGTGTCCTGGCTCCCCGCAGCAGAAGCACCCTTCCTCGCGCCACTGTGGCCGTCTCCTCCATGGCCGTACCGCTGTGGTCCAGCACTGTTCCTCCTCCTCCTCCTCACTCTCAGCCGTGGCCTGGAAGGCTCTCTGCCTCGGTGCCAACGCATCAGCTGCACAATCCATTAGTGGTCCCACCCGCTCCACTTCTGCCACAGCCGTCTCCCAGCTGCTTGCAGCTTGAATCCAGATGTGGCTCTGGAGCTGGGCCAGGCGGAGCCCCTGGATGACGTTCTGGAGGGCGGGCTTCTCCACTGCCCCCAGCTCAAAATCCAGGTAGCCACACTGCATCAGCAGCCGTATGTCCACTGCGTAGGCTCCCAGGCTCTCTTGGCTGCCTCACCAGCGGTTGGCCAGCTGTTCCTGGGCGTGCTCAGCATTGGCCGCCCTCCCAAACTGCCTCCAGAGCGCTCCTTGTAGCGCTGGCCAGGTACGACGTTCCTCGGGCCGGAGATTGTACAGCGTGCTGAGAGCCTTTCCCTCCAGGGCCAGTGCGACCTGCACGGCGGTTTCTTCAGGTGGCCAGCGGGAAGCGGGGCTGATCTGTACTGCTTAACCTGCCCTGCCTTGAGAAAGGCAGAAGGCGGGGTATGCTGGTCCCGTCGGGTCCGCTGCTCCATTCACCCCGGCGAGCAACTCCAGGGGTCGGTGTACCAACTCTGTCGTCCATTCCCAGCTGAGCGATGAACCGCTCCAGTTGCTGAATCTCTACTCTGATTCTGGCTTCCATCTGCTCCATGATCCCACTTCTGACACCAGTGTGACATTGTGCGGGTTCACACAAGAAAGGAGAGATGACTGTGACGAAAACAGGCTTTATTTTATACACACCCACTCAACACAGACAGGAGGGGAGGTCATTCACACAGACCCCCGTCTCACTGAGGGTGACACAAACACATGATCAGTCACTGCTCTAACTGGTCTTTATAACACTGCTGTGTCATTATAACGCAGCCACAATGATTTGTCATTATAACGCAGTCATAATGACACAGCAATAACACTTAGAATACATAAATAATAACACTCTTTGAATCCTCCGTGGCCAAAGCATGCCGGGAGAATCCCCACCCCCTTAACACAGCCCTGACGTTACAATAGAAAGATAGATCTCTCTTCTTCTCTTGGTTGTCCATCGATCCGATGATGACCGTCCCTCATGTGTTAAGTCCTCTTCTTGCATGCGCACAGAGATGGTTGTTTAGGCCAATCCTCGATCGGCAGACACGGCTGTAGTAGGGGCAAGGAAACTGCCAAGGTAATGACGCCTTTCTTCGTGCCCGTGCTTCAGCTACATCAGCTCGCCTCTTCTCTTCAAAGTAGTCTCACGCCTGGGTAGTGAGGGTGCGCCAGCCTGGTCTCTCCATAGCCCACAGCTCTAATTGTTTGGGAAGGATGCCAGTGTGTCTGATGTTGAGCTTCACGCAGTCTTTGAATCTTTTGCGTGGTCTGCCTTGGTTCTGCTTCTCAGAGCAGAGTTCGCTGTACGCGAGCTGCTTGGGCAGCCTATGACCATCCATCCGGATCACAGGACCAACCCATCGGAGCTGGGCCTTCAGAATCATGGCCTCGATGCTGGTCATAAACTGTGGCCTCGATGCTGCTCACAAACTGTGGCCTTACAAACCGGCCACAGTTTGTGAGAACCCGGGACTGTGTGTCCGACACGATCATCGGTAGCACGGGGGCCCCCCAGGGAACGGTTTTGGCTCCCTTCCTGTTCGCCCTTTATACTGCGGACTTCTCACACAACACAACACACTGCCATCTACAGAAGTTTTCTGACGACTCTGCGATCGTTGGCCTCATCTCCAACGGAGATGAAGCTGAGTACAGAGGGCTTATCCAGGACTTTGTGGACTGGTGCCATCGGAACTGCCTCCAGATCAACGCAAGGAAAACTAAGGAGCTGGTGGTGGACTGCCGCAGGCAAGGACAACCCCTCACAGCACCAGTAAACATCCAGAGAACAGACATTGAGATGGTGACATCCTACAAGTACCTGGGTGTTCATCTGAACAATAAACTAGACTGGTCACACAATACTGACACACTCTACAAAAAGGGACAGCGCAGGCTGTTCCTACTGAGGAAGCTCAGGTCTTTTGGTGTACAAGGGGCGCTGCTGAAGACATTCTACGACACGGTGGTGGCATCAGCCATCACTTTTGGAGTGGTCTGCTGGGGCAGTGGCATTACAGAGCCGATAGGAAGAGACTGAACAAACTGATCAAGAAAGCTAGCTCTAACTAACTAACTAACTAACCTGCACTTATATAGCGCTTTTCTAGTCACAAAGACCACTCAAAGCGCTTTCATTAATACTAACCCTCTATTCTAAGGGCCTATAGGAAACAGATATCTAGGGACAATTTAGAACAGCCAATTAACCTAACATGCATGTCTTTGGCATGTGGGAGGAAACCGGAGAAATCCCGGAGTAAACCCACGCAACACGGGGAGAACATGCAAACTCCACACAGATCACTGTTGGTCGGGGGCTGGGATCGAACCCACGATCCCATGATCCCCACAATCCCCCGGCCAAGGGTAAACTGTGCTGCCGCAGTGCTAACCACTGCGCCACCGTGCAGCCCGGCTCTGTCCTGGGGCAGCGCCTTGACCCAGTGGAGGAGATGGGAGAGAGAAGGATGGTGACTAAACTGTCATCTCTGCTGGAGTCTGAGTTCCACCCTATGCAGGACACACTGAATGCACTAAGGAGCTCATTGAGCAGCAGACTACATCATCCTAGGTGCACAACCGAGAGGTTTCGCAGGTCCTTCCTACCAACGGCTGTCAGACTGTATAACCTAAGCAGGGCTGCCCACAGAGATAGCAAAAAGACGTGACAACCTAATAGTATTGAATGCAAAAGACGCAATAGACTTACACAATGGTCCCCTCCGGTATACAACTAGGAAAATACCGGTAGCTACGGAGGGTGACAATATGTATGGGTACATAATCATACCATGTAGGATAACTAAGTAGACGGTTATGCTGTTTCATTCCATCTAGCTGCAATGCTCTGTGCAATGCACTGTGTGTGTTTGTATATTTATATATTTATTCCATCTAGCGACAATGCTCCACACCATGTGTTTATATATTTACATATTTATTCCATCTAGCGACAATGCTCCACACCATGTGTTTATATATTTACATATTTATTCCATCTAGCTACGGTGCTCCGCACTGTGTGTGTTTATGTGTTTGCATATTTGTTCCATCTAGCTACAATGCTCCGCACTGTGTGTGTGTTTATATATTTACATGTTTGTTCCATCTAGCTACAATGCTCCGCACTGTGTGTTTATATATTCATATATTTATTCCATCTAGCTACAACGCTCCACACTGTGCGTGTGTTTATATATTCACATATTTATTCCATCTAGCTACAATGCTCCGCACTGTGTGTGTTTATATGTTCATATATTTATTCCATCTAGCTGCAATGCTCCGCATCGTGTGTCTATATATTTATGTTTATATGGTACATATGTATACTCGCTGCTCTTGTATTTTCTTGCCTTCTGATTGTTGCTCTGAGTGTTGCTATCCCTGTGCTGTTGCAATCCTAGAATTTCCCTATTGTGGGACTAATAAAGGCTTATCTTATCTTATCTTATCTTATCTCAGCTCTGTCCAGGACCTCAAGGTTTGTGACTCGGTCTTGCCAGTGAATGTTCATGATCATCTGTAGGCTTCTCATGTGGAACTTCTCCATCTGCTTTAGGTGTTTTTTGTACACGGTCCACGTCTTGCATCCGTAGAGAAGGCTGGTGAGGACAACGGCCCCGTACACTTTGAGCTTCGTGGATATCTGGATGTTGTGCTGGTTCAGGACGTGAACTTGGAGACGACCGAGAGCTTAACTGGCCTTGCAGATTCTAGCGTTGATCTCCTTATCCAGGCTGCCGTCGTTGCTGATGGTGCTGCCGAGGTACTTAAAGTCATCTACCGTCTTCAGTTGGGTACCCTCGATGGAGATGGAAGGGAGACGGACGGTGGAGGCGGGTGCTTTATTGATCCCAAACTGGGAAATTACAGTGTAACAGCAGCATGACGGTAGACGACCAAACGACAGAAACACACGCATGACAGACAAAGGGATAACCCATGGAAAGTAAAACTAACACGACTATAAAACCTATATACATCATAGCTTAACATATGATGACCCGTATAAACACATGAATCATCCCATTGCACAATGAAGGACTATCAGGAGCTGAGTGAAATGTGAGGTACCAGTTAGACTGTAAGGTGCAGTGTGGCAGCAGTTATGACCAGAATACAACATCATAGTGAGTTATTGTACAGTGAAATGGCATGCAGCAGGAAAGATTTCCTGTATCTGGCCGTTCGACAGTGAAGCTGTAGTAGTCTACTGGAGAAAGTGCTCCGCTGTCTGTCCAGTGTGTGGTGGAAGGGGTGATCAGGATTGTCCATGATGGATCGCACTTTATTTAGTGTTCTCCTCTCCACCACTGTCTCAAAGGTCTCCGGTCTGAGAACAATTACAGCTCTTGATTGTCTTGTCAAGTCTGTTGGTGTTGCTGGCCCTGATACTGCTACCCCAACAGACAGCAGCAAAGAAGATGGCGCTGGTGACAACGGTCTGATAGAAAAGCTCCAGCATCCTGCTACACACGTTGAAGGACCTCAGCTTCCTCAGGAAGTAGAGTCTGCTCATCCCCTTCTTGTGCGCAGCATCGGTGTTGGATCTCCAGTCCAACCCGTTGCTGATCCTGACACCCAGATATTTGTAGTCCTCAACCACCCCCACATCCTTCCTCCTAATCTGCAATGGCTGAGAAGGCGTCCTCCTCTTCCTGAAGTCAGTCACCATTTCTCTGGTCTTGCTGACATTCAGCCTCAGGTGATTCTGTTCTGTCCACTCCACAAATCTGTCTACCAGTGCCCTGTATTCCCCCTCCTCTCCCCCTCTTATACACCCCACAACAGCTGAGTCGTCAGCAAATTTGCACCCAGTTATTTGTTTCATTCCCCCCCACACACACACACATCTTTAGCGTTGTTTTGCCTGAGTTTATCTTCCAACTTCCTCCTATAATTGTCCTTGCACCTCCTCAGCATCTCTCTCAGCTCATGCTGCACTCCCCCCAGCTTCTCCTTGTCTCCAGCCCTAAAAGCTCTCTTCTTTTTGTTCAGAAGTGCTTTCAGGTCACTGGTGACCCATGGTCTGTTGTTGGAGAAGCAGTGTACAGTCTGAGCTGGCATGGTTGTGTCTTCACAGAATTATTTAATCTAAAAGTAACATCTTTTTTGTTGTTTTGGCCAGTTGTAAGTTTCTATAAGTAAATGCTCTAAATGATGATGATACTTTGACTTGGAATTTGGGTGAGTTGTTTTCAGTAGGCTGAAGAATAAAACAAAATTTACCCAGGCTTGGGACCAGTACCAGGAGTACACTGGTGATGCTTCCCCCCATGGCTGGGTGCCAACTTTCCTTTCCCCGTTCTATTTATGCTGAGCACCAAGCTTGAAGGTGGAAAGTACCTTTTTTATGGTCTTTGGTATGACCTGTCTAGGGCTACTTTAGGCCACCACTCCAGTCAGTGCCAATCCCAAGCCCTGGTAAATGGGTAGGGTTGCGTCAGGAAAATCCTTGCCAAATCAAATATGCAGAACCATGACCGGCTGTGGTGGAGCAGCCGAAAACGTTACTTAACTAGGGCTTATTTGACACATTAACATTCAAGTCCTTTGGCTAAGCAAAAACAAAAGACCTAGTTCATTTAGACCATAAAAACAATTTCTTTTACATGATTATAAAATCAATAAGCCAAAAATAACTTGTCAAAGCACAGTTAAATGAACTGAACCACAGCACAAACATTACCATGAACTTGTGAAGACAGGAGGAACCCCACCTCCCGCCACTAACTGCACAGTTCAGAGTTTACCCATATATTAAAGTAAATCCAGTCTTACACTTTTTAAGCAATTGGGAGAGAGGACTGACTTCAGTTTGGCCATGTTTCTGAGAAAAACAAAAATAAAAAAACAACTTTCACTCTCAAATTGATTTGTTGGAGTCACACCATGGCTCTAGGGTCTGGGAACTAAATGATTAAATGATTAAGCTGCAGGAAGTAATGCATCATCCAGTTTTTAACCTCCTGAATATACCATAGAATTGGAGATACAAGGGATTTGTGTAAAATTGTGCCTCTTGGGCATAAAAGTTATAATAAATGTTTTATATGTACAATATGGCGGTGGGGGGGCTGAAAGGTTTATAGACTGACCATGATGCAGTGGTCAAATATGACCAAATATGGTTTATTGTACACATACTCTTGATAGCTCTCTCACTCTCAGCTCTGCTCTGCCCTCTTGTTCCTCTGCCACTGAAGCACAAATACTACTGGCTCAGCACCTACCAGCATAACTCCTTCTTAGTCAGCCTATGAACTTTTCAGCCCCCCGCCCCCCTCGTAGATAAATCTTCATGAGGACACAAGCCAGGATATATCTGGTGCATGCCAGGCAAATATTCGAGGTGCCAAAAATAAGGGTTTTTAGAATTTATTGCATTCATGAAAATAAATTGCTTGCCACTGCTCTAAAAGTGTTTTGTTATCATCACACAGAAATTTACCTGACTGTATCTACAAACCACGCATTTGGACCATAAGAGATGGAGGGAGAAGGTTGTAACCCCAGCGTTGCTGTAGATTCTGGTAATCCACTGCTGCGAGCAGTTTTCCTTCGTCGCCTGCGGCTCACAAGGCTGCTCCTGGAGGGAGGGGCTTACATCAACGAGAGCGACAGCCAAGGCCAGACTCCACTGATGGTGGCCTGCAGGACCCAACATATCGATGTCCAGAGTGCCAGTCGGGTCAAACTGGTCCAGTTTCTCCTGGAGAAAGGAGCTGACCCCAACATCCAGGACAAGGATGGCCGATCTGCACTGATGCATGCCTGTCGGGAACAGGCCAGCCCTGATGTGGTGTCTCTACTTCTGGCGAGCGGGGCAGACGTTAGCTTGGAAGACCAGTCTGGGACATCGGCGCTGGTCTATGCTGTCATGGCTGGAGACCTGAAGATTCTGAAGCTGTTGTTAGATGCATGCAAGGCTCAAGGAAAGGAGGTGATAATCATAACTACTGACAAATTCCCATGCGGGAAACTCCAAGCCAAGGAGTACATCAGTCCGCCTCTCCTTAGTCCTCTTGACCAGACAGACAATACGGCAACAACAACCCCAGCTTCTCCTTCTGAAATCCAGCTGATCACTTCCCCTCAGTGTCCCCCTTCCTCCCCAAGTCCCCCAAAACCTGTATTTTCATTCAAAGAAGCACAGGTCTCTAGTGTAAGCTCCCATCCATGTTCTCCTTTAAGGTTTCGAGGACTTGGAAAAACATCATTGAATAACCTACAGCAGCCTCTGCTGAGGCTGAACTCTGAGCCCTGGTTAAAGGTCCCAACGTCTCTGCTCCCTCAGCAGAATCATGAACTCATTGAAAAGAATCAAGACTGTAAACAGAGTGAGTATCTCTTTTGTAGAGGTTCCAGACTGGATGGGGAGAACAGCGTAAACTCTGACAGCTTCAAATGGTGTGAAGGAAGATTGGAAAAGGATAAACGAGTGGGAGATGAAAATAATGGCTGTGCCAGGCATTCACGGAAAAAGATATCCTTACCAAGCCTCTTTTCATCTCACTCTGCCTCCCATCCTAATCTGCACTCTGGAAACATCAGCACAGATTCAGTCAGCTCTTCTTCGGGTGGCAAAAACCTTCATAACATGGCATCCTCAAGCTTTCAAAGTATCATCCTCAGGCGCAGGCTGGGTGCAGACATCTATAACTCTGACCCCCAGCTCACCACAAACATTCCACATCTCCCTGAGGAGCATAAAGCCAATGACCCACCTGATGATAAGAGGCTGATGCCTTTACGCTGCGCCAGCACACTGGGCACCAAGGAATCCCCGTCCAGCCTGAGCAGGAGAGTCCTGTCTGGATGTGCGCGCAGAGGCTCCGAAGCCTTCCTGTTGGACCCCAACTCACAGGCCAGGCCAAGATCTCTCCCGCCTCTAACTAAGACCCCCAGCCTTAACATTTATAACCTCAACTCCAGCAGCGGAGGTAGTTTCTCTGAGAAAGACTCCGGGCAGAAACATTTCCTCCCGTCTGCCCCTCCTGGGCACCCCAAAGAGCAAACAAGAAGGATGCTGCTAAGGAGACACTCGATACAGACTGAACAGTTCAAAGCCACAGCGTGAAACCAGCCAGTAGAGAATAAAAAGATAATCAGTGTGTCAAGTCATTGTCATGTGATGCAGTTTCAGTGTAGGTAAATCGACCGAGGCAAACCAAAGCTCTTCAAGATGATTAACACATTCCTAAAAGTTTGTCAGTTTGTTGATAAAATATTACACTAGTGACCTTCCTTAGCTTCAGCTTACTGTGTTATGTATCTTTGACGTAATCTTTAAATGTTTCTCTGCATTGAATGGTGACATCTAGCCCAAAATTCAACAACAGATTTGTCACGTGTGTTTCAGATCAACAGGCAAGGTTTTGGAGCCAGGATCTTTATGATTCCTTTTTGGAGTCCAAGCACTACTGACAATCATGCTTGAGAAGGTTTTGGTACCATCAGGATAAGCAATTTTGCAACCACTGCAACTTAGCTTTTCATTGTTTTTTTCCCCACAAATGATCTCTATTTGACCTGAAATGATACTAATGTATTAAAACCAGAAGCCTTTTGCTGTCAGTGGCTAAATCAGCTTATCCAGTGGTTCTGAGGCTGGATCTAACACCAACCCAACTGAACCTTGGATTTAGAAAAGTAAATAAAAATTTTAATAGTGATGAAATTGTCAGTACTTGAAAGAATATTTTTGTATATTTGATATCACGCAGTTAAGACAGAGGCTGGCAACCTGTACTATAGAAATAGACCTTTTGATCAACCATTCAATCATCTGGCATTGATACTAATTTCTTCTTAATAGGTGACCTTCCTCTCATAAATTTGTCTTTTTGGACATGTGTGACTTTTTCAGTAATTTGCAACTTTTCCCATAAATATGCATTTCTCTTCTTTAGAATTTGTGAAATTTTCCCCTCTGAATGTTTAGACTTTTCCTCCCACAAACTCTGACAAAATTTTCTCACAAACTTCCATTTTTTTTGTAATTTTAAAAAATATATAGACATTAATATCAAAGGTACAAGATAATGCTTTTTGTGGGTGAAAGAGAGGCAGGTTACTGTTGTGTTACCAGGGTTGGTGGTGGTCAAGAGTTTGATGACCTCACAGAGTTTATGTTGTATTTTGAGGTTTTTACCACTAGAAAGTCAGTATCAGTAGCAATATCTGACACAGCTATTCACTTAATGAAGGCACTGTAGTAAAGGCAATGACAAATAGTTATCACAGCCAGGATTAAAGTTACAGAAATGTTTCTCATCTTTTAAAAAGTCCAATATTCACTTTGCTTTTAGATCAGTGTGGATGTCCTCCAACTGTTAATTATATTGGGCTCATTTGTTGGATGTTCCACTCATCTCACCAGTTACAATGCTGTTAAAACGTATTTGCCCCATCCTGATTTCTTATATTTTTGCATATTTGTCAAACTTAAATGTTTCAGATCACCAAACACATTTGCTCTCCCATGGCTGCCATTTTTTCCCAGTCTATCATGGACCAGTGTCCAAACTGAGTCTAGTGAGGTCCATAGTTCTTTAGATGTTCTGGGTTTTTAGCTCTCATCTGTTCTTGAATTTCTTTAGATCATGGCATGATGTGTAGCTTCCTGAGATCTTTTAGCCTACTTCACTTTGTCAGACAGGTTCTATTTAAGTGATTTCTTGATTCAGCAGGTCTGGTAGTAATCAAGCCTGGGTGCAGCTAGTGAAACTGAACTCACTTTCAAAAAAAAAAAAAAAGTCATTAATCACAGTTAAATCATGATGTAAAAAGGTGGGGGTAATATCCTTTTTCACACTGGGCCAGGTAGGTTTGGATAGCTTTGTTCTCTTAATAAATGAAATCATAATTTCAAAATTCATTTTGCATTTACTTGGGTTATATTTGTCTAATATTTAAACTTGTTTGATATGAAATATTTAAGTGCAACAAATGTAAAAAAAAAAAAAAAACTATAAGAAATCAGGAAGGGGCAAATATTTTTTTCACAGCCCTGTACAAGTTTTCCTGCTTCCAATTTATTGCTACATGCTATTGTATATCACCAGTATGAAATTGCTAGCTTTAAGATAAAATGCTGTATAGATCTTTATAGGTTTTCCACTCTCAAGATCTGTCATTATCTACTGTGATTTAATCATTTACAATAATAACAAAAAGATGATGAAATTCAGATATTGCAGCTTTATGATCTTTATGTGTAAATGTAGAAACAAGTGCAAGGCTTCATTTCTATTCAATTCCATTTTGTGCCATTCGTACAAAATAAATGGTTGCAAAGAACCATCTGAACTATTAAAAGCATCTGCATTACCAATGTTCAACATGATTTTATTGTAGTAAAAAAATGCATCAGAAAAATCATTGTCAATGTACACCAGTATGTATTAAACATGCATTGCAATTTCAAAGTGTTTGTATTTTTTTCTATGGCTGGCAGAACAGACAAACAAAAACAAAACACCCCAACAAAATTACATTCAATAACAAAAAGTTTAGTGTTCCCCAAATATGTACATATATAAATTTACAATAAAAAACTAAGACAGCAAAAAATTACTATGAAAAACTATTTAAAACAAGAATTATATATGAATTTATACTGTCCACTGTGTAGAAGAACATTAGTAAAATAAATACACATAGTGGTACATAGGACAGGTCATAGCCCTAATACAAACATTAAAATACAAGACAGTGTTTGTTTCCCGTGCTTCTAAAGTACAATATCAGACATCGTAACATTCATGTTTCACACAAATCATTGTTGTCCCATCCATGACCATCTGTTTCTTGAGAGGGCTAAACTTTAAATCTTAGTTCTGTCCCATTATGCACAAGCGTGTAATCCTCACAGGTTTGTTCAGGCTCTGCGGTCATAATCGCTGACCATCTTCTTGATGTGGTTCAGTCTGGATTTCAAGTACTTACACCTGCGCTTCTTCACCTGGTAATCTGCAGACTAGAGGAACAAAACAAGATGCATCAAGTATGAGTTAAATATCGTAAATTATATCAGTTAGTTCTGACCAAGCAATACAATTGGACAACAGACATTTCAGGAGTTATTACAGAGGTGCCGACTTTCGGAAAAACGTGGAGTGAAATTTGGATGGAATTGTACCGTACATGGGGGAAACTGGTGGGCAGGGATGGAGTGACTATGCGTGCACACAATATACATAGACCTGCCCCAAACACATACACTTCTTTACCTCGGAATAGGCTTTATAACATGTTCAGTCCATTTTATTTAATGGTTGCGCTGAACAAATTTGGAAAGTAAGTTGGTCTTCTGATGTAACATACTGTAACCTAATGCAGTGGCCCTAAAAACTGTTACATGCACACAAGTTATTTTTATTTGCTGTACAATTAAAAGCCATGGTAATCAGCCTTGATCATACCTTGACAGTCTGGCGCTGCCTTGAGAGCTCTTACTGTGTTAAAGTCTGAAGGATGTCAACATGATATTGACAGTATTTTCCTAATTTTGGAGTGAGAAATGGGGTTTGTGGTGTGAGAGAGGGCAAAAGAGTGAGAGTTGGCAACACTTGACTATAATCTCTGTTAACCACTTGCGCTCCGTTGTTCCGCGGGCGGGCAAGTCTCTGCGTCCTAGGGCGCACGAGGGCGCACGAGGGCGCACGAGAGCGCACTCGTGCGCGCTCGGACGCATGACGCATGATAGAGATACTGATGGTGGTGATGTAGGTGGTGTGGCCTCCAAGCGCCACTGAAAAAAAAAGCTGCAGACACAGCTGCGAACAGATTAGTTCATCTGATTGACCTCTCATTCGACTAATAAGAGCCTTGAATTGGGTTTCTGAAACCATGAAGAGCCAATGAATGAAAACCTAGGAAGGAGGACCCGCCTACTGTGAATGCAGGAGCCAATTGAAGCACAGAAATTCGGGCTGGTGAAGAGAGATTTACTGTTGCAGCAGATGAAAACAAAGGACGCTGGACGAACCTGCTACAGACCCAGGCTCACCCAGCAGCATGGAGACCACCCACAAGTGGGACCTGCACTCATTCCAGCAGAATAGACGTTTAGGATTCTCTTCCGTCATCATAGACCGACGGAGGCCGATGACAAAGGTCGTAAATCATTCACCAAAACCGCAATATTGGAATTATGTTTTGATCGGGATCCACGAGCAGACCAGCGTCGCGTTCGTCTGACAATGGGGAAGAGAAGTTCGCCAGGACTCTGCTGCTGTGAAGAGGTAAGGTGTTATAAGCTAAATTATTTATCCCTGAAAACTGTAATCCAAAAATGACTTTTGACCGATTAGTAAATTACAACTGTACGGCGCACGCACTTCGAGCGCCGCGATAAACGGTTCATTTGCCGTGTTCGGACCGTGAAAGCCCCCCCCCCCCCGCTGCAGAAGAGGAGCAGGGGGGGGCGTTCACGGTCCGAACGCCCCCGGTCCACGGGGGGAAGCCGCGCTGACTGCGCAGCGGTCGCCACATAGACATATGAGTCTATTCCATCATGTAGAGATGGCCATTCTCTGTAGCGAGGGGGGGGACAACCCCCCCCCACACACACACAGTAGCGAAGGGGGGGGGGGGAAGCCGCTGTGACAGCGTTGCTGTGGAAACATGCAACGAGTGTAATCCGTCATGTAGCGAGGGCCGAACTCCGTCCTTGGTAGCGGGGTGGGGGGGGACGCCCCCCCCCCCCACACACACACACAGACACAGCCCTGAGTGTGACCTTTCATTAGAGCCTAAAATGAAGATTCTACATTGAATTATTCAAAAGTTACAGACGTTTTTCCAAACTGTGCCATTTGGCACAATTTGGCACAGTTCCAAAACGCCTGGGAACAGCCTGAGAACAAAGCTGTGTAAAATATTCATTTTTTGTGGTATTGTTACAAAATTTGGACCTCAGCTTGATAACACTTGGTTCTACATTTCTGTTGCATTTTCCAGCCGGATCGGACAGCTGTGTGTTATTTGCAAGCATTTGTATCCAAAAAAACACCGTGGCCAAATTTATTTTCTTCAAGTTCAGTATGTTTAGATGACTGTAACTCAGTGGCCAGAGCACGTAGAGAGATTATGTTTTTTTTTGCCAAAAAATTCAAAGTGTTTTCTTTTAAATGAGACCAACCCCATGAAGATGCTGCAAAGGGTTGAAGAACAGCTTTCGATTTACTTTGGGCACGTTATTTTTTGGCATTTTTAGGAAAATTGCCCGGAGTGCAAGGGGTTAACCACACTTTCATGAGATTATCCACTTTAGTGGTGGTGTAATCTATAAATTTAAGAAATCTGTGTGTCACGATCATAGGACATGATGTCTGCATGATGTCCTATGATGATCCTATGATCTCAGGCTACATAGGACTCGCGATGCCATCATATAGGCAATAGGACTGGCTACCTATGATGTAGTGTCCTATGGTGCCTGCCTTGATGTCTTTATGATGTCATATAGACCATCATTCACGATGCCTGCCTTGATGTATTTTACAACTGGCTACCTATGATGTAGTGTCCTATGATGCCGGCCTGCATGTCTTTATGATGTCATATAGACCAACCAGATGCTACATAAATGGAGAGCAATAGAGTGAGGAGAACTGCTGCCGTGAAGACGAAACACCTGAGGTTCCAGCAGTACGTCCCGGGCATGACTGTGAATAACACACCCGTCTGAGATAGGAGGAGACCCTTCACCAGCATAGGGTACAACAGACAAGGAATGCACAGACAGACAGAAAACGTGTGGCAGTGCGCCATGCACGTGCTGAGTCACTTGAAGCCTGAAATGCCCACAAAGCGAGCAACGCTGCACGCCAGGCAAGGCACAGAGAAGCTGAGACCGAATAGAACGCACTACTTTAAACCACACCCATTCAAAGCACTAAATCTGGAAATCTCACTCAGTAAGGCAGAAGGCACTCTATAAATTCAAGAAATCTCTGTCAGTGTGTCAGTCTGTCACCCCATTAAGAATAGGACACCCTTCTTTAAACCACACCCATTCGAAGCAGTACCCATGAAGAATGGCAGTCTACACTACAAATGTGTAAAATGCCAAGCAAAGCGCTGATTTTCTCCGGGTGCTCCGGTTTCTGGGTTTTGACGGGCATGCACGGGTCTTCCTGAACAGGGTCGAAAGCCACTTTTTGCTCAGATCTATTTTCATGATGAACGAAGAAGAAGAAGAACAAGAAGACCCACCAGATGGAGAGCAATAGAGTGAGGAGAACTGCTGCACGTCAGAAAAGATGCCATGAAAATGAAACACCTCAGGTTCGAGCAGTACGCCACAGGCATGACTGTGAACAACACAGCCGTCTCAGACAGGAGGAGACCCTTCAGCAACGGGCATGCAGAAATACTTGCTTATACTTGGTTTCTATGGGCATGGACGGGTATGCACAGGTATGTACTAGTAATTGTTAATTACAGCTGTGTTGCCAACTCTCTCTTTTGGAGTGAGTCTCACTCTTTTGCCTCCTCTTTCTCACACCACAAACCTTGTTTCTCACTTCAAAATGAGGAAAATGCTACCAATATTGTGCTGATTTTCTTCACATTTGTACACAGTGAGAGCTCCCAAGGCAGCATAAAGAAGTCTGAATACTGTATGTTCCAAAACTTATTCAGAGGTAAAGTGTATGCATTGAAAAAAAAAACCAAAAACTGTTTGTGAATACTACACAAGCACTCTCACTCCACCCCTACCCCAAATTCTCCCCCTTGCACAATTCCTTCTAAATCTCACTCCAAGCTTTGCCAAAAACTTGGCAACTCTGATTACAGTAACCGTTTGCTTCTTACAATGTAAGAACTGTCATGTTTTGTTGTATAACTAACTTTCCACAGTGATGCACCACTTGAAAAGAAAGCCTTTACAACCTGCAAATTTTGTTGTTGTGTTCAGGGTTTGTGCTGTTAGTCCAGTTAGCTGCATGATTTTACTTTTTAAATTAATAACCCCAAAGTTTAGACTAAAACATGACAGTTTCTACTGAAGGATCACAAAGTATTGTGCACTTCTGACTGCCTCATCTGAAAATGCCAGTAAGAAGACAGCAAATAGAACATAAACAAGCAGAGATACTGATCAAGCGCTAACTAGCAAACAGGCCACTTGACCAAAGTGAAGGTCTGTACATACTCCGCAAGAACAGATAATTTTTTTCATTTTCTCAAGGTAACAAGAACAAAAAAATTAGTTCTGGCCAGGACATTTACTTCACAAGAAACTCAAGTGCAAAACCCCTGGGAAATTCAAATTTCTGACCAATCACACAACAGTTGTCGGACATCACACAAGAAAACGTTCTGCCCAGATGATGCGTCAAGAATAAGCTGCAAGAATTCCAAAACCTGCACTGCAAGAAAAGAATGACTTTTTTTCTCTTGCAGTCCTGGGAGAGAAAACAAATTTCTTTGTTTTTGCAGAGTATGTAAAGACCTAGACCAGCGGACTCTTGAAAAGTGTGTATTTAAATGATGACTGGTAGACAATCGCAAAGTTCACTGAGCATGTTGAGGATTTGCAGCAATGTCACCAAATCACATGACACTGTCTACGAAGGCAAGAAACATACTGCTGCCAATGCATTTGTGCTAGATTAAAGCACTTTTTTTTATACTTTTGCCAACTTTTTTTATACAGTCTATGGATTAGAGTAGCATGAATTTCAATTCTGATCATGGTCACTACATGCATGGCAGAAGATTGTCATAATGGGCAAGAAAAAAAACAAAGTCTTTATCGCTTTCCATTGGATCTAGTTCAGAGAGACAAGTTTGCAGGCAGATGGAGGGTTGCCAGCAAGCCACAACATGGATCTGCAACAGTCATTTCATTAAGGGTAAGTACATGTACAAACAATGACCCAGGGGTGGCGCTGGTGGATCTCAGACTTATATTTGAGGTTTTATTATGCAGAGAAACCCCATGTCTCCAGATTTTACATTCACTCATTTAAACAGATTCACCAAAAAAAAAGAAAAGCACGACTGGCCGTGGATATTTTTTCATATAAGTACATTAGCAAACAGAGGAGATTAGGCAGGTTATTTTATTGCTTTGGAACTGTGGTAGGGGTAACTGTTAAGGCCAGAGGGAAGAAAGCTTTCCACCTCGAGACTGAGTTGTTTGTATTTATAGTATGTGCCTCTATTTCAAATAAATTATCAACTATAAAAGTTGGCAGGTTGGCAGTTTTTTTCCCCACTGCTCTCCGCCTCCCCACTGGCTGAGGCTGCTTATGTCTATTCATTAAATTTATGATATTTTCCTATTGTGAATAGTTGAAACAAATTTCCGTTGCCAGGGAATAGGGCAGACGAGTGGTTTAACTCTTGGTCTAAAAACACCGGCTGGTAAGCTTGCACTCGGAGATCGGTCTCATCACTGCTGTGTTGGTAAAGCCAGTGTTGATGTCATCCATGACTCTCTCCACTCACTTGAAAAAAATATGCTAGCAATGCAATTTAATACAATATAAACTTGGGAAGGTGAAAAATAAAAATGTGAACAACACCTGGAGGCTGAACAGCGAGGTCTGCCTCGTCATCTATAGAGCATGGGTTGATCAGTTTCAACTTTTTTGTATAAAATAACCTCAATTTTCTATCTATTTTTATACATATTTTATTGCCACTTTTTAATTATTAATTACCACCTTTTATTAAAATTCATGCAGCCTGCTCAGCTAAATGACACCTTTCACCTCACTTCAAGCCTCTGTGGAACAAGGCAGTGAAAGCCACCTTTAAACACATTTTCTTTCTGTAACACTCCTGAGTGAGAGATTTTGCTTTTTCCAATAAAATAATATTACTGGCGATCCATGTGACCAGTGACATCACTTGCAAATCCTCAACAGTGAAATGACAATAACTCTATTCTACAGTATTTTATGCTAGCTTGTGTTAGCAGTTGGAAGCTACTTGTTTTTCTGTAGCATGACTAGTCTTGGCAGAAGACTGTAACAAACAACTAAGAATCTGTTGTTGGATGTACACTACTCACAAAATGTTAGGGATATTCGGCTTTCGGGTGAAATTTCAGGATGCACCTAAAATGCACTATAATCTTTACAGGTGAACTTAATTTGACCTTCTCTAACCTTTTGAATGCACATTTTCAACTGTTCAATGTTTCAGTACTTTTTGCATAACTTGCTGTTCTCTGACAAGGTGTTTCATGGCAAAATTCACAACAGGTGTTTGATCCATGAATCGAACAATAAATTTTCTGGTTCAATTAGAATTGGTATTTAAACAGTCCTCTTCACCATGCTGTTCACATTTTGACATCATGAGACCAAGACGGCACCTAACAATTGATCAACAGTACCTTGCCATTGTGAGGCTTCAAACAGGATGTTCTCAGAGGGCAGTGGCCACTGAGCTTAGAGTGTCACAAAATGTCCTCAGCAGGTTGCAACAGAGATACAGAGAGACTGGAAGAGTCACAGAAAGGCATAGAAGTGGACATCCTTTGGCCACATCCCACACTGATGACCGCTTCATTGTGAACAGCGCCCTGAGGAACCAGATGATGAAAGCCACTGACCTCCAGGCACATTTAAGGAAGGTGAGAGGCACCCAAGTGTCACATGAGACCAGTTGAAACCATTTACATCAGCATGGTCTGCGTGTTAGACGACCTGCAAGGGTACCTGACCACACCACCAGGCACAGGCATCATTGTCTTGCATGGGCCAGGGAACATTTATGCTGGACAAGTCAGTTCTCTAATGAAAGTCAATTTATGTTGAGCAGAAATGATGGCCGCTAATGATGTTGGAGACGTCAAGGACAGCGCTATGCATCAGCCACTGTTGTCACCAGATGAGCCTTTGGTGGTGGTGGTGGTGGTGGTGGTAGTACAGTCTGGCTAGGTGTGTTTAGTCAAAACAGAACTGCCCTACACCTTGTGAATGGTACAGTGACAAGCCGATATTACCTGAATAACATCATTAATCCAGTCATTGTGCCCCTGCATGAATAACACTGGCCTAATTTCATCTTCATGGATGACAATGCTCCACCTCATTGAGGTTGCATCACTCAGGAATGGCTGCTGGAGGCTGGGGGACCTCAAATGGAGTGGCCTGCACTTTCTCCAGACCTGAATCCCATATACATCTCAAAAAATTAGAATATCATGAAAAAGTTCAATATTTTTTGTCACTCATTTCAGAAAGTGAAACCCATATATTATATAGATTCATTACACAGAGAGTGATATATTTCAAGTGTTTATTTATTTTAATTTTGATGATTATGGCTTACAGCCTATGAAAACCCCAAATTCAGTTTCTCAAAAATTTAGAATATTACATGAAATTAATTTTAAAAAAAATAATAATAATTCTTTTAATACAAATGTGGACCGACTGAAAAGTATGTCCATATACACACTCAATACTTGGTAGGGCTCCTTTTGGATTAATTACTGTATGAATGTGGCGTGGCATGGAGATGATATGAAGGTCCAGGTTGCTTTGATAGTGACCTTCAGCTTCAGCGTCATCTGCTTCATACCAGCAGATGACCTCTGCTCAGATAAAAGTAAATTTTGCATTTCATTTGGAAATCAAAGTCCCAGAGTCTGGAGAAAGAGTTGAGAGGCAGAGAATCTGAGTTGCTTGAGGTTTAGTGTGAAGCTTCCACAGTCAGTGATGATTTGAGGAACCATGTTATCTGGTGGTGTTTGTCCACTGTGTTTTATCAAGACCAAAGTCAGCGCAGTCGTCTACCAGGAAATTTTAGAGCACTTCATGCTTCCCTCTGCTGACAAGCTTTATGGAGAAGCTGATTTCATTTTCCAGCAGGACTTGGCACCACCACCCCCACACTGCCAAAAGTATCAAAACCTGGTTTGATGGCCATGGCGTCACTGTGTTTGATTGGCCAGCAAACTCTCCTGACCTAAATCCCATTGAGAATCTATAGAGTATTGTCAAGAGGAAGATGAGAGACACCAGACCCAACAATGCAGACGAGCTGAAGGTCACTATCAAAGCAACCTGGGCCTTCATAACACCTCAGTAGTGCCACAGGCTGATCATTTCCATGCCACGCCACATTCATACAGTAATTAATCCAAAAGGAGCCCGACCAAGTATTGAGTTTGTACATCAGGTTCAGGTTACTTTATTTGTACCCGTAGGTAGATTTGTTTTGCAGTCTGGTGACATCCATATTTACAAGCCACAAATTACATTCAACATAGACACAAACACAGGCACACATGAAATGGACATACTTTTGGACATACTTTTCAGTCAGTCCACATTAGTATTAAAAAACTATTTTTTAAAATTTATTTTATGTAATATTCTAATTTTTTGAGAGACTGAATTTGGGGTTTTCATGGGCTGTAAGCAATAATCATCAAAATTAAAATAAATTATCACTTGAAATATTTTACTCTTTGTGTAATGAATCTATATAATATACGGGTTTCACTTTCTGAAATGAGTGACAAAAACTATTGAACTTTTTCATGATATTCTAATTTTTGGAGATGTACCCATAAAACCTATGGGATCAGCTGAGTTGCCATATAGAGGCTCGCAACCCTACACCCCACAACCTCAATGACCTGAGGGCCGCCCTTCAAGAAGAGTGGAATGCCATGCCTCATCAGACAATAAGTTAACTTGTGAACAGCATGAGATGTCGTTGTCAAGCTGTAATTGATGCTCAAGGGTACATGATAAGTTAATGAGACATTGACATTGTCAAAACGTGGGCTGGGCCCATGTCCTTGCCTTAAGTTCTAGTTTGTACTTTCTTGTCACCAGGACATGGGCTCCGCTTTGAATTTTATCATTTTGGGATTCTCTGTATTATTATCATGGTCTCTGTTTTAGGTTTGTATTTGTCCTTGCCTTGTTCTGGGTCCTTGGTTGTTATTTTTTATTATCAGTATCCTGGTCACATCTGGTAGTTTTGTTTCTGTCATTAGCTGTAGTGCTGGTATGAGCTTTTATTTTGACAGCGTCTTTTGTTTATTTCCGACTTAGCCTAGTTTGATCCTTGTTTGTTAATTTCTTGATTATCCATGGCTGTTTGTATTTATGTTCAATTAGTCTTGCTTTATTTAAGGAACACCGCCCCTTACCTGGGTGCGGCGTCCTATTGTCAACCTGGCGTGAGGTTTCACGGTTCTGTCTTGTTGTTCTAGCCATGTTTCATAACCTTGTGAGTTAGCCTTTGCCATGCCTTGTTTTAACCTTTATTTTCCAGCCCACGAGCTATGTGTTATTTTATGTTACCGTAGTAAATTATGCCACTCGCCCTGCGTATGAGTCTGACTCTCTGTCCCATTGGGGTGCAAACCATTACAGACATTTTTTGTTGTGGTATACCCACCACTGTTGTTGGCTTTTGTTTCAATAAATTGTTTGAGATGAGGAAATCACCATTGCATTCTTCTACTTAAATGCCCTACTTTCATGATATACTGTAATATCATTGTAGTGTGAACTTTTTACATTTTCCATAAATTTCACCCAAAAGTTAAATATCCCTAACTTTGTGAGTAGTGTAACTGTTAATTTAAAAATTATATTTGTGGAATTGTTTTCTAAAAACAATATTGCACTTAGTGTGGTTTCATGAAAAAAAAAATATCACCACAGTGATGTCTTTGTCCCCCAGCTACTGACAATCAATATATTCATTCATACTGCAGGAACGAGTGTAATATTGCTTAAATATAAATATGCAGATGCATTACTTTATGTTCCAATGTGATGCAATATAATAAAACACATATGTTCACAAAACTAGCTGTATTAGGTGTACCAAAATCAATTCATCCAGTCTTATTTCTTTAAGTTTTAAAAG
This sequence comes from Pholidichthys leucotaenia, assembly GCA_020510985.1. NCBI lineage: Eukaryota > Metazoa > Chordata > Actinopteri > Cichliformes > Pholidichthyidae > Pholidichthys > Pholidichthys leucotaenia. Next base: position 94,472,414 of record CM035850.1, on the reverse strand, counting down.
TGGACCCGTGACACACTTCATTTCTTTTCTCTACTGTTAATATCATGAATGTTCATATCAAATAAGGTCAGCTATTTAAATAATGAAGTCTGTAATCAATGAGCCAAAAAGCCAGGATTTAGAAATGTTTTCAACTTGTGGCTCTGTGTGGCATAGCAGTGAAGAGAAGTTCCTAATATGGTCATCCATGCCAAACTGCTCTCACTGTGAGCACAGAGGCTTCACCCACCCACTAATCAAAAACCTAATGAATGGCAGTCTTTGCAGATCAGACATTTAGACATTAAATAGCTGTGTTGCTAAAGCACATTAATTATGGTCAGCATCTAAACAGAACCTAAGTTTTAATTGAACTATGAAACATGCAAAGCTAGATTTAATTTTTACAAAGGAGCTGGGTGTGATTCTATTAAATAGATTCACTTAGAGTTATTATGTACACGACAAGGCAATTAGCCCAATAAACTTTGCACTTCATAACTTCCACAAAATATTCATAAATTTTGCTACCTAAAATTATGTAAACTAGTGCATGATGCTAATAAATTCCACATGATGGTGTAAGTGTAAAGTTTCTGCTGGGGTATCTTGTCCATTTGTTATTGTGTACCAAACATTAACTTTAGTAGTACTGTTAGAATGCTGGTAGACCCTTTCAGAAATCTCCACATACCCTTTTCAGTTGCTTTATCCTGTTGTACTCATCCAAAGCATCCTGTGAAACAACAGAAGCAATTCATCAGGAATTTCAAAATGTAATCAACACATCTAAATATCACATTAAACAAAACGTTCATGGAGAGATGAGCTTCTTAATGAGCCTCCTGAAGAGTGATTACTTTCTCATGCTGTAAGCCCATTTTAAACAGTCACTTTTCAGTGCATCAGGGGCTCCATACCTTCCAGGACTGTTTTTTGGCCACTTGGAGGTAAGACAGTAAGTTCTACACACTACATTTAAATGCAAATCTGATATTTCAGCAGATACAGGAATGTTTATTCAGGGCCATATTGGAGTCTGATTAACAAAGGTGATTCCTTGAAATCTTTCCACTCAATTCTTAGTCCAAATCATTTACTGCTTTATTGGCCTCTCAATGCTCATCCATGTTTAATAGTTAGCCTATGTTTCTGCCCATTATTTCACGTTAAAGTAGTAATAGCAGTGTGGATTTATCAGGGCTACCACACTAAAGCTAGCATTTAAATCAATGTCAAACGATGTTAAGAAATGCAGCAGAAGTGCGACAGTGATGAGGCCTTAATTTTAACTACGGTTAACAGTTTATCTTTGGTAAATGGCATCCTTCACAACATCCAAGTCAAAATTAAGGCCCAAAAAGTTTATTTATTTTAAATTAAAAATCGACAGAATACTGGATGTTTGGCATGCACAGCAGTCATAGCCCTCACACAGCTGCACTGCATTAAAGAGGCCCCATGCACTTTTCCCACACGTTGACAGAGTTCCCCAGAGGTGTTAATGAAACATCTGACGTTTGGTCAGAACAACTCAGGGTTTATTTACTGCAGTACCATTTTACCCATGGGGAAGAAGCTCTCCTTAAAATTGGCTATTCTTAGGTCATATTGCTTTAAATGCTAACATGCACCAGCTCATCCCACCCTCACTCTTTTGTCATTTCCCTGAGATATGTATTGTGATGGTGACGCCATGTTTAAAGGGTAATGGGCTGCACAGTGGCGCAGTGGTTTAGCACTGTGGCAGCACAGTTTTACCCTCGGCCGGGGGATCGTGGGGATCATGAGATCGTGGGTTCGATCCCAGCCACCGACCAACAGTGAGCTGTGTGGAGTTTGCATGTTCTCCCCGTGTTGCGCGGGTTTACTCCGGGATTTCTCCGGTTTCCTCCCGCATACCAAAAACATGTAGGTTTAGGGCGCTCGCGCACGCAGCGACCGGCAGCCGGTGGCTTGTCACCAGACTGCAAACCAAATCTACCTACGGGTACAAATAAGTAACAAAAAAAAAAAAATGCTAGCTGTTAGCTTTGACTATTGGACTAAAATACTGATGAAAATTGGCTGAACGTGAGAGTGTAAAAGTAAAAAAAAAAAAAAAAAATCCTTATCAAAGACGGGTTTGTGTGGTTTGAGTGGTTGAGAGTATGTGGCCAGTCCCTGGGGTGTAATGGGTTTGTCTACACTTACGTCACCAATCTCATAAACGTGCAGAATGACATGCGGAGGTAACAAAAAGTGACAATTTCAATGCATTTCTATGGCAATGTTAGCTAAATTTAAACACAGAAAATGTCGAATTGGTGAGCAACTGGCTCATGTAGCCATCACCATCTTATGAAAGATGGTGATGGCAATCAGAATACAAGTTTTTTAGATTCATATCGGCCACCAGAGATTACCAAAGGAGGATTTTGTGGGCTGTCTTTTCATATGAGCTGGCTGAGGGATGATATGACCCACGTCTCCGTCTGGTCACAAATGGAGATCGCTCCTGCTGCAGGTATGTCCGTTTACCAAACTATGACTCCATCCATCTTCTACCGCTTTTCCGGGGTCCAGGTCACAGAGGCACCAGTTCAAGCAGAGAAGCCCAGACTTCCCTCTCCCCAGCCACCTGCTCCAGCTCTTCAGAGAGGATACCAAGGCGTTCCCAGACCAGCTGGGAGACGTAGTCTCTCCAGCAAGTCCTGGGTCTGCCCCGGGGTCTCTTCACAGTGGGATGTGCCCGAAACACCTCAAGTGGGAGGTGTCCAGGAGGCATCCTGATCTGATGCCCAAACCACCTCAACTGGCTCCTTTCAATGTGGAGGAGCAGCGGTTCTACTCTGAGCCTCTCCCGGATGAACCATGACTATGACTTTTATCATTAAAAGTAACTTACCTACACTTAAAGTTAATGTGAACATGCGAAAAACACCCAAATTTGTATCAGAGGGAGTTAATAGCTAAAACAGCATAAGCATAGAAACGTGTTGGCTCGGTAGAAATACTAATTCCAATTTGAGCTGTTTATCAGCCTCAGAGTAAACATATTAATACTGCAATTAAACTAGTTTAAATATAAGACTGACACTCACTTGCTGACAAATGGACCAAAGCTCTGTAGAGCAGAAAAGAAGTGTCGGGATTAACAGGGCGAACGAGTGTAATTTTTTTTTTTTTTTTTTTAAACGAGTGTATAATAGCGGCTCTGCTGTTTTTCTTGTGAGCTCCGGTGGATAAATTTTGCAAACCTAAACATGACGGCTTTTTGGGGATTTCCACAGCACGTACAATTTATTTTCTATTATTGGAGTGTTCTGCTAATGCACAGCCAAGCTGGCACATTTATTCGTCGTTACAAATATCAATAAATATCATTTCTGGCCACTCTGTTGGATCATTCTTCCACATACTGGCTGGTAGATGGTAGGGACACTTTTTGAGATCACAAATTTAAAGTTTTTGATCATATCTGATCCGATCTCGCGGTGAAAGCTCGTCATAATATTGATATGCCGTATTGTTTCAATGGTAAATTGCTGGCTTTTGTTACCGCCGCACTTTGCACATTCACGTGAAGTACTTGGATGTGTAGACAGCCCTATAAGCAGGAACAAGTGTCAGTGAGTGAACAGTTAGCTCTGCTTGTGGCGGCTAACAGCTGCTGATTGAGGAGGCATCCACATAATAAAACAAGCTGAAATAACATCTATGAATGGAACATATGGTCAAGGGTTGGTAGATGGTCTGGCTGGGAAGACTGGTGTCTAGCAGGGATGGATAGATCTACAGTCATGTGAAAAAATTAGGACATCCTGTATAAGCCTGAGCTGTTTTTGTTTTTTTTAAACATATTTGGACATATGGATATTTAATATCAATGTTAAAAAATACTGGGAGATTCATGACTTTTTTCAAATTTTTTCAAATTCAAGACTTTTTTCAAATTTTCTGTAAAATGTAATTCTAAACAAATAGTGAGGAATAAATTAGGACACCCCACCACATTCATTCCCACTTAAAACGGCTAAAATAAATGTTAAAAAAATGCAAATAAAAACAAAAACAAAATTAGACACAGATATGTGAACATTTATTAAAGAACTGAATATTTAATGGGGTGTCCTAATTTTTTCACATGACTGTATATCGGAAATGGACAAAAACAGACGTCGAACAGCTGGCAGACTGCTCCTCTCAGTTTGTACTGGTCAGGTCGGCTTCAAAGTTGGTCAGAAACAGGAGGCTGCTCAGACCTGCTAATGCTAGCGGCCCTATTTGCCCATCTACTGCAGCCAAAATATAACAAAATATGTCTGAAGAACAAAAGACATACCTTCAACTGTGTATTAATGAACTAGCTGGTCTAGTACGGTGACTACAATTTATAAAAAACAAAATAGCCATAAAATCCCTGGTCATGCTGACTCTTGTCTGGTGCCCATGTCATGCTGGCCAAAAAAAAATAACAAAATACACCAACCATTAATGAACGAGCTGAAAGAGCAGAGCTAACTCCCTAGTTAAACTAGTTGCACGGTAGCTGCACGAGTTCTGAGGTTCAGTGGGAAACCCATGTCTACAGGAACCCCCCTCCCTCCCTTCTTCAAGGTGTGGCTGTGCAAAACCAACCATGGCAAGGTCTGTATCCTGTCTGTCACATTTTAATGTTATAAGTCTATGGAAGTGAACAGAAATGTAAATGAGCTATCTCAGAGTTGTAGTCCCATTTTCTGTGGGAGAGAAGAACTCCTGTGCAGACCACATAATGTAACAAAAAAAAAATCAAAGTAATGCACTAAAATAACACAGAAACACCAAATGACACACTTTAGAACAGCGGTATTCTCAAGTATTTCCCAAACTAAACACAGAAACACCAGGTTCTCACCAGGTACTGTGGGCTCCCCTCCTCCAGCTGATCCAGCTCCCTGTCTACATCAGACAGGTTCTTGTTGATGGTGTCCAGCTCCACCTGCAGGTCTTTGTACTCCTGGTGGTCCTGGTCGAATTCACGCTTGTAGTTGTTGCGCTGCTCCTCATTTGTTATCGGAGGGAATTCACTGGTGTAGAAAACGAAGAAAGAAACAGATGACAACATTATGTTAGATTCAGTGCAGAACATACAAATATTAGGAGATTATAATTTACAAATGAGGTTGCAACTTACATTTCTGCAATATTTTAGTTTTAGTCAAAGTACAACTTGTGAATTAACACTTGTGTGCAACAAACTATTAAGTTAAGGGTACCATCATTTTTGTCCAGGCCTGTTTCATGAGTTTATTTTTTAAAGTAATTCTGTTGAACCACAATTCAAAAGCATTGTCTGATTTTCAATGGTTAATTTTCATAGAATTTTTATTTATTACCACTTTTGTCAGATTCAAGTTATTTCTGTGACCTTTGTGGGTTTTTCTTTCATTAACAGAGGGGTACCAACAATTTTGTCCACGGCTGTATGCATATACATGTATGTATACATACACGCACATACATACATATATATATCTTGATGTTCCAAGGGGAGCTGCACAAGAAAGATCAAAATAACTTCACCACTTTTCTAAAGATTTTTTTTTTTTTTTTACACTTGACTCGTCTACACTTACACCCTTCCCAGTACCCGGGAAATGCACAATATGGGACCTTTAAGAAAATAATTATGAACAAATTATGGTTAAAAAAAATGCTATAGAATTTCTACAGTTATGACCAAAGTAAGTTTAAACTCATATCAGTGACAAAGAAAAGCAATGTAGTCAAGCATTTAAAAATGACCAGCTTTTAAGAGAGGCTTTACTCCTCTAATGTGAACACTGATCTAAATCCCTCTTGTACCACTGTGGTTTGAATCATCTACACCAGCAGGGGACCACTGCGGGCACTGCTGTGTCTTGTGTCCTTGGTTACCATTAGATGCAGATCCAACTGGGATTTGGTCCTAATCAAAGTCTCTTTGGTATCCAGGACTGCCAGTCCCCCCACCTATTCAACATGTTCACTATAAACACCTTAGTGTCACATTTACATCATCAGTCAGGGATTGCTTTCTTTGTACCTGTCAAAGTCGTTGTCGTCCAACTCGTCTCCAGAGGAGTTGTAGTCCGTGTCGTAGTCCTGTCCATCGGCACGGCGTGGCCGGCGCCTCCTTTTGGGCCGTCCTGCAGAACTTGCTACCTCCGAGTTGCTGTAGGGAGCCGCGTTTGTCACAGGTGCATCATTCACCACAGGCCTTTGTAAAAAAGAAACAGTTAATAACAGTTATTTAAAATACATGAAAAAAAAGTTAATTTGTGTCAAGCAACAGCGGTTTTCGTTTAAGACAGCGGTCTCCACCTTTAAAGCTGCAGTGTGTGATATTCAGAGCAGTCTAGCTGTCGGATTTCAAAACGTAACCAACTCAGGAGCTTAAAATGATAACTGCAGTACCTCAAATGACCTCTTGAAGTAATGTAGAATAGCATAAGCAACATACAGTAGTACTCCATGTTAAAATGCCCAACTTTAGAGATTAACACAATTAAGCTCTATTACAAGATATTCAGCAAATTTTGGGATTGTGTTTGTGGTGTTTTTACATTTTAGTCTATCTAATGAAAATATCGGAGAATAAGAGACACCTTTAGTTTGAGTATTCTATTGTTTGTTTGTTTTATTTTGCACAAATCTTGCATGGATGCAGCTTTGTTTGTTTCATCGCTCAACAGAACAGAATCCCAAAACCTCTCTGTCTTATTTTATATAGTTTTAAGCAAACTGGAGCTGACTTTTCTTGTGCATTTGGGTAAGTAGTGGTGTACATCTTGGAGTTTGGTGTTTAGTATGCGCCTTACTGTAGAAACTGAAACCTCAGTGTCAGCTGCCACCAAGTCTTGCTGCAGGTCTTTTGCAGTCAGTTGAGGGTTTTTGACCACCTACCATCTCAAGACTCTGGTGGCAGCCGTTGATAGCGCCCTCTTCCTGCCACGTCCAGGTAGTGTAACTACTGTTCCTTTAAACTTGTGAACCATGCTTCCAACTGTAATTCTAGGAACATTCAGTGCCTTTGTCAGGGATGAGAATGGGGTTTTTGAAAAAAAGAGGGAACTTAGCCGGGGGTCTTGGGGGACACAGGCCCCCAAGCCGGATCCAAGGCGGAGCCTTGGTGGGGGGTCTCGGGGGCAACGCCCCACAGAAGCTAACAAAATCTGGTGTTTTAGAATGCTCAAATGTGGTCTTATATTTAAAGTTAGAAGTAAGTACAAATGCATTTATAGTTATCTTTTTAATCTGCTGCTGCATCACATGTGTAATCATGTTCAATACTGTTTTGATTCAGTGTCACACTTTATTGAGAAACAGAAAATGTCACTTCCATATTTACATGCCTGTGCTACTACTCTATGAACTTATGTACAAGTCAACGTATTCTTCACATCTAATTGTGCAATTTTTTCTTCTTGGCTACCAAAGCCTGGAGCCGTTCTGTAGCCTTCCTCTTCTCCGATTTTCTGTGGGCAAGCAGTGCCTGTTTAGCTGCAGCTTCTCTCTTCTTTTTCATGGCTGCCTTGCTTGCCACAGAATCATGTTGAAGATCGAGTTCTTTCTGTTTCATTTCCTTCTCTTTCCTTTTTTCTTCCTTTTCATGCCTGTAGGCACTTAATTTGACCGTGTCCATCGATCGTTTTGAATGCAGCATCGAGCAAGTAGTTCGATTTCTTGTAGGCACAATTTTGAGATGTTTCTGTTTTGAACAGTGTTCAACTAAGGCAACACAACCATGAGATCCATAACTCAAGGAATTGTTGCAATAAACACACTGGGCTTTCCCTGGTACTTTGCAGTTTGCTATGAAGTCGGCCATTTTTTCAACCACAAAATAAAGTGAAACACAGTACATATGTATTAAATTTATGATATCTGAATAGTATGTTGATGTAATAATACTAAATTATATTTTAATACTATCTAATATGTTTAGAACTGACACAGAATTACATTTACATAGTTCTAGAACAGACAAAATAATTTAACCAAGTAAAATAAATTATAAATATTAACAAAATTCCATCACCAAGTCCATCACTCATTTATTAAAATATACTGACATTCTGACTTCCGGTTATGGCTGCCACGTAGGACGGACGTGTCTCGCTCTGCTCTGCTCCTGGAGAAAAAAAATCGGCAAATAACTCTCTCATTTGGGACAGAACGTATCCCAGCGTTTGGGCGAGGATATGTCGGCGAAGCCTAAGGCTGGAAAACCAGGAAAAGGAAAAAGCGAGCCGCCGAAACAGTCCAAATTAACGGACTTTCAGGTCTGTGACGCAGCAAACAGGGCTCCATATATGGCGGAGGAGGCTGGCAACGCTGCGATTTCTGCGGGGAATGGCGCAGATGCGCTGATGGCTGCCATGAGTTCAATGAGAGCGGACTTTTCCTCTAGATTTGATGGGATTATGACAGCGTTGGAAGGAATAAGAAAGGAATTGGGTGACTGTGTAGAACGAACGGCGCAGATGGAGCTCCGTCTTGCTAGTGCTGAAGATGACGTCACCCGTCTTCAATTAAAGGTGCGCACTTTGGAAAAAAAAAATAAATCTCTGGAAGATAATATTTTGGATTTGGAATCTCGGTCGAGACAGAATAATTTGAGGCTGGTGGGTCTTCCAGAGGAATCAGAAGGTCGGGACGTATGTTCCTTTCTGGAAAAGTGGATTCCGGAGGTGCTGGGCAGCGAGGAGTTGCAATCAGCAGTGGTTCTGGAAAAAGCACATCGTATTGGCCCACGGAGAGATAAGGGACCGCCGAGGACCTTAATTATGAAGTTTCTTAACAACAGAGACAGGATGAAGATCTTCAACGCTGCACGAGCTAAAAAAGGAGAGATTAAACACCAGGACCAGCAGGTGCGGTTCTACCCAGATTTGGCCACAGGAATCCAGCAATTGAGGAAGCAGTTTGATCCCGTACGTAAGGAGCTGCGCAACCTTGGGATTCGTCATGGTGTAATCTATCCTGCGAGACTGCTGACCACGTATGAGGGCCGAACCCACATCTTCAAGACCCCAGAGGAGGCGCAGGAGTTCATCAAGAAGATCAAAGAAGAAGAAGAGACTGGTGGGAGCTAAGCATGAACAAAATATAAGGTAGAATAATTAAGCATTTGCACAGGCATCTGACTGACTTGAAGTAAATAGTAAGTTTACAAAATATAGATTGTATTATATATTAAAAAAAAACAAAACAAAAACAAAACAAACAAAAAAAAAAAAACTATGATGTACAAAGTTGTTAAAAATTTTGGAGTTAAGTTGGAAAACTACAGAGGAGAGTTAATGTTACGTCATTAAAAGCAGTAGAGTTAGGGTGATTGGGAGGATGAAGAAGGAGTGGCTTAGGCTGTTCCCCGTGGGTGTGGAACGGTCGATGGCTATATCGGGAGACAGAATTTTTCTTTTGATTTTGGGGGGTTTGCCACAAGTGTGGGAAGGGGAAATTTGTTTGTGTGTAGTTTGTAGGATGAATGTTCAACCACTCATGTTTTTGCTTCTCTGTATGAGCATGTTTACACTGCAAGGTAATCCCAAACTCTCTATTGATCATGGACCAAAGTGTTAATCTTAATTTAACTTCATGGAATTGCAGAGGTCTACAAAATTTAAAAAAACTTAAACAAGTTATGAATAAAATAAAGGACATGGGTTCAAGAATTGTGTTTTTACAAGAAACTCATCTGATAGAGGAGGATGTTAAAAGAATTAGGAGTAGATGGCAGGGAAGTGTATTCACCTCTTCATTTTCATCCCGAGCCAGGGGAGTTATGACTCTCATACATAAATCAGTTCCTTTTCAAGTGAAAAATGTAATTGGAGACAAATTTGGAAGATATGTAATCATTCAAGGTTCTTTGCTATTAGAAAATATAAATCTTGTGAACTTATATGGTCCCAATATAGATGATCAGAAGTTCTTTGCTAATTTATTTCTCATCTTATCATCACTTACAGGGCAACATATAATAGCAGGGGATTTTAATTGTACATTGAATCCAGGTGTGGATAGATCAACAGGACTGGATTGTACGCACATTGGATGTAGGATGACTATTAATCATTTTATGAAAGAATTGAGATTGTTAGATATATGGAGAGAAATGAAACCACAAGTTAAAGCCTATTCTTGTTATTCCAGTACCTACAAGACATTCTCACGTATTGATTATTTTTTGATTTCCACAGAATTAAGGTCCAAGATTCAAAACTGCTTTTATGATAACATCGTGATCTCTGATCATGCACCCTGTTGTCTAATATATGTAGATAAAAAATTGACAAAGGAATCAGGTAGATGGCAATTTCAGCATAAATGGCTTCAGGATGAGGAATTTGTCAAGTATATAGAAAAACAGATAGACGAGTTCTTTGACATCAATACTACACAAACATCAGCATGTGTAAAGTGGGAGGCTTTCAAAGCTTTTATTAGGGGGCATATTATTAGTTATACAGGATCAAAATCTAAGAAGACTCGAGAGGAGAGAGCTAAATTGGAACATAAAATAAAAAATCTTCAGGAAAAAGTGTATGCAGGAAGTGACCCAAGGTTGGAGAATGAATTACTGATTTTGAGAGCTGAATACGACAAAAAATCAGCGAATAGAGCTGCCTCGAGTCTTCTAAGATTGAAACAATCTTTTTATGAACAAGGTGAAAAATCAGGAAAATTATTAGCATGGCAGATTAAACAATTGGAAATTAAAACACCAATTACCAGTATTATAAGTAATGGACAGGTAGTTATAGATCCTTTAGAAATTAATAGAGCCTTTAGAGATTACTATGAAAAATTATATGATACCAAAAATGAACCTGATTTAACAAAACTAAATGGGTTTTTGAATGAACTATCTATACCGTGTATTCCAAATGAAAACAGGGAGATATTGGAGTCTAAAATTAGTCAAGAAGAAGTTGGGCTAGCCATTGATAATATGAAATCAGGAAAAAGTGCAGGACCAGATGGTCTTCCAGTTGACCTTTATAAAAAATTTAAGAATAAATTAATAAAACCTTTTTTGGAAATGGTTTTAGAAGCATTTCAAAATAATAATTTACCATCATACATAAATAATGCCTTAATTATACTGCTGCCAAAACCAGGTAAGCCCTCTAATAAATGTGAAAATATGAGACCAATAAGCCTATTAAACGCCGACCTTAAGATAATCTGTAAAATTTTAGCAAGACGAATACAAGAAATTTTACCAAATATTATTAATCGAGATCAGAATGGCTTTATAAAGGGTAGACAAGGCTTCCATAATGTAAGAAGACTATTTAATATTATCTATTTTAATAAAGAAGCACCGGATACAGCTCTCCTATCATTGGACGCCGAAAAGGCCTTTGATAGAGTTGAATGGCCCTTTCTTTTTGAAGTCCTACAAAGGTTTGGACTTGGAAATAATTTCATAAAATGGGTTCAAATAATATACAATAATGCTACAGCAGAAATCCTAACAAATAACAATATTTCAAAACCAATAAAAATCAATAGAGGATGTCGACAAGGCTGTCCACTCTCACCTTTACTGTTTACTATGGCAATTGAACCTTTAGCGATAGCGATACGTTTACATTCACAAATATATGGAATTAAAGTTGGACCAACAGAACATAAAATCTCCCTGTACGCCGATGATATAATTTTGTTTATGTCGAATCTAAAAAAATCAATTCCAACCTTGTTGAATTTAATAAAGAATTTTGGGGAAATATCAGGATATAAAATAAATAAAACTAAATCTTCAATATTAATGCTAAATGAGACCCAGAGAAATTACCCAGCCCCTGAGGTAAATCAATTCAATGTTGTAAATCAGTTTAAATATTTAGGAATCCAAATTATGCCTAAGCTAGAATCAGTCGCCAGTGTCAACTATGAAGCCTTAATGTCAGATATCAGTGAGTTAACTCAGAGATGGATGTCACTACCAATGTCGATGATCGGGAGAATCAATATACTTAAAAGTAATATTTTACCTAAAATACTTTATTTATTTCAATACATTCCCTTATCACCACCTTTAGATCTATTCTCAAGAATAAAAAAAAAGTTAGTGGAATTTATATGGAACAACAGGAGGGCTAGATTACGTCTGTCTTTATTATATTTACCATTTGATCGTGGAGGTCTGAAATGTCCAAATTTTATGTTGTATTATTGGTCGGCACAACTGAGGTCTATGACATATTATTTTTCATCAAATGATCTCCCTCACTGGACTGAAATGGAATCATACAATTTACCTTTACCTCTTCCCATATTCATATACTCAGATTCGGCAAAAAAATTACAAAAACAAGTTAAAAATCCATTTGTAAAGCATATGATCAAAATATGGTGTGAAGCTAAAAACTATTTAAAAGAACCACAGTTATTGTCACAATTTAGTCCAATATGGGGTAATCAATATTTTAAACCAGGGAGAGCGGACGCTGTATTTAAAGTATGGAATTTAAAAGGGATACAAAAGATTCAGGATTTATATTTGCCATGTGCAGACAACATAATGTCTTTTGAAGAGCTGAGGATCAAATTTAATCTCAATAGAACACATTTTTTTAAATATCTTCAACTTAGAAACTTTATTCGATCAAATCAAAATAAAGCTCTCACTCGACCTATTTATTCATCCTTGGAAAAAATGATGATGAAAGATAGTAAAAGAAAGGGTATTATTTCAGAGTTTTATAACTCATTGACACTATCTTCAAGTGAAAATTCACTGAAAAGATTAAACTACTGGAAAGAAGATCTGCAAATTGAAATTTCAGAGGAACAATGGGAATTGGCTTGTACAGAAGCCCAAACCAAATCAATAAATGCACGCCTTAAATTGATACATTTCAAATGGTTAATGCGGATGTATGTTACACCGGAGGAGTTAAATAGATATAACAAAAATATACCAGATACATGCACAAAATGCATGGAAAGTAAAGGAACCCTATTTCATTGTTTATGGGAATGTAGATTAATAAGAATGTTTTGGGAAGAGGTGAGGGTAACAATTGAAAAAATAATCTCAAAACAAATCATATTGAATCCTAAACTGGTTTTGTTGGGTCTGTACCCAGAAAAGCATAATTTCAATAAAAGTGAAAGAACATTCATAGACCTCAGTTTGCTTAATGCCAAAAAATGTATTGCACTATTATGGAAAAAGACTCATAGACCAGATGTGACTCAGTGGTTAAGACAGATGTTAACAAACCTTCCATTAGAAAGAATAACATATATACTGAAATCAAAGGAAATTGTGTTTGAGAATATATGGAGACCTTTTATTGATTATGTAAAAAATTTAAACATAACTCTTGAAGAAGAAGGTGAATGATGTGTGTGGACCTTGTAAATTCCAAACTGGTGAACATAATATGTATACTTATGTATTGGATTGTCTAGACTAAACAGAGGAGCATTGTTGAAGACTTGATTTTGTTGGTGGTTGTTGGTGTTTTTAGTGCATTTTTTTTTTTTTTTTTTTGTAGTACTTTAGTGTTAGTGTTTGATTGTTTGTATCATGTTTGTTAAAAAAAAAAAAAGGTTCAATAAAGATATTGTGGAAAAAAAAATATACTGACATTCTGCAAACATTTTTGATTTATTAATGTGTGCATTTGTTAGTGTTACTAGGAATATAAAAAAGTTGCATATCAGTATATTTTAACCCCTTGAACTCTTGTGAATTCAGCGGGCGGTCATGTCTCTGCATCTCAGTGCGCACTGAAGAAAAAAAAAAAAAAGGCTGCATTTCCGGTCTTCCAGTACAGACACAGCCTTGTTACAACCTCAGAAAAAAGCTGTGTAATATATTCATTTTTTGTGGTATTTTTACAAAATTCTGACCAGAGCTTGAAAACACTTGGTTCTACATTTCTGTTGTGTTTTCCAGCCAGTATCTGACAGCTGTATGTTATTTGCAAGCATTTGTATCTAAAAAAAAAAAACCACTCAGGCGAACTTTCCTGTTACTTCAAAACAGGCATGCCATCACAACTTACACATGCTATTTCATAACAAATTCATTACGCGAAAATTCTCAAGTACATTACTTAAACAAGAAAAAAAAAAAATCTTACCTCGGAATGTGTCTTCCGATCACTAATTACTGTAATCGGGGCCGGCTGTGATGAACTTTGACTGACTGGCATCTGAGTTTGACTGTGTCGACTGTGTTGTGAAGTCGGCCATTTTTTCAACCACAACTTCAGTATTTTTACCGATCTTTACCGTCATTGACACGGTTTTTTCAAGCCATTCCCAACGAAACTTGTTCTTTATCCCTTTGTCGATTTCTAAAATTCTTGCTTTGTTCTCTTTCGTGAGTTTTAGGCTCACCATTTTGATGAAATCGGGAAAACTCGGTTGATTGAACTGATTGAACTGTCCGCCACTTGCATTTCGCTCCGCGTGTTATCCGGATATGACAAAAGAAATCTAACAAAATCGCCGGTTGGTTGCTTCAATAAGTATCAGCCTATCAGTGGCCTTGTTACATTACATTACTGATCTCGCTGGGTAGCGCGTTCTGCGCGGTGGATTTTCACAGCCGATCGAAAATACGACTCGCCGCCAACCCCCCCCCCCCCCCCCCCCCAAAAAAAATTCTCCTCGAATTTAGACGATTCACGAGAATGACCCTAGACATGATCAAATCCGAGGAATTCCTCGGATCCGAGGAAGATTCTCATTCCTGCTTTGTGATCTTTTTGTATCCTTTTCCTTGTTTTTGCAAGGCAATGACCTCTTCTCTGAACTTCTTGAACAGTTCTGTTGATTTGGCCATATTTCTAACATGCAATCAATCATTACTGTCAACAGTCCAGGTATCTGAGGTGTTCCATCTCAAGCAAACCTGATGCAACTAATGAAGCCCTTGATTGGTTGCATCATTTGTGGTTGAGACCACACCTGATTTGCAACTGTGTGCTCTTATGAGGAATTCTATTCAGGGGGTTGAATAATTTTGAGACTGCAGTAGACATTGAAAGTAGGATTTAATGTTGAATTTGGATAAAATCCTTGTAATATTAGCTTTGTTGGACGATTTAAACTGGGGTTTTTTTGTGTAATTTGTTTATTGTAAACACCTGAATATTAAAAAAAAAATGCCAATAAACCTAAAATGTAGTGGGGGTTGAATGATTTGATTTCTGTAAATTCAATGGAATTTAAATGCAAGGGCCATAATCTGTACACCCCTGTTATAACCCACTGGTAAATGTAGTGCAAAGCAGGAGGAAGTATAACGGATTCAGCAGGATTTATGATCTTCTTTCTCACCTTGCTTACATGAATAATAACTTCCTGTTTCCTTTAATCATATTCACATCTGTGAAGTGTCATCCTCATTCATCAGCAAAATATTCCACATAGTTTCAGCGTTGCAAGAAAATGTGATTCATGAAACTGCTTAAAAGATCAGACTAAGACAGCCTTCTCATCTTCTTAATATCAGCTGCCTCACTTTGCTCTATGCAATAGCACACTGATAACACTGGTCAACACCAAATTTATTGTCTAAGGGGGTTTTTTTAGCTGATTTAGGACAATTTTGATGTGCTGAATCCAAAAATCACATTGGTTTTGCTCAATCAGGTCAACTTTTTGAACTATGGCCACATGTTTTCTTACGTTTTTGTTTACATGTACGGGTATTTTCGCTTTATATGATGCAAAATTCTTTTTTATTTCTTGAAATTCTCTGAATTTTGAACAATGATGACATAACATTCAATTTACATGTACTTACCTTTATCAGTGTCTACTATTCAATTTACAGTACAACTGTACAACTGCTGTACAGCTGCTTATAACTTAACATAAAAACCTGACCTGATCGAGAGAAACTTTTTTTTTTTTTTTTTTTTTTTTTTTGTTACTTATTTGTACCCGTAGGTAGACATGGTTTGCAGTCTGGTGACAAGCCACCGGCTGCTGGTCGCTGCGTGCGCGAGCGCCCTAAACCTACATGTTTTGGTATGCGGGAGGAAACCGGAGAAATCCCGGAGTAAACCCGCGCAACACGGGGAGAACATGCAAACTCCACACAGCTCACTGTTGGTCGGGGGCTGGGATCGAACCCACGATCTCATGATCCCCGTGGTCCCCCGGCCGAGGGTAAAACTGTGCTGCCACAGTGCTAAACCACTGCGCCACCGTGCAGCCCGGTTGGATTGGATTCAGCGGTGCAAAATTGTCTTAAATCAGTTGAAAAAACAGACAACTTATAAAAAAATTATTTTTATGTTGTGTAATTTTTTCAACTTGTAAATAGAGTCACATTGTTCTCTGTAAAATCTGTTATACTGTGACCAAACAATTCCTTAAAACAAGAATGTATCTGCTTATCTTCTTCAGACACTCACTGTGGTTGCTCGTCATATTCTCCAAGCAGAACAACAACACCACAGCCGGGTCTACATTTATGTGTTGCACTTGCAACAAGTCCCAACACGCGTAGACGGCAAATGTGTAACAAACCAGGCTGAGCTGAAGTCCCAGTTCAAGACTACAGTCCACTTCCAGGCGTATTATTGCAGGTCAGACCGGATCTAAAATTCAAAGTCTCGGCTACACACCTGTAAAGTTTAGCACCTGTATCATCATTTTGATGCCCCCGTGTCTGCCTGACTCGGACATAAACACCAACACAGGTACATAAAACCAACTTTTTAGTTCCTGAAATGCCTTTTAATAACAAGGATAAAATAGAATTTTTAATTTTTACTTCAGTGCAGCTCATCTGGACAAGAATAACAAAATATAACAAATTACACAGGGTTACAAAAATAATTTTTTTGTAAGTTGTCTGTGTTTTTTCAACTGATTTAAGACAATTTTGCACCGCTGAATCCGAAAATGACATCCTTTTCTCTTGATCAGGTGCTAAGTAAAAACCTGTACTTACTTAGTACTGTGCATGTAAATTGAATGTTATGTTATCATTGTTCAACATTCAGAGAATTTCAAGACATAAAAAAGAATTTTGCATCATATACAGCGAAAATACCCGTACATGTAAACAAAAAATGTACAAAACAACATGTGGCCGTAATTCAAAAAGTTGACCTGATTGAGCAAAACCAATGTGATTTTTGGATTCAGCACATCAAAATGGTCCTAAATTAGCTAAAAAAAAAAAAACAAGGACTTCCGGTTATGGCTGCCACGTAGGACGGATGTGTCTCACTCTGCTCTGCTCCTGGAGAAAAAAAATCGGCAAATAACTCTCTCATTTGGGACAGAACGTATCCCAGCGTCTGGGCGAGGATATGTCGGCGAAGCCTAAGGCTGGAAAACCAGGTAAAGGAAAAAGCGAGCCGCCGAAACAGTCCAAATTAACGGACTTTCAGGTCTGTGACGCAGCAAATAAAACTCCATATATGGCGGAGGAGGCTGGCAACGGTGCGATGTCTGCGGGGAATGGCGCAGATGCGCTGATGGCTGCCATGAGTTCAATGAGAGCGGACTTTTCCTCTAGATTTGATGGGATTATGACAGCGTTGGAAGGAATAAGAAAGGAATTGGGTGACTGTGTAGAACGAACGGCGCAGATGGAGCTCTGTCTCGCTAGTGCTGAAGATGACGTCACCCGTCTTCAATTAAAGGTGCGCACTTTGGAAAAAAAAATAAATAAATCTCTGGAAAATAATATTTTGGATTTGGAATCTCGGTCGAGACAGAATAACTTGAGGCTGGTGGGTCTTCCAGAGGAATCAGAAGGTCGGGACGTATGTTCCTTTCTGGAAAAGTGGATTCCGGAGGTGCTGGGCAGCGAGGAGTTGCAATCAGCAGTGGTTCTGGAAAATGCACATCGTATTGGCCCACGGAGAGATAAGGGACCGCCGAGGACCTTAATTATGAAGTTTCTTAGCAACAGAGACAGGATGAAGATCTTCAACGCTGCACGAGCTAAAGGAGAGATTAAACACCAGGACCAGCAGGTGCGGTTCTACCCAGATTTGGCCACAGGAATCCAACAATTGAGGAAGCAGTTTGATCCCATACGTAAGGAGCTGCGCAACCTTGGGATTCGTCATGGTGTAATCTATCCTGCGAGACTGCTGACCACGTATGAGGGCAGAACCCACATCTTCAAGACCCCAGAGGAGGCGCAGGAGTTCATCAAGAAGATCAAAGAAGAAGAAGAGACTGGTGGGAGCTAAGCATGAACAAAATATAAGGTAGAATAATTAAGCATTTGCACAGGCATCTGACTGACTTGAAGTAAATAGTAAGTTTACAAAATATAGATTGTATTATATATTAAAAAAAACAAACAAAAACAAAACAAACAAAAAAAACTATGATGTACAAAGTTGTTAAAAATTTTGGAGTTAAGTTGGAAAACTACAGAGGAGAGTTAATGTTACGTCATTAAAAGCAGTAGAGTTAGGGTGATAGGGAGGATGAAGAAGGAGTGGCTTAGGCTGTTCCCCGTGGGTGTGGAACGGTCGATGGCTATATCGGGAGACGGAATTTTTCTTTTGATTTTGGGGGGTTTGCCACAAGTGTGGGAAGGGGAAATTTGTTTGTGTGTAGTTTGTAGGATGAATGTTCAACCACTCATGTTTTTGCTTCTCTGTATGAGCATGTTTACACTGCAAGGTAATCCCAAACTCTCTATTGATCATAAACCAAAGTGTTAATCTTAATTTAACTTCATGGAATTGCAGAGGTCTACAAAATTTAAAAAAACTTAAACAAGTTATGAATAAAATAAAAGACATGGGTTCAAAAATTGTGTTTTTACAAGAAACTCATTTAATAGAGGAGGATATAAAAAGAATTAGGAGTAGATGGCAAGGAAGTGTCTTCACCTCATCATTCTCATCCCGGGCCAGGGGAGTTATGACTCTCATACATAAATCAGTTCCTTTTCAAGTGAAAAATGTAATTGGAGACAAATTTGGAAGATATGTAATCATTCAAGGTTCTTTGCTATTAGAAAATATAAATCTTGTGAACTTATATGGTCCCAATATAGATGATCAGAAGTTCTTTGCTAATTTATTTCTTATCTTATCATCACTTACAGGGCAACATATAATAGCAGGGGATTTTAATTGTACATTGAATCCAGGTATAGATAGATCAACAGGACTGGATTGCACGCACATTGGATGTAGGATGACTATTAATCATTTTATGAAAGAATTGAGATTGTTAGATATATGGAGAGAAATGAAACCACAAGTTAAAGCCTATTCTTGTTATTCCAGTACCTACAAGACATTCTCACGTATTGATTATTTTTTGATTTCCACAGAATTAAGGTCCAAGATTCAAAACTGCTTTTATGATAACATCGTGATCTCTGATCATGCACCCTGTTGTCTAATATATGTAGATAAAAAATTGACAAAGGAATCAGGTAGATGGCAATTTCAGCATAAATGGCTTCAGGATGAGGAATTTGTCAAGTATATAGAAAAACAGATAGACGAGTTCTTTGACATCAATACTACACAAACATCAGCATGTGTAAAGTGGGAGGCTTTCAAAGCTTTTATTAGGGGACATATTATTAGTTATACAGGATCAAAATCTAAGAAGACTCGAGAGGAGAGAGCTAAATTGGAACATAAAATAAAAAGTCTTCAGGAAAAAGTGTATGCAGGAAGTGACCCAAGGTTGGAGAATGAATTACTGATTTTGAGAGCTGAATACGACAAAAAATCAGCGAATAGAGCTGCCTCGAGTCTTCTAAGATTGAAACAATCTTTTTATGAACAAGGTGAAAAATCAGGAAAATTATTAGCATGGCAGATTAAACAATTAGAAATTAAAACACCAATTACCAGTATTATAAGTAATGGACAGGTAGTTATAGATCCTTTAGAAATTAACAGAGCCTTTAGAGATTACTATGAAAAATTATATGATACCAAAAATGAATCTGATTTAACAAAACTAAATGGGTTTTTGAACGAACTATCTATACCGTGTATTCCAAATGAAAACAGGGAGATATTGGAGTCTAAAATTAGTCAAGAAGAAGTTGGGCTAGCCATTGATAATATGAAATCAGGAAAAAGTGCAGGACCAGATGGTCTTCCAGTTGACCTTTATAAAAAATTTAAGAATAAATTAATAAAACCTTTTTTGGAAATGGTTTTAGAAGCATTTCAAAATAATAATTTACCATCATACATAAATAATGCCTTAATTATACTGCTGCCAAAACCAGGTAAGCCCTCTAATAAATGTGAAAATATGAGACCAATAAGCCTATTAAACGCCGACCTTAAGATAATCTGTAAAATTTTAGCAAGACGAATACAAGAAATTTTACCAAATATTATTAATCGAGATCAGAATGGCTTTATAAAGGGTAGACAAGGCTTCCATAATGTAAGAAGACTATTTAATATTATTTATTTTAATAAAGAAGCACCGGATACAGCTCTCCTATCATTGGACGCCGAAAAGGCCTTTGATAGAGTTGAATGGCCCTTTCTTTTTGAAGTCCTACAAAGGTTTGGACTTGGAAATAATTTCATTATTTCCATTCATTCATTCATTCATTCATTCATTCATTCATTCATTTCATAAAATGGGTTCAAATAATATACAATAATGCTACAGCAGAAATCCTAACAAATAACAATATTTCAAAACCAATAAAAATCAATAGAGGATGTCGACAAGGCTGTCCACTTTCACCTTTACTGTTTACTATGGCAATTGAACCTTTAGCGATAGCGATACGTTTACATTCACAAATATATGGAATTAAAGTTGGACCAACAGAACATAAAATCTCCCTGTACGCCGATGACATAATTTTGTTTATGTCGAATCTAAAAAAATCAATTCCAACCTTGTTGAATTTAATAAAGAATTTTGGGGAAATATCAGGATATAAAATAAATAAAACTAAATCTTCAATATTAATGCTAAATGAGACCCAGAGAAATTACCCAGCCCCTGAGGTAAATCAATTCAATGTTGTAAATCAGTTTAAATATTTAGGAATCCAAATTGTGCCTAAGCTAGAATCAGTCGCCAGTGTCAACTATGAAGCCTTAATGTCAGATATCAATGAGTTAACTCAGAGATGGATGTCACTACCAATGTCGATGATCGGGAGAATCAATATACTTAAAAGTAATATTTTACCTAAAATACTTTATTTATTTCAATACATTCCCTTATCACCACCTTTAGATCTATTCTCAAGAATAAAAAAAAAAAAAAAAAAAAAAAAAAAAGTTAGTGGAATTTATATGGAACAACAGGAGGGCTAGATTACGTCTGTCTTTATTATATTTACCATTTGATCGTGGAGGTCTGAAATGTCCAAATTTTATGTTGTATTATTGGTCGGCACAACTGAGGTCTATGACATATTATTTTTCATCAAATGAGCTCCCTCACTGGACTGAAATGGAATCATACAATTTACCTTTACCTCTTCCCATATTCATATACTCAGATTCGGCAAAAAAATTACAAAAACAAGTTAAAAATCCATTTGTAAAGCATATGATCAAAATATGGTGTGAAGCTAAAAACTATTTAAAAGAACCACAGTTATTGTCACAATTTAGTCCAATATGGGGTAATCAATATTTTAAACCAGGGAGAGCGGACGCTGTATTTAAAGTATGGAATTTAAAAGGGATACAAAAGATTCAGGATTTATATTTGCCATGTGCAGATAACATAATGTCTTTTGAAGAGCTGAGGATCAAATTTAATCTCAATAGAACACATTTTTTTAAATATCTTCAACTTAGAAACTTTATTCGATCAAATCAAAATAAAGCTCTCACTCGACCTATTTACTCATCCTTGGAAAAAATGATGATGAAAGATAGTAAAAGAAAGGGTATTATTTCAGAGTTTTATAACTCATTGACACTATCTTCAAGTGAAAATTCACTGAAAAGATTAAACTACTGGAAAGAAGATCTGCAAACTGAAATTTCAGAGGAACAATGGGAATTGGCTTGTACAGAAGCTCAAACCAAATCAATAAATGCACGCCTTAAATTGATACATTTCAAATGGTTAATGTGGATGTATGTTACACCGGAGGAGTTAAATAGATATAACAAAAATATACCAGATACATGCACAAAATGCATGGAAAGTAAAGGAACCCTATTTCATTGTTTATGGGAATGTAGATTAATAAGAATGTTTTGGGAAGAGGTGAGGGTAACAATTGAAAAAATAATCTCAAAACAAATCATATTGAATCCTAAACTGTTTTTGTTGGGTCTGTACCCAGAAAAGCATAATTTTAATAAAAGTGAAAGAACATTCATAGACCTCAGTTTGCTTAATGCCAAAAAATGTATTGCACTATTATGGAAAAAGACTCATAGACCAGATGTGACTCAGTGGTTAAGACAGATGTTAACAAACCTTCCATTAGAAAGAATAACATATATACTGAAATCAAAGGAAATTATGTTTGAGAATATATGGAGACCTTTTATTGATTATGTAAAAAATTTAAACATAACTCTTGAAGAAGAAGGTGAATGATGTGTGTGGACCTTGTAAATTCCAAACTGGTGAACATAATATGTATACTTATGTATTGGATTGTCTAGACTAAACAGAGGAGCATTGTTGAAGACTTGATTTTGTTGGTGGTTGTTGGTGTTTTTAGTGCATTTTTTTTTTTGTAGTACTTTAGTGTTAGTGTTTGATTGTTTGTATCATGTTTGTTAAAAAAAAAAAGGTTCAATAAAGATATTGTGGAAAAAAAAAAAAAAACAGACAATAAATTTGGTGTCAACCAGTGTTATGTTACTGTTGTTGATAGCACTGTATGTGTTATTTCTTATTATGTAAATGTATATTAAAGTCATTTCAAACTTTGGTTTTGTGGCCTGGATAATGACATCGAAAAATTAACCCGTTTTATGTAATAATGACATATTTGGCCATTTTCATTTAAATAAAACATATGAATTATAAAATAGACATATACTAAAGTCATACAGTAATAAACAAAATTATTTAGAAGAGTGTTTGAGTTTTTTGATTGCAATGTAAGCTAGATTTAAAGACAATAAATAGTCTTATATATTTAATTATGTCAAACAATTGGGAAATCAATAAATAAATAAGCATTAAATGAAAACTGGAAACTAGCTAGCCTACTTTCTGTTGGTATACTCACGGTGGGCTGTAGTTGTATGGAGGCTTGTCATAGTTTGTGCTTTCTTCATCCAGGTGACTCCTGGAACCTCTCAACTTCTCTGGGTATTCAGAAACTGGAATCACTTCAGGGCCAACTGACACATTGTTCACCTTCACCAGAGGTAAAAAAAAAAAAAAAAAAACCAAACATATCAATATATACTTAACAGAGCAGCTCTCTTAAACACTGGCTTTTATTGAGATTACTTCTTTATCCTTTTATAATTCAACTTTATTTGTATAGTGCCTAATCACAACAAAAGTCATCTCAAGGTGCTAGATACAGAAGCACAAATTATAAATAATTCAGAGAAAAGCCCCAACGATCAGATGATCCCCTATGAGCAAGCACTTGGCGACAGTGGGAAGGAAAAACTCCCTTATAGGAAGAAACCTCCAGCAGAACCAGGCTTCTGCCACAACTGGTTGGGGGGCGAGGGGAGAAAGGAAGAAACCTTTACATGGGGTGGAGATTGTTGAGAGATCATTAAGTGATGAAAAAAATGGCCAGCTCTCTCAGTGAACTTTCATTGATCTCTTAGCAATTGAAAAGATCTCCTAATGATCTCTCCATGATCTCCAGTGATTTCCACAGTTTCCAAGATTTTGACTTGGTCCAAAACAATCTCTCAAGGAACTCTCAAGGAGTGCTCAACAATCTCAATGATCTCTCATCGAGGTTTCAATGAAGGCAAAATTTTTCCACCCCGAAGGTAGACATGGCTGAGAGATCAGTTGGGAAGATGGGGGGGGGGGGGGGGGGGGGTCGTTAGACATTTGATCAAAGACCGTTGTGGCGGAGATCGCTGAGAGACGGGGTAGAAGGGCACTAGAAACCTCTCAAATAATCAGCAACCTCCTTGGTCACCCAAGAAACTCTCAATGTGATCTCTGCTGGTCTCTCAGAGCGCATTCAGACGGCCACTGTTTGGTCCAGACCAAACAGCCAAACAGTGGATTCCGCGGATAGTTTGGTTCATTTGGTGCCGTCTGAATGTGTGGTGCACTTCGCTTGCAGGTGTGAATCCAAACGGAGTAGCCAGCAGACCAAAGGGCAGAAGTGCCCCTTGGTGTCTGTGTAACCATAGCAACATCTAGTCTGAGAAGAGGAAGTGGTGTTTACCGTAGCACATTCTGGGTAGAAAACAACAATAACGACAACCGTGCAAATCCTAGAAATCCTTTTACTGGTGAGAGCCGAGGAGAAAAGTTAAAAAACGTCTCGTTTGTGGCAGACAAACAACCCAGCTGAAGGGAACGGATTTCCGTTTTCGGTCCTGGCCAATTGATGAGCCGGATTTTTCTTCTTCACCAAGATTTTTTTCTTCCTGGTCTGTGGTGGTTTCGGCTAGAGCACCCCAAACGAGCAGTTGTTGTAACTACGTGACGTTGTCCAGGCAGTTCAGTCCGCTGTAGTGTGAATGCAAACCAAACCAAAGAAAGGTATGAAAATTCTCATTATTCCCCGCCCAGTCGAACCAAGACCCCCACACTATCCTGGTTTGAATGCAGCCTTAGTGATCACTCAAGGATTTTTCAAAGATTTCTGTAGACTGTCATGAAATTTCATTTTTGATTGCACAACGATCTCTCAAACATTTACACAGAAACAACTTTTTCCAGGATTGAGGCGATTATTGAGAATTTGGGTAAATTTTTAATCTCTCAGTGGTCACCCAACAATCTCCATTCTGTGTAAAGGGGCTCTTATTCACTTTAGTTAATAATTTTAACGGCTTGCTAATTTAACCCATTTCTTCTCTACTTTAAGCCAATTTATCCAGTTTAATTAAACTGTTGTCACACATAGAGCTGCCAACTCTTATGCACTGAATGTGAGACACACGCATCTGCCTCATTTTACATGCCCTCACGCCGCATCCCCAATTTCTCATACCCAAATTCAAAACAAAAGGAAAAAAAAATGAAACATTTTAGGTCATATTCTCACTGTGACCAGTTCCCTGCTAAAGTGTCATTGTCCTTCCTCCCCTCTCTTCTCCACTGAAATGCAGTCGCAATTTTTTTCAAATGATTTTCTTGTGGATTTTGTCCAATTGGCTCTGTATATTTGTGTCTGTACAAGAATAACTGTTCAGCCTCTGTATCGGACCAATTTTTTCAAATGTTGTTATTAAATGACTAGCGAGAGGAATGGTCAGATCAGTGATACAGCATATTCCGGTCGCACAGTGACGCAGTGCAAGGGTGGGAGCATGAACATCTGGTCCGTGCCCAAGCATGCCGCTCCCAGTCGTGCTGGAGTTGAGGAAGGTTTCCATGCTTGAGCACCGTATAGAGTGATCACATTAGTCAAACAATATTGACTTTGGGGATCAAGTGTTGGTCAGTACAGTACAGATGAGACATCATGAGTAGACTAACAGACTCATCAAAACAACTAGTAAAGCCACAAGCAACATTGTTTCGACTTCCTTCAGAATTTTACAGTACAAGACGTAGTTCTCGACGTACTGTACCTCCCCCCTATCAAACCTGCCTGACATCTTTTATGTCAAAATCAAATATAATCTCTTAAACTCAGGGATACCGGGGGCAGGCATATTTTAAACGTCTCAGTGTGCAATGAAAAAAAACTGTATTTCCAGTCTTCCGGTACAGATACAGCCGTAAACAGGAAAACAAAGGAGTTTCATATTGGTTTAGATTTGATTGACATCTCATTCGACCCATAAGAGCCTCGATTTGGGTTCTAACAGCCTCCAATAACCAATGTCTGAAAACCTAGCCAGAAGGACCTGCCCACCAACTACCGCGAATACAACGAGCCAACTCTAGCTGAGTATCATGATAATGGATGTGTCGTTTAGCCAACTGATTTCTGAATTCAGTGATACCAGACATGGGAGGGTTCCTTTTTCATACTGCTTGATGAAACCCATGCGTTCCCGTGCATAAATCCTTTTTGCTGGCTGGAGCCACTTGGGTGAGGAGCACAGTCCGACTTGTGCGTAAAGCTAGCATTAGCCACTATTTTACTCACTTGTTTTGAAAAATGGTTCACAAAGTAAACCTAAAGAACATGCACAAAAGCATAGATCGCTTGACCCGGTCGGGTGAACAATGAGAAATCGCCAGCTCGTCTGACAATGAGGAATGAAGCCGAGATGAGCCGAGATGTCCGTTGACGTTCATGATGTGGTTGTGGACAGGTAAGTGTTATGATGTAAATTATTTTTTATAGATAAAAAATATAAAAATAGAAATAAAAATAACTTTTGACTGATCGGTTATCACGGGTCCCGCATGGCCACACGTTTTTCGTGTGGCGTGTTCCTCTGTTGTTCTCCTTCTTCGCATTTATAAATCACTGGATGGAGAATGTACTTGTACATGTACAGATTGGATTCCGGGGTCCTCACTGGGGTGCTCACTTGGTCAGGGGTCCACTTGACCTATGTTGAAACATTCAAAAGTTATAGATGTTTTTTCCAAGGTGAAAGGTGAACTGTGGCACAGTTCAAAAACGCCTGGTTACAACCTGAGAAAAAAGCTGTGTAATATATTCATTTTTTTGTGGTATTGTTATAAAATTTTGACCTGAACTTGACAACACTTGGTTCTACAGTCCTATTGTGTTTTCCAGCCAGTATCTAACAGCTGTATGTTATTTGCAAGCATTTGTATCTAAAAAAAAAACAAACAAAAAAAAAACACCCAGGTGAACTTTATGTTCTTCAAATTCCATCCATCCATCTTCTTCCACTTAATCCTTTTCGGGTCGCAGGGGGGCTGGAGCCTATCCCAGCATCTTTGGGCGAGAGGCAGGGTACACCCTGGACAGATCACCAGTCCATTGCAGGGCCAACACAGAGAGACAGACAACCATTCACTCTCACAGTCAGACCTAAGGACAATTTAGAATCCCCAGTTTGATGCCAATTAAGCTAACCTGCATGCTTTTTTGGCATGTGGGAGGAAACCGGAGAAATCCTGGAGTAAACCCACGCAGACACGGGGAGAACATGCAAACTCCACACACATCACTGTTGGTCGGGGGCTGGGATCGGACCCAGGATCCCCAGGCCAAGGGTGAGTTGCTGTGCTGCCGCAGGTCTAACCACTCCGCCACCGTGCTGCCCCTTCTTCAAATTCAGTATGTGTAAATCATTGTTACTCAATAGCAGAAGCACTTAGAGGGATTCTGACTGTTTTGCCAAAAAAAAAAAAAAAAAATCAGTGTTTTCTTTTAAATGACACCAACCCCATGAAGATACTGCAAAGGGTTGAAGAACACTGGGAAAAAATGAAGACTAAAATCCACCAGGTTTAGTATTGTGTGCAGAGGACCGCAGATTTGGAATGAGCTTGATGAGAATCTAAAAATGTCACCTTCCATGTCCATCTTCAAGAAAAAACTAAAAATGCAACTCCTATCATGATATAATTAATCTGCTATTTGTTACACAAAACTTGCTTACTGATGAGTTGTTACTCCATCGTAATTTTGTTTCATATGTTGATATCACTCCAATAGTATTTAATAACTTGACTGTGTATCTTGAACTCACCTGCTAATTCAACGTAAACAAATGCTGGGATTATGTGCTATATGTCTGTTATAAGTTTGTTTGTTCCTGTACACAAAGACATCAGACTGATTTCTGTCATCATTTTATTGTAGAATTGGGCTCCCTACTAAAAGCTTTAAATAGCTTATTTGGGATGACCCATTCACACTCCAGTGTGGAAAAAAAGCCTATTATATACTGCTACTCATGCTGTTGATATTCATATTGTAATTCATTCATGCTGTTGATAATGTGTGATGTGTGTGTGTGTGTGTGTGTGTGTGTGTGTGTGTGTGTGTGTGTGTGTGTGTGTGTGTGTGAATAAACTGTTAAACTGTAAAAACTGTAACAGCTTTTTATTTGCTTTGGGTATGTTATTTTTAGGCGTTTTTAGGGAAATTGACCCCTGAGTGTAAGGGGATAAAGGTCATATGCACACGCTGCTTCTGTTATCTGCTCAGTGGGCCTGCTGCATGAGAGCACCAGAGCAATGCTGGAGGAAGGGAGCACCGGTGCTGACTAATGCCCGAGTTTGTCCTGCTCTCCCTTCTTTTTTCCATAACACTACAGGACGCATAAAAATGAGCCGGCTGTGTTCTGCATTTGTGAAAGGCTGTTGTATTGGGGGGAAGGGGGGGGGGGGTGTAAAAATCACCGTGTGTGTGTGTGTGTGTGTGTGTACCCCTCACACAATTCCCTCTAAAGGTCACCATAGCTAGCCCTGTAATCACATATACTTTAACAACAGTTTTATTGTAAACATAAAACTATTTTAATAAAAGTTAATTTTAAGGGTCATTTTAAGCCAGCTGCAGCCCATTCTCGCAATTCATTTCTGCAAAGGAATAGTAGATTCCCACCAAAGCAGCTATAACAAGAATGAGTGGAGTACCATTTATTTCAGCTAGTAATTCTCATCCAAACTACTGAGACTTATGTTACCACCACCACCTGTTCACCTTTTAACCTTTGCACTGAAATTTACACACACACACACACACACACACACACACACACACACACACACACACACACACACACACACACACACACACACACACAAAACCAGCTCTTCAGGTAAACTCATTATGTAGACAGTAAAACGGACAGCAGCTGCTTGTTATCGCTGTTCTCTGTTCCTCACATGGACCACTCAAACAGGGCTGGTCAATACTACTGCTTAGACTACAAACGGAAGGAAAACAAGAAGCTCTGTATCTTTTTTAAGCCCCCCCAGGCTACTGCAGAAAAAGGCCCAGGTATAAATTTTTACCTGCACTGGTGTGAAACAGGCCCATCCCTGACCAACACTGTCCAGTAATGTGCTCACAACCATGTGGCGGCTCCCGCAAAACAAACAGCAGATTGCTTCCACCGGTAGCAGGACACCCTTGTGTACACCTGCCTTTGATAAGTATGCACCACAGTGTGTGTGTGTGTGTGTGTGGGGGGGGGGGGGGTTTCACAAATTTAGCATAAGGTACAAACGTACAAATATGCATTAGGCACAAATCTGCAAGAATTAAGGTGAAAAAAAAATATGATAAGTTGCCAATTTAAAAATTAAAAAAGTTGCAAATTATAATTTAATTACATAGAATAAAAATCTAACTGGCATCCAAATGAACACACAAATTTCCAAGAAAAAGCTTGCAATTTTCTGAGAAAAAAAGTTGCAAATTTCCAAGAAAAAAGTTGCATATTTACATGAAAAAAGTTGCAATTTTATGGGAAAAAAAGTTGCAAAAAGAAGCTTTTTTTGCATTTCTGCTTAGAATTGGCACATTGGTGCTGTTCAGTTAAGTAATGCGATATAGAATGATTTATGATGATATTGAGAGGGACAACTGTCTCTTTTTTCCAGGTTGCGGGAAAATGTACCCCCACCCCTTGATTTACACCTAAGACTTGGGATGGGATGGGGGGGGTGGCAGGTTAACAAGGGGGAGGATTTGGGGTCATTTCGCTAACAAGTGGGATGACAGACCCCCATCAAATCACCTACCGACCATAACTGAACTACAGTACACCCTGCACATCTCCAGCAGTCTGCATGAATGTACTGCAGTTTCCCTGCCTCAGCACTTTCCTGCAGGTTCCCACAAGCCCCTGCAAGAACAACAACAAAAAAAACAAACTCTGCTGAGTCCCAGAGTTAAGTTGCTGTTTTGGTGTCATGTGTCTACCAACTTTTTTTTTTTTTTTTTTAAACGGTTCAGGGTGCCAGTCCAACCTGTTCTTCTTGTTCTCTTTTCTACAGCAAACTAAACTGCGACCGAACACTTGGTTGTGCTGACATGCGGTGAAATCACTCGCATGCTCATCGCCGCTCGCTAGGTTATGATGTGAAATGCCTGAAAATAGCTTCAGAATGCATGACTCACAATAAAATGCAAATACGGCACATGGAGTTCCTGAACAGACAGGCAGCCAGAAGCCACGTTTATTATTGATACAGTTCCCCTGGTTTATCACACCATGCATCACCCAGAGATTGAAACGGTAATTTGTGTGAATGCCACACCTTGAAACCAAGCATAGAAGAGAGAAAGAATTCATGGCTCCATGCTTCTTCTCCTCCAATAAACAGGTGGCTGCCCCCAAACTGGTTTTACCACTTCAGCGTACACACACTCATTCTTCACCTCTGTAATTAATCAGTGCAAAGGCAGACAGTAGCGTACCTGAGACGAGCATTTGGGATCAACTGGTAGCTCCTTCTGAGATTTGTTCACAATCATTTAAGTTTAGGTTCATATTGATCAGTCTTACATCCTGCAACAAACTTTCTTTAATAGACAAATTGCCAGTACGTGTTTAAAAATGCCTAATTTTATTCAGTTAATGGGACCAAACCCAGAGATAAATAAAAAAAAACTTACCATGTCTGATAAAGGGAATCCTAGCAATGCTTGCAGACAAGATTTTGTTTGAGAAGACAAAGGAGAACAGTGTTTTGTCTCAACTACATTTTGAAGAAGTCCATATTAAATGTCAGAAAAATGTCCCAAAATGCAGCAAATTAAATATTAAATATATTAATAAAAACAAATCAATTGCAAGACAAAAAAAAAAGCAGACTTTTTTAAAAAACAGAGCAAAACTAGAATCTCACAGAGAGTGCAAACCTTCTCCAAGGCAGCACTTTTCCCCCCTTTTAAATTCATAAAAAAAAAAATTCCGGAGCCACAACATGGTCAGATTACTGACAGATTGTAACTGATTGTCTCCTGTGCCAAATTCCACTCATTCATAAAAATTTGTCCAAATCTATTCATTACTTTTTGATTATTCCTGCAAACAGTCAAAACAAAACTCACAAAAACAACCTCCTGGCTGGGGGTAACAACAAAGTCGGCTCTAACAGGGAAAAAAAATCTAAGATAAAGAGCGTACACTTTAAATAAAGTAAATATATAAAGAGTTTATTAAATACAATACTCATAAAACTAAAAAAAAAAATCCTATCTTACTTGCTGATGGGCTGATATCAGTCAGCAAGGTCAATAGTGGCTGAAACCAATGTGAAAAATAGTCCTTGACTTGATTTATGTACATGTACAACAACGGCAAATTATTTGCAATTTTTTGGATCAATTAACAAACGAAATTAAATAATTTCCTACAGAAACTTGAATGTACCAGGGCACCCTGGTTGAAAAACACTGTCTTATACAATAACTTTCACAGCCCTTAATAATCCCACTCAAAAACTGGTAATGGTGCTGATCACCCAGATATTCATCTCTGACAAGATGTTTCCATCTCTAAAAAAAAAATAAATAAATCATACCATCTTTAAATTTCTCACAACTAGCTGCTGCTTACAAACAGAAGGTGTCACAGTAAATAACGCTGTTCAACACTGAAAGCAACTTCGCTTGACTTCAGGTGATCAACAGCCCACAGGTACTCACCCACGCCTCTACATCCTGAGGTGGCGCCATGTTATCAACGACCTTCACCTTCTTCCACAAAATGTTGCTCTTGCCATACTTTCCAATTTTCTGCCGAGTCTTCAGAGCGAACACGAGCATAATGATCAGAGCAACGGTCATCAAGAAGCCAAATACAATGGCAATGGCCTGAAGGGAGAAAGAACCAATGCAGTTAGAAACCAAATTAGCTCCAAGGTTCAGTAAAATGGAGAAGGAAATCAAATCTGTGTTCACCTCTTGCGGTTCCACCACACAGTAGTGATAAAGGTAGGAATTGTAAAATACTCCTGAGGCCTGTGGTTGTTGGAACTGAGCACAAAGACCAGCGATCTGGTTGCCGTAAGTTGACCCAGCAGACTGGGCCATGGGGTTCACTGCCACCAAGTAGACGATTGTTGCTATTAGCATTAGCAATGCAAGGATTCCACAGAGGACCACCACAGCTAGGTAGAACCTCCTGCTCTGTGACACACTTTGGCGGGATACAATGATGATGAAGACAGCTAGACAGAAGATGAAGACAATAGCAGCCATGGCGATCATAAACCCTTTGCCTGCCCGGGGGTTGTTATAGTTTCCTCCAATGTTATTATAGCCGTAGTTGGTTCCTGGCCCATATGCCCCACTTCCAAAGTTGTTGTACCCAGCACCATAACTTCCTCCAGGTACAAGGCCCCCATAGCCAGCCTGACTGTCCCAAGCCAGTGTGGAGGCAACACAGGCAAATATGGCCACGCACAACAATGTGCCAATGAGGGCCATGATTTTAAGGATTCCTGGTGGAGACGTCCAGCGGTAGAAATGCTGGAACTCATCATCTGGGTAGTAGGAGTAGGCCGGCTGTGGGGGGTTGTTACTAGAGAGGAGGGAGGGAAAAAAAACTACTTACAAATTTGAACTTCCTTTTTGGGAAATTTTAAAAGCAAATACATGAATATGAAATCTTTAAAGCTGATAATATATTTTATTACCATATTTATGAATTATTTGATCATTTATTGATAGTATCACAATTCCAAAAAAAACCACACATTTCAAACAGAAAAACTGTTTCACATTTGTAAAAAGTAGAGAGAAAAATGTGTCCTGTCAAGATCAGAAAATTACAATAGACTAAAACCTATAAACTCAAGCTTTAACTATGTCACTACTGTAGAAAAAACGGAACTCCAAACTATTCAACTTTCTCAAAATGCACATAAATACATCTGTGTACATTTAAAGTGTGAATATAATAAATGTAATTGATCCAAAAAAGAAAGAGTTTTTTAAAAAAATTACAACGTTAAGCAAAAACATTTTGCTTAACGTTGTGGATTAAAGGAGTGGATTATTTTTTTTTGTCAAATTACATTATTACGGATTGCTATTATTATTATTATTAAACTGAAAAATAACTATTAAAAAATGTACTAATTATATATAATGAGACAACTTACCTTTGGTTTTACATTATCAACTGAATGCAAGTTTAGAAACATTTATTTTTTAGATTATAAAGAGTAATTTTGTTAATTTTGCAATTGCTTGTTGCACATTGTGTTTTGGGGCGCAGTATATGGGTTGGTCAAAAGAAAATGAATACATTTTTAAAAAAAACGTGCTAATAACAACAGGCAACACTTTAAAATAGTTATTACTGTTGTACTCCTGGACTTCCATACATATGGCACAAGTGTATTTGTGGTAGTGTGTAAAATAAATCAATAAAAAAAAGAGGTAATATACTCACTATCCATTCCCTGCCTCATAAGGAGGGGGACTCCCATTGGGCCCGGAAGACATGGCTGCTGAATTCTCTGGGTGCTGATCTGTAACAAAAAACAATCTGAAGGAAGATTTCTGCTGTTAGCCTCCATGTGATTTTAAAACACAGTTGAAACTATCATTTATTTCCACTGTCCAGCTTCCAATTTCTCAATATCCACACGTAAAAGAAGCTGTGCTTATGATGACATGGTCCTTAAAAACATCAACACAGCTAGAAACTAGTGGAAGTAAATCAGACTGTGTCGTTAATCCATGAATTATTGATCAGTTTCACCATTTAATGAATTTTCATACATGAGTTGGAGATTTTAATTATTAATCAGACACAACACACACTAGCACAAATGCTTTTGTTTCTTGGGAAAGAAGTGAACCTGCACATCCTATTCAAGAACAGGAAACCATTTCATTCATATCCACTCATCCATTTTTGACGCGGTTTTACTTCCATGCATTTACACCTAAGAAAGGCCACCATGAATGAGATAATGGATTTAAAGGCCATCCAACAGTACTGAGAGTTATAGGCTGAAATTTTAACCGCAAATCTGTTCTTAGCGGACACACTCACCTGTCGCTCTGCCTGAATGTTCATCTGAAACGCCTCGACTGAAACTGCACCTGATAACAACAGTCCCAGACCACACCCAGACAGCTGGGCTGTGCGTCAGCGAGGCCCCGCCCACCCGCGCAGGTGTCAGCTTACGTACCCGGCCAAAGTGCAGGTATGTGAGGTCGGTCTGTCAGCCAAAGGCGTTGTTTTTTAGGGGGGTGGGTGGGGGGGTACATAGGTTTAACATGAGAAAAGCTGATGTAGGACACTAAATATCTGACAGCAAAACAGAATGCCTGAGAACTTTGCTATATGTCCTAATATTTTGCATGTTGCCTGCAGGGGGGAGTCTAGAAAACTTTGAAAAGTGTGTGTGTGTGGGGGGGGGGAGTCTCAGAGAAGGGTGGCACACTGAAATAACATAAATTAAAAGCAATCTACAGTCCTAGATTCTAAGTAATAAACTTCACATTTTTACAGCATGATATTGAAACAATGAGAGCAATTTGATTTTTCCTTTAGCTTTATTAGTTTTTAAAGGTGTACAGGACTGTATTTTCATGAAAACAAATATTTAAAAAAAATGCATCAAAAATGTTTACAAAGGTGCAGAATTAAAGTCTTTGTACTCTTCAAAAATAATATTCTATATTAATGAAAAAATATTTTAATAATTTTATTGGTCCTCCTAAATAATCATAATATTTACATCTGAGCAGTTGGATGAGGAGACTCCAGTCTGTGCTCCAGGCCAGTAGCATAGTTATATGATACCCTAGATATGACATGGCTAACATTTTCATGGCAATATGAGGTGCCATATTCTGTATGTAATTATAATTGTTGACAGCACCTGCAGCACTGTAATAACAGGATACACAAACATATCAGTAAGGTATGTATATGAAATTTACATATCTATGGCCAGGAAAGATGTCACTGGGTTGATGTTGTGTGTCTCTACCAACCAGTTAGTACAAGAGCAAGTGTGATACCTACTGACCAGGAAGTCAGAATGCTGTCTCCATCACCTTCCCTTTACCTGCCCCTTGCTGTGGATTTTCTTTATATTAATAAAGGTCCCTCATTGATCAGATGAATAAATAAAGTGCCGAGTCAAAGATGCCTTTTCTGGGTATTTATTTACATCTTGGCCAAGAAGGGGAAATGCCATGTCTCGCATGCAGACGAGTACCACAAGAAGATTGAAAGATTCAGAGCAGAGGAGAGAGTTTTAATACAGTAGACCAAACAGATAAGCATTGTTTTGAGAATGCTGAGTCAGCAGTGTTCAAGGCTGGGCTGGATCCTTGCTGTGTCATGGGAAAAGTACTGGGTGTAATGTCGCTTATGATTACAGGAGACAGAATGAACGGACAATATAAAAAAAAAAATGCCATTAACACCCTCCTAGTCACTCATACCAGCTCGGACGTCACCTGGATTAACAAGGTCAGGGGTTCCTGGCAGCGGAAGGCAAATTACAGAGCTGCATGGAGGAATCTGATGAGACCCCAACAGACTGCTATGATGACGATGATGAGTCACTCCTAATGAGAATGTTAGCATCTTCAGCTTTGCCACCTCCAGCTCTGCCTCCTGTCTTTTTGTCAGTGTCACCATCTCCAAACCACACATCAGAGCAGGTCTCACTACCATCTTGTAAATCTTCCCTTTCACTCTAGCTGCAATCCTTCTGTCACTAATCACCCCTGACACTTGTCTTCACCCATTCCACCCCCTTGCACTCTCCACCTTTCTTGTGCATTTTCCATTGCTTTGGATGGTTGACTCCAGGTATTTAAATTCATCTACTTTCACTATCTCTACTCCTTGCATCTTCACCATTACACCTGCCTCCCTCTCATTTACACATTTATTCTGTCTTGCTTCTACTGACTTTCATTCCTCTTCTCTTCAGTGTATAGGTCCACCTCTCCAGGTTCTCTTCCACCTGGTCCCTGCTCTCACTACAAATCACAATGTTGTCTACAAACATCATAGTCCACGGAAACTCCTGCCTGACCTCGTCTGTCAGCCTGTCCATCACCATGGCAAACAAGAAGGGGCTAAGAGCTGATCCCTGATGTAATCCCACCCCAACGATGAATCATCTATCACTCCAACAGCACACCTTACCACTGTTTCACTGTCCTCATACATATCCTGCACCACCCTAACATACTTTTCTGCCGCTCCTGACTTCCTCATGCAGTACCACACTTCCTCTCTTGGCATCATATGTTTTCTCTCAATCTGCAACTCTTTCTGACCTTCTCTATACTTCTTCATTAGCATTATTAAAGCAAATATTGCATCTGTAGTACTCTTTCTTAGCATGAAACCATACTGTTGCTCACTGATTGTCACCTCTCCTCTTAACCTAGCTTCAACAACTCTTTCCCATATCTTCATAGTGTGGCTGATCAACTTTATGCCTCTGTAGTTACTACAGCTCTGAGCATCACCCTTGTTTTTAAAAATTGGTACCACAACACTTCTTCTCCACTCCTCAGACATCCTCTCACTCTCCAAGATTGTGTTAAACAGTCTGGTTAAAAAGTCCACTGCCATCTCTTCTAAACATTTCCATACCTCCAGTTATGTCATCTGGACCAACCGCCTTTCCATTCTTCATCTTCTTCAAAGCTGCCTTCACTTCCGCCTTGCTAATCCTCGGAATTGTAGTGTAAGAAAAACCATAAGTTTGGTCAGCATCAGCATGATGGTGCGGCTGCTTGGTGACGTCGTCACGCTGAGCATATAGAGGTGAGGGATGGCCATTTTGCAGCCTCTCTTTGGATGACTCTCTCTTTAGCCTGGCCTCCCAACCGGCTTACTCTGTACCACCATTAAGACTTTTGTGTAATAAAGTTTGTGTTCTCAGCAAACTCCACTCTCTGTCAATCCTTCCCTAGTTTTCCAGACATAACATTTGGTGACGAGAGTAAACCATGGAAGTGTGTTTGAGGCCACTACAGCCATTTCTGGAAAAGCCCTGGTGAGCTGCCCATACCGTGGCCACGCTGGTCTACTCCTTTCAACACCTACATATCGGAGTTGGACCTGGGCGAGCTAGACAAGATGTGGATGCAAGCGCTACTGGTTTACAATCTGGGCATCGAAGGCCATCGTATTTCCTACACGCTAGAACCAATAGAAACATTTGCTGAGTCGGTCGAGCTGCTAACTAGCCACTTCGCCACACCCGAAAACGTGTTGGCGCAGCACATCAAGCTTCACCAATGGCAATAGAAGAACACAGAGATAACACAACAATTCGTAGTGACCTTAAGAAGGTGGTTCATGCTCGAAAACCCTCCAACATGGCTGAATTACAACAATTCTGCAAAGATGAGTGGGCCAGAATTCCTCCACAGCGCTGGAAAAGCGCTCATTGCCAGTTATCTATTTTCTCTTTTTATCCTTATTAATATGAATTTTATCTTTATTGATTTTAATTTCTGTGTATTTGTAAATTTTAATTTGCTGTGAAGCACTTTGTGATATATATCTGTGAAAAGTGCTATACAAATAAACTTTGCTTATCACAAATGCTTGATTGCAGCTGTTGCTGTTAAGGGTGGCCCAACCAGTTATTAGGTTTAGGGGGCAATCACTTTTTCACACAGGGCCATGTAGGTTTGGATTTTTTTTCCCCTTAATAATAAACACTTTCATTTAAAAACTGCATTTTGTGTTTACTTGCATTATCTGTCTAATATTTAAATGTTTGATGATCTGAAACATTTAAGTGTGACAAACATACAAAAAATGAGAAATCAGGAAAGGGGCAAACACTTTTTCACACCACTATATAATAAATAAAATATACCTAAAAAAAAATAAATCCAAACCTACATGGACCTGTGTGAAAAAGTGATTGCTCCCCTCCTGTTAAATGTAAATTGTGATTTATCACATTTTTGGAAAGCTGAGTTCAGTTTCTCTAGCCACACCCAGGCCTGATTACTGCCACACCTGTTCTCAATCAAGAAATCACTTAAATAGGACCTGCCTGACAAAGTGAAGCGGACCAAAAGATCCTCAAAAGCTAGACATCATGCTGCACTCCAAAGAAATTCAGGAACAAATGAGAAACAAAGTAATTGAGATCTATCAGTCTGAAAAGGCTGATAGCACACGTGTGGGCACCCAGCACAATGCAGACTGATAATATTCACGCTCAGCAGGGATTTGCATACGACCAGAAGAACCACAGAAGACAGTCAGACGGGACTGAATGCATGCATCTTCTGTGCCAACCAATGTCATGCTAATCATGTGTATTGACCGATGTGTATTGGATGACAATTGATATGCTAATGTGCCTTGCATTCTCTTTTGTCCTATTATTATACATCCCCGGAGTAAGGAGAGGAGTCTGGCGCCAGTAATCAAGCAATTGATATGTATTGACTGTTATGTATATCAATATGTAAATGTGCCATGCATTCTCTCTTGTCTGTATAAATGTGCTGACTTGACATGCCTTATTGAGCTCACTCACAGCGTGCTGACAACAGCGCACACACAGCACACGGTGCTGAGTGTATCTCATGATGATGGAGGAATAAAACACTTAAACCTTCAGCTCGCCGTGTCTCTGCCTGAACTTTTTTTGTTCCTCCACAATAAAACAATTTCTAAAGCTTTGGAACTCCAGTGAACCACAGTGAGAGCATCCATCCATCCATCCATCTTCTTCCGCTTAATCTTTTTGGGGTTGCGGGGGGGGGGGGGGTTGGAGCATATCCCAGCATCTTTGGGCGAGAGGCAGCGTACATCCTGGACAGATCGCCAGTCCATCACAGGGCTAACACAGAGAGACAGACAAC
This sequence comes from Pholidichthys leucotaenia, assembly GCA_020510985.1. Classification (NCBI taxonomy): domain Eukaryota; kingdom Metazoa; phylum Chordata; class Actinopteri; order Cichliformes; family Pholidichthyidae; genus Pholidichthys; species Pholidichthys leucotaenia. The sequence goes on along the minus strand of CM035850.1, from coordinate 94,433,602 downwards.
CATTCACTCTCACAGTCATACCTAAGGACAATTTAGAATCCCCAGTTTGATGCCAATTAACCTAACTTAGTGGAGAGTGTAAATAACGAGACTGATTCATGTAGCAGATGACTTTATTCACTCTCTCATCAGTCATACACAGAAAAAGCATGTCTCAATACACCATGGGTTCTCCTTTTATACCAACCGCTCATCTCACATCACTATATATTCATCCTTTCTCCCCCCGACTCCTTCTTCCTGCTATCTCACCATGATCTCCCTAGTTATTGTTCTTCTCTGTTTACCTCTGCATCCAGTCTGAGATGATTAACCCAGTCTCTACACCTTTCTACACGCCCCCCACCCCGAATCTCAGACAGAGTTTCAGTCCTCACGTCCTTTTGGCTTCAGTCTCCTCCCATATCTGCTGTAACGGGGGTTTACCGCCTCCGCAGCGCTGCTGTGCCGGCGGGGGGCTCCTGGGGGTGTGTCTGTCTGTGGGTGGGCCATGGCGAGGGGGGGGGGGAAACTTCGATTTGCCCATGTGGCCACCCTGATGAATCGTTTACCTGGGGAGTTCTCAGTGGGGGTCTTCCACGCCGAGGGGCCTGAGCCAACAGCACTTGCTTGTCTGCCACCACAAAGGCAGGCTTAAGTCTGTCTATGCATATTTTCTCCCAACGACCCCCCAAGTCTAACAAAAAATGTTTGTCCCGTTTCCAGCACTCTGAAAGGGCCATCGTAGGGTGGGCGCAATGGAGGGCGGTGGGCATCGTGCCTGACAAACACGAACGCCGCGTTCTTCAAAGTTTTTGGCACAAAAGCACGTGGAAAACAGTGGTGGGCCGGGCCGGGCAGCGTGCCTGTGTCTGCACTATGCTGCAAACGCTAAGACGGGCAGTTGTCTGGCGCGGGATTATCTGGCAAAAATTCCCCGGGCAGCCGCAGTGGCTGAGAAAAAACAAGCTCCGCCGGGGAAGCCTCCAAATCCTCTTGGTGCGGAACGCAACCCCAATAAAATCCACGGCAACTGGTCTACCCAATTTGCATCCGTCAGCGAAGCCCTGAGCGCTGCTTTCAGTGAGCTATGAAAACGCTCGCATAACCCATTGGCCTGTGGGTTGTACGCGGTTGTGCAATGAATTGCGACACCCAGGCTACGGGCCATCACAGACCAGAGGTCGGAAACAAACTGAGGGCCCCTATCAGACGTGATGTCCAACGGGATTCCAAAACGCGCCACCCAAGTCGTCAAAAAAGCGCGCGTCACGTCCGCGGATGTGGTTGCCGCCAGCGGGACTGCTTCTAGCCAGCGTGTGGTGCGGTCCACCACTGTCAGAAGGTGCGTGCACCCCTGCAATGGCGGGAGGGGGCCCACGAGGTCCACGTGAACATGGTCAAACCTCTTGGCCGGTATACGAAACGGCTCCAAAGGAGACTTCATGTGTCTGTGTACTTTGGCTCATTGGCACACTACGCAGGCTGCAGCCCACTCTTTCACTTGTTTGTGCAGGCCTGGCCACACGAACTTCGTTCCCACCATTTTGACTGACGCGCGCACTCCTGGGTGCGCCAGAGCGTGAACTGAGTCAAACACGCAGCGGCGCCACACAACTGGGACCACCGGGCGCGGGCGTCCCGTGGAGACGTCGCAGATTAGGGGAGGCTTGCCGTCTTGCAGTACTCTGCTCTCCAGCCTTAACCCTGTTGGTCCAGACTGGAGCGCGCACACATCCGTATCGCTAATCTGCTCTGCAGCCATGGCTGTATAATCTATCCCTACGCAGACTGGGGCCACTACTGCGCGCGAGAGGCAGTCCGCCACCACATTCAGTTTACCCGACACATGCTGAATATCGGTCGTAAACTCTGAGATCGCGGCCAGCTGTCTCTGCTGCTGGCCCGACCATGGTTCCGAAACCTTGGCCATCGCGAACGTTAGCGGCTTGTGGTCCACAAACACTGTGAAGCTGCGCCCTTTCAGCAAGAACTGGAAGTGGCATATGGCCAGGTGGAGAGCCAGCAACTCTCTGTCGAACGCGCTGTATTTATGCTCACTGTCGCACAAAGCCCTGCTGAAAAAAGCGAGCGGCTGCCAAGAACCGGCGACCAGTTGCTCCATGACGGCCCCTATGGCCATGTCCGAGGCATCGGTAGTGAGCACTATCCGGGCCGCCGGGTCTGGGTGCGCCAACAGTGCGGCGTTTTCCAGGGCTGTTTTAACCTCAGAGGACGCCTGCTCTCTCTCTGGAGTCCATTCGACTCTATCCGCGGGTTTCTGTTTCTTGAGCGCAGCATACAATGACTGCATGAGTTGAGCTGCACGGGGGAGGAACCGGTTATAAAAGTTAACCATCCCCAAAAATTATTGCAGCACCCTGACCGTCTGAGGCCGGGGAAAATTTGTCACGGCGCGCACTTTGTCGGGCAAGGATATCGCTCCCTCCGGTGAGATGCGGTGCCCCAAAAAATCAATCCCCGTTACGCCGAACTGGCATTTCGCCGGGTTGATTATTAACCCGTGCTCCTCCAACCTCCGGAAAACCGTCCTGTGGTGGGTTACGTGTTCGTCCTCGGACACACTCGGCCACCAGGATCACCAGGTAGACAAACACAAACGGGAGATCGCGCAACACCGCATCCATCATGCGTTGGAATGTCTGTGCTGTGCCTTTTAATCCGAATAGCATGCGTAAAATCTCAAACAAGTCAAATGGAGTTATTACCGCTGTTTTGGGTATGTCCTCCGCGCGCACTGGGACCTGGTGGTAACCGCGGACCAGGTCTATTTTAGAAAAAATGCGTGCTCCGGCAAGGTGAACGGAAAAATCCTGAACATGGGGAATCGGGTAGTGGTTGTGCGCTGTGGCGTTATTCAATCTGCAGAAACCACCGCACGGTTGCCATGATCCCTCAGCCTTAGGGACCATGTGTAGCGGGGATGCCCATGGGCTGTTCGATCGCCTGATGATGCCCAACCTTTCCAGGTTGGCAAACTCCTCGCGCGCTATGGCCAGTTTAGCTGCGTCCAAGCGCCGAGGCCGTGCGAAAACGGGCGGCCCGGTGGTGGTGATAAAGTGCTCCACCACGTGTTTAGCGATGGCCGCCGAAAACGTCGGGACCATGAGTGCTGGGAACTGAGTGAGCAGTGTGTGGAACTTACCACCTGGAGCTGTGACGTTGGCTAGTGTTGTTGGCCCGGCCCCTCGAGCTGTACAGGCGAGAGAATCAAAAGACACTGCATTAACCAGGCGCCTGTTAGCAACATCGACTAGTAACCCATGTGCACACAGAAAATCAGCTCCCAGGATTGGGAAACTCAATGCCGCTATGACAAAAGTCTACTCGTATGTACGGCCATGTAGGGATAAAGTCAGTGTTCTCTCACCAAAAGTCTTAATGCCCGAGCCGTTTACTGCTACCAGCCCGGGGCCGCTAGGTCCTGCTAGCCGGTCGGCGTAGGATGGCAGGATGATGCTCTTCTGGGCTCCGGTGTCTACGAGGAACCGTCTCCCCAAGCGCGAGTCCTTCACGTAGAGCAGCTTGTTCTCTTCCCCGGCGGTCGCAGCTGCTACCGACTGCTGGCCTTGGCGTTTCCCGAGCGCTGGAATTGGCATGGTGGCGCACATCTGCGTGCGTTCTCTCTGAAGCGGCGGTGGTAGAAGCAGAGCGTGTCTCTCTGGCGCTCCCTGGCCCCCGCCGCCGCTACCGTCGGTGGCTCCTCGCCTCCGCTGGTCGTCTCGCTGGATTCCGCCGCCGCCGCGTTCACTGTGAGGGCTCTGGTGGTGAGGATGATCCGATCTGCCTCCTGGGCTAGCGCACAGTAGTCACGAGCGGCCAGCAATGGCGAATTGGCAAGAACCGCTCTCGCCTCTGTTGGGAGGTTCCGGAGGAAAAGGTGGGCAAACAGAAAATGCCCATCGTCCATGCCCATTAACGCCAACATCTTCTCCATCAGTTCGACCGCCGAACCATCTCCTAACCCGGAGCGCCTCACGAGCCTCTCTGCTCTCTCACAGTCCGAAAGCGTGTAGTGCTGGGTCAGTGCGGCCTTGAGAGCCCCATATTTGTAGTGGGCTGGAGGCTGTTGGAGCAGGCTTGCTACCGGCTGAGACGTGCGAGCGTCCAGCGCTGCGACCACATAGTAATCCTTGGTGTCGTCTGCCGTTATTCCTTGGAGGGCGAACTGAGCCTTGGTGTAGTGGAACCAAGAGCGCGGATTGTGCAGCCAAAAGTCCGGTAGTCTGACCAAAACAGCGCACGCGTTGCTGGGGGTTCCCGTCTGGGCCGTCTCTGGGATGCTTGCTGCGTCGCTGGGGCTTCCCGTCCGGGCCGACTCCGGGGTTCTTGCCTCATGTTCCATAATTCGTCAAAGGGTCACCAGTGTGGAGAGTGTAAATAACGAGACTGATTCATGTAGCAGACGACTTTATTCACTCTCTCATCAGTCATACACAGAAAAAGCATGTCTCAATACACCATGGATTCTCCTTTTATACCAACCACTCATCTCACATTTGCATGACGTCTCACATCACAATACATTCATCCTTTCTCACCATGATCTCCCTAGCTATTGTTCTTCTCTGTTTACCCTCTGCATCCAGTCTGAGATGATTAACCCAGTCTCTACACCTCTCTACAACTTGCATGTTTTTGGCATGTGGGAGGAAACCAGAGAAATCCTGGAATAAACCCATGCAGGCACGGGGAGAACAGTGAGAGCAATTATCTACAAATGGCAAAAACATGGAACAGTGGTGAACCTTCCCAGGAGTGGCCAGCCGACAAAAATTACCCTAAAAGCGCAGCAACGACTCATCCAAGAGGTCACAAAAGACCCCACAACAACATCCAAAGAACTGCAGACCTCACTTGCCTCAGTCAAGGTCAGTGTTCATGACTCCACCATAAGAAAGAGACTGGGCAAAAATGGCCTGCATGGCAGAGTTCCAAGATGAAAATCACTACTGAGCAAAAAGAACATAAAGGCTTGTCTCAGTTTTGACAGAAAACATCTTGATGATCCCCAGCACTTTTGGGAAAATACTCTGTGGACTGACGAGACAAAAGTTGAACTTTCTGGAAGGCGTGTGTCCCATTACATCTGGCGTAAAACAGCATTTCAGAAAAGGAACATCATACCAACAGTAAAATGTGGTGGTAGTGTGAAGGTTTGGGGCTGTTTTGCTGCTTCATGACCTGGAAGATTTGCTGTGGTAAATGGAACCATGAATTCTGCTGTCTACCAAAAAATCCTGAAGGAGAATGTCCAGCCATCTGTTCGTGACTTCAAGCTGAAGTGCACTTAGGTTCTGCAGCAGGACAATGATCCAAAACACACCAGCAAGTCCACCTCTGAATGGCTTAAGAAAAACAAAATGAAGACTTTGGAGTGGCCTAGTCCAAGTCCTGACCTGAATCCAATTGAGATGATGTGGCATGACCTTAAAAAGGTGGTTCGTGCTGGAAAACGAACCACCGGCAATGACCTACAGCTCTTGCTGGGACGGTTTGCCGCTGAGTGTGAAGCGGCTGGGATGAGAATCAGCACCTCCAAGTCCGAGTCCATGGTCCTCAGCCGGAAAAAGGTGGATTGTCCTCTCCGGGTTGGGGACAGGCTCCTGCCCCAAGTGGAGGAGTTTAAGTATCTTGGGGTCTTGTTCACGAGTGAGGGGAAAATGGAGCGAGAGATCGACAGACGGATTGGAGCAGCATCTGCAGTGATGCGGACGTTGTACCGGTCTGTTGTGGTGAAGAGGGAGCTTAGTTCTAAGGCAAAGCTGTCGATTTACCAGTCAATCTACGTTCCTACTCTCACCTATGGTCACGAGCTTTGGGTAATGACCGAAAGAACGAGATCGCGGATACAAGCGGCTGAAATGAGCTTTCTCCGTAGGATTGCTGGACTCACCCTCAGAGATAGGGTGAGGAGCTCAGTCATCCGGGAGAGGCTCAGAGTAGAACCGCTGCTCCTCCACATTGAAAGGAGTCAGTTGAGGTGGTATGGGCATCTGATTAGGATGCCTCCTGGACGCCTCCCACTTGAGGTGTTTCAGGCACGTCCCACTGGGAGGAGACCCCGGGGCAGACCCAGGACTCGGTGGAGAGACTATGTCTCCCAGCTAGTCTGGGAACGCCTTGGTATCCCCTCTGAAGAGCTGGAGCAGGTGGCTGGGGAGAGGGAAGTCTGGGCTTCTCTGCTTGAACTGCTGCCTCCGCGACCCGGACCTCCGGAAAAGCGGTAGAAGATGGATGGATGGATGGTGGTTGAATTACAACAATTCTGCAAAGATGAGTGGGCCAGAATTCCTCCACAGCGCTGGAAAAGCGCTCATTGCCAGTTATCTATTTTCTTTTTTTATCCTTATTAATATGAATTTTATCTTTATTGATTTTAATTTCTGTGTATTTGTAAATTTTAATTTGCTGTGAAGCACTTTGTGATATATATCTGTGAAAAGTGCTATACAAATAAACTTTGCTTATCACAAATGCTTGATTGCAGTTGTTGCTGCTAAGGGTGGCCCAACCAGTTATTAGGTTTAGGGGGCGATCACTTTTTCACACAGGGCCATGTAGGTTTGGATTTTTTTCCCCCTTAATAATAAACACTTTCATTTAAAAATTGCATTTTGTGTTTACTTGCATTATCTAATATTTAAATGTTTGATGATCTGAAACATTTAAGTGTGACAAACATACAAAAAATTAGAAATCAGGAAAGGGGCAAACACTTTTTCACACCACTGTATAATAAAATATATATGTGGCTTATTGGATGTTTTAGGTAACAGTGCTTAATGGCAGTTATGGGTTTTTCTATTTAATCTTATTCCCCATGGGCATTCAGCTGACTTATTCAGTTCTTTATAAAGAAATGTTTACATATCTGTGTCTAACCTTGTTTTTATTTGTATTTTTTATTTTGAGCATTTTAAGTGGGAATGAATGTGGGGGTGTCCCAAAACGATAGTGTCCTAATTTATTCCTCACTATTTGTTTAGTTACGTTTTACAGAAAGTTTCAAAAAAGTCTTTAATTCAATTTTAATTGTTTAGTTGTATTACATGAATCTCCCAGTATTTCTAACATTGATATTAAATATCCCCATGTCCAAATGTTTAAAAAAAAAAACACAGGCTTACACAGTCCTAATTTTGTCACGACTGTATGCTTACCAGTGAAAGAAACCACATGTCTGCAGATGTACAAAGAAAATAAGCAGAATGTCATTGCATAAGCAAAACTGTATTTTTGTATGACAGAAAGCACCAAATGATCAATAATTATGAAAGAATAGACATTCACAGTGACATATTTACAATCGCACAGAGAAACACAAACGTACAACTAAACTAGTTTATAGTGTAAGATGACACTGTCAGGCACTTCGGAAATTTAAATGAGTACATTACATATAAAATGTTTATTCTGTGAAATGGTAGAACAAGAGGTTATAAAGTACATGCACAGTAGTACACATTTAAAATGTTACTATAAGATGCGCATAGTTCAGATTTAGACAAGTGCACAATGAAAGGCACATTAAAAAAACAATTACAGCACTTCAGGAAATCAGCCAGATGAGGATCTGTCTAGGCAAGCAGTGGCTCTCTCACAACTGAGGCGTTGAGACATTTACACACAACTGACACAGTCTGAGAGAAGGCTGTTGTGGTTAATTGCACAGGAGGTAAAACTCAACACAAATATTGCAACATTTTTTATTTTTACCCTTCTGACAGTGTCTCAGACTGATTAAAGCAAACATACCAGCATCATTTATGAAATTTAAAGGACAGACTCATCTATCAGTCACAGTATCATATATACATTGCTGTTTTTTTAAGGATAGTGTAAGTTGATGAACATTGATATCAACCAATGTAAACTTGCCAGATTGTAGCCAGTGGCTAATTTTCATCTGTTGTCTGTGTGTTACAATTTACATGTTTACACTGTTTTGCATATTTGAAAACCTTACACAAACGTTAAGTGGTTTCTCCAATAACTGCCTGTTAAAATATGAGGACTACTGTGCACAAGAGGAAACAGCTGCTTTGCTTTGTCCAATGAAAGGAAACAAAAAATCCTTTCTACCAGAACATTTAAAAATCACCAGCTGAGGGACTTCTGCTAAAATACACCAGTGGATTTGTCAGTCTGTTGACAGATTTTTTTTCCTTAAATAAACTACAGTGTAATAGACTACAGAACTGCAAGGGTTTAGGCCAACCATGTACTAAATTGTGCACAACATAAAAAATTGCCATTTCAATTAAAACCATAAAATAATACTGATTACACCAACTTATAAATGACCAATGGCATTACTGTATTTTTTCTGTATTTACTGAAATAACTGGGATACGGTTTTACATAATTGTGAAATGTGAAATGGTAAATGGCTGGGCAGAGCAAAGCTAACCGATTCCCCTGTTTTCAGTTTTGTGTTAAGCTTTTTTAAATATAAAATAAAAAATAAACTACTGTAAGTTCCCAAGGAAAACACTCTTCTCTCCTCTATCTTTCTCCTACATGGACAAACAAATTAAAACTGCTGATTTAAGTAATTTTCACATTCAGTGAGTCATTTGGTTAGCCAGCAGAAGTTCAGTGCGTTGTATGAGGAGCCTCAGTGTTCAGCTGTATCCATCATTCCAGTCCATGACTTTATTGTATTCTTGGATCTTCTGTTTGATGTGGGACAGTTTGCTCTTCAGATACTCACAGCGCTCTTTCTTCTCCATGAAAGTGGGGTCCTGTGATAAGAGGAGACAGGAAAGAAACAAAAATGTCATTAAGTGTGTGATATGAAATACAGAAGCTTTAGACTTCTTAATCTGCAGTCAGACTATTAAACTACTGTGTTCCCAGTCTTGCTGGAGGCAGGCACAGACTGAGAACAGGGAGGGGCAGGATATTTCCCGGTGGCCTGGCCAATCAGGAGCCAAAGTGGCCTGAACGAGCAGTCTGCAGCCCATGTGGTGCGGATGTGTTTTTAGTTCCATCTGGTATTATGTGTTCCCTCAGGTATGTGTTATTGTTCAAGTTCTGTGTTGTCTGAGGTACCTGAACGCACCACAGGGGGCGGCAGAAATGGATGAGAGTGGCACAGCTGCTGGTTAAAAAAAATCTATTGCTATCAGTATAAAAATCGTAGCTAAATGTCCTGTCAGTGGCGTAATGGAAGGTCATGGTGGTCAAAAGAAAAGGAAAGAGGAGCTGCAAGGGATCAAATTAAAAGTTAGAAAGCCCTTAAAACAGCTGCAGCAAAATGCAGTAAAATTGCATCGACAGATATAGATATACTATAGTAATATTTGCATTATTTATGTAGTTTTATTTAATTTTTTTGCATCTGTGTGGCTCATTGCAAATCCCCTCAGACTGGGCATTCACTAATAATCCAAATAATTTTTACAAAATGAAATCATCCACACACCATGAGTAAATATTATATAAAATATAATATTTTTTTTAAAATCTAGGTTAAAGGCACACTGCAGCTTATGCTCTGTTAACCCATTTTTATATGTTTTCAAGTGGATGTAAATTTTTATTATTTAAGTATATTTCTATTCTTTTTTTAATCACTGTTTCTTATTGCTGCTCTCATGTGTAAATTTTCTGTGCAGGGATTTAAACCTTTAAATTGCTTTACCTAGAAAGTTGGTGAACTATTGTGTAATAAGATGGGGCTTACATATGGCATAGTCATATACAGTATGACTATAACAGTCCCCTGGCTCTGCTAGAGGGCAACAGTTAAGGGAGCCATATTTTCATATTTAAGACCTTACATATTTATTTCAGAGCCTTTTTATAATTTTTTTTTCAACAGAACAATTACATGACAAATGCTTTTAAAATACAATATTTCTTTGGCATTATGTCATGTTAATGTGCCACACAGGTCTTTGTTCCAAACAGTGTATTATGGTCGGACGTTCCAGGTCTCAATGCATGGAATTAAGGCATAAAAGAGGAAAGCACAGAGACCTGGGAGCTCTTGTACTGTACTGTATGTTGGAGATGGAATAAAGTTCACGTGTCGTCCAGCTCGCTGCCTCGCCTGTTTCCTTTCTCCACATTGGTGACCCTAAGATGTGCCATGGAAAGCGAGCTGAGCACCACCCCGGAGACTACCTGGAGGGAGAGCACCAGTGCCGCATGCGTGGTCTCAGTCAAGCTCCCAGACTTGTGGCTTCACAACCCGACTGTGAGGTTCTTGCACATAGAAGCCCAGTTCACACTCTGCAGGATAACAACGGACGATACCAAGTATTACTACGTGGTCGCTGCGCTGGATGCACACACTACACAACAGGTGATGAGCCTGCTCCAGGAGCCACCGGCCCTGGGGAAATATGAAGCGCTCAAGAGGATGCTTCTCCAGCGCTATACCCTTTCTGACAGTGAGAGGGCACAGACTCCTAATGCGTTCGGAGTTAGGTGACATATCAGCAGTGGAGCTCATGGAGAGCATGTTGGCGCTGAGGGGGAAGGACGATGAATCTTTCCTGTTCGCCCACTTGTTCCTCAGGAACCTACCAGCAACAGCAAGGGCGATCCTGGCCAACTCGCCGCAGCTGGTTGCCATGGACTACTGCGCCCTGGCGCAGGAAGCGAACCACTGTAGAAGTTACGGAAAAACAGACAGGATACGTGTAAGTCTGTCTGGAAAAACTTTATTTTCATTTTTTCACTTCCTGCTTTTATCTCCATCCAAAACGGAAAAACTCCGCCTTCACATTAAAACTCCACCTTCACATTAAAAGATCCAATTTTGTGTGTGAGACCAACAACTAATATCACCACACAGGCCCCCCCAGAACACACAAATAACAACATAAATAAACATGCTGACAAAAAACAAACAAACAGCATGAACAAAAATCCAAAAGAAAATAACTCAAGAAAACCTCTTAGGCAACCTAATTACCCTGCCCCGATGACTGCACTGCACAGTCCTAGGGGGCACAACTGTAACTGGAGCAGAAACAACCTCAGGCGCAGGGTTGGGAGGGCGCCCCCGCCGAGCCGGGCGGGCTAACTCAACCTCATTGTCACAAAGAACATGCGCAGGCTTCAAACGATCCACCGAAATCCGATCCTGGCCAGTCCCCAACTCAACCAAAAAATCCTTATGGCCTGTTTCTAACACCTGAAAAGGGCCATCATAAGGTGCCTGCAGGGGAGAACGATGGGCATCGTGCCGGACAAAAACATATTTAGCCGACCTAAGGCTATCAGGGACGTAAGACTGAGGAAGGCAGTGGTGCGCAGCCACAGGAACAAAAGCCCTAGCTTCCTCTCGACACTTGGGCCTCTTAACCATACTGGGACCTAACCCTGGACTGGTAGGAAGAAACTCCCCTGGAACCCTCAAGGTCTGGCCAAGGATCAACTCAGCAGAAGAGGAATGCAGGTCTTCCTTGGGGGCTGAACGCAAACCCAACAAAACCCACGGTAATCTGTCCACCCATCCACTATCCACCAATGACGCGCGAAGGGCCGCTTTCATAGTCCGATGAAACCGCTCGCATAGCCCATTAGCTTGTGGATGGTATGCTGTGGTCCGATGAAGTTTAACCCCCAAACTACCAGCTACTTCATTCCAAAGCGCAGAGGTAAATTGCGGGCCCCTGTCAGAGGTAACGTCCAAGGGGACACCAAAACGGGACACCCAAGAGGAGATAAATGCCCGGGCAACATCAGATGCTGTAGTTGATGTCAGGGGAACCACCTCCGGCCACCGCGTAGTCCGGTCCACCATAGTGAAGAGGTAAGTAAAACCGCGAGACGGAGGAAGAGGTCCAACTAGGTCCACCTGAACATGATCAAAACGTCGCTCCGGAATCCAAAAAGGCTCCAATGGAGCCTTTATGTGGCGCTGCACCTTAGCACGCTGGCATGCCACACAGGTTGTCATCCAAGTCTTCACATCCTTTCTAAGACCCGGCCATACAAACTTGGCGCTCACCAACTTGACCGAAGCCTTAACCCCAGGATGCGACAAAGAATGAACAGCGTCAAAAACACGACGACGCCAAGCCACAGGCACCAGAGGTCGTGGTTTTCCCAGTGTAGTATCACACAGAAGAGTGGCGCCACTGTCTTGAAAGCAGACATCCTCCAACTGCAAACTGGACTCCGTGGAACGAAGCACCTGCACCTCCGGGTCCAACAACTGATCGGCAGCCATCTCAGCATAGTCCATGCCCAAATGAACAGCAGCAACTGGTGCACGAGAAAGACAGTCCGCCACCAAGTTGGTCTTACCAGCCACATGCTGAATGTCTGTAGTGAACTCGGAAATAGCCGAAAGCTGCCGTTGTTGCCGAGCTGACCAAGGTTCAGTGGACTTGGCCATGGCAAACATGAGAGGTTTATGGTCCACAAAAGCGGTGAATTTACGGCCCTCCAAAAGAAACCTGAAATGCCTTGTCGCCAAGAAAAGGGCCAACAGCTCCCTGTCAAAGGTGCTGTACTTCCTTTCTGACTCGTGTAACTGTCTACTAAAAAAGGCCAGAGGTTCCCAGGAATTGCCCACCCACTGCTCACAAACTGCTCCGACAGCATAATCAGATGCGTCGGTGGTAAGAGCAATGGCGGCCGTGGGATCTGGATGAGCCAACAAGGCAGCATCAGCCAGTGCAGCTTTAGCCCCATCAAAAGCACATAACCTCTCATGAGTCCACTCAATGTCCTGATTACCCCTCTTACCCTTCAAGGCCTCATATAGCGGACGCATAATATGGGCAGCATGAGGTATAAAACGGTTGTAAAAATTAACCATGCCCAAAAACTCCTGCAGGGGCTTGACAGAGGAGGGGCGTGGAAAAGCTAAAACTGCTTCGACTTTAGCCGGGAGGGGCACGGCACCCTGCTGGGATACCTTGTGCCCCAAGAACTCAAGTTCTGAGAACCCAAACTGACACTTCACGGGATTCACTATCAGTCCATGGTCACAGAGGCGTCTGAAAAGCTGGCGAAGGTGCAACACATGATCCTCCACCGAAGCGCTCGCCACCAGTATATCGTCCAGATATACAAATAAAAAAGGCATGTCCCGCAACACAGAGTCCATAAGCCTTTGAAACGTCTGCGCAGCACCCTTAAGGCCGAACGGCATCCTCAAGAACTCGAACAGTCCAAATGGAGTGATCACCGCTGTCTTGGGGACGTCCTGGGGATGGACAGGCACCTGATGATAACCATGCACTAAATCCACTTTAGAAAAAATGACTGTCCCTGCCAGACGTGAAGAAAAATCCTGGATATGGGGGACTGGGTACCTGTCGTTGGTAGTAGCGTTGTTAAGGCGCCTAAAATCTCCACAAGGACGCCAACCCCCATCTGACTTAGGGACCATGTGGAGGGGAGAAGCCCACGGACTGTCGGAACGGCGCACAATACCCAGCCGCTCCATATTGGCAAACTCATCTCTAGCAATGGCCAACTTAGCAGCATCCAGACGGCGTGCACGAGCAAAAACAGGTGGACCCACAGTAGTAATATAATGCTCAACCCCATGCTTAACTACTGCCGCAGAAAACGTAGGCACAGTGAGAGCAGGAAACTCAGAGAGAAGGCGCTGGTATCTGTCTCCTGAGGCGAGCATGTTAGCAAGCAGTGGACCAGCCCCACCCAGTGTACATGGATAAGAATCAAAAGACACAGCATCAATCAAACATCTGTTAGCTATGTCAACCAACAGTCTGTAAGCACACAAAAAATCTGCGCCAAGAATAGGAACTGCTACAGATGCTACTACAAAGTCCCAACTAAATTCACGGCCGTTAAAACACACAGTAATGAACCTGGTGCCAAAGGTGCGAATAGGAGTACCATTAGCAGCGTCCAGTGGAGGTCCATGTTCATATTCCATGACGTCAGCCGAAGAGGGGGGAACGATGCTCCGCTGCGCTCCCGAATCCACCAAAAAACGACGTCCAGCTGCGCAGTCCTCAATAAAAAGCAGCTTATTGCTGGTGCCGGTGCACGCAGCTGCTAGCGAGCACCGGCCTTCTCGTTTCCCTGTGGCTGGAAAGAGCACGGTGGAATACAGCGCCGAGCCTTCGGTCCAAAACGGCGGTGACAAAAACACATGCTGCTCTCTTTCTTACGGCGATCCGATACTGCGGCCACACCCACCGAGACTTCTCCATCAAACTGCCCAGGCGGCAATGCATGCACCGACAAATGACGAGAAGCCAGCCAAAGCCTGTCCGCTTCTCCAGCCAAACCCCGATAATCCTTAGTACAAATGAGGGGCGAGCTGGCCAGGACAGTGCGCACTGGAGGCGGAAGATGACGCAGAAACAGGTGGATAAACAGAAATGAACTGTCTCCTGAACCAAGAAGTGCCAACATATTCTCCATCAGCTCAGAAGGTTTGCTGTCCCCCAAACCAGTCATAGACAAAATGACGATCAGCGCGCTCTATATCAGAGAGTTGGTACAGCTGCAGTACAGCCCTCTTCAGAGTGACGTACCTGTCAGCGAGAGGCGGGTCCCGGAGCAGTCCCATCAAACGACGAGTAGTGGCAGAATCCAAAGCTGCGACCACATGGAAATACTTTGTGTCATCTGTGGTTATTCCACGCAGATGGAACTGAGCCTCGACATGCTGAAACCAGGGCTCCGGGTCGTGCTGCCAAAAGTCCGGTAATTTAATTGTAGCCGCAAAAACAGCTGGTATGGGAGCCGCAGTGGATACAGACGCCGTGGCGGCGATATCAGAAGAAGTCGCTTGATTAAACATTCTTCAAATGTCGGGGTCACCAATGTAGAAGTTACGGAAAAACAGACAGGATACGTGTAAGTCTGTCTGGAAAAACTTTATTTTCATTTTTTCACTTCCTGCTTTTATCTCCATCCAAAACGGAAAAACTCCGCCTTCACATTAAAACTCCACCTTCACATTAAAAGATCCAATTTTGTGTGTGAGACCAACAACTAATATCACCACACCACATCATTTTGGCGACCAGAACTCTCAGCGTGCAGGCAGTGGCACCGGAGTCCATGAGGGACTCCAGTGAGGTCAAGGAGCCATTGGTGATAGCCGGGACGGACACCAGGAGATGAAGGAACGAGGCGATCTGTTTTTATCATCGCCATTTTGGCTCAAATGCCCAGCACTGCCTGTCACCATGTCAATTCAAGAAGCTGGGAAGATGCACGTTCGGCATTCAGTTGCAGCTGCAACCGCTGGCGACAGGAACAAACTGCTTTATGTCACAGACACACATTCGGAGAGACGGTTTTTGGTGGACTCCGGCTCCCAGAAGAGCCTCATCCTGCTGGTCACCGCAGACAGGGTGGCAGGAGGCAGCGGTCCCGAGCTCACAGCCACCAATGGATCCACCATCAGGACGTTTGGTAAATGGACACTGATGATATGCTTGCACGGATGCAAATTTCAGTGGGACTTTTTAGGCGCAGACTTTCTATGTGCTTATGGGTTGTTAGTCGATGTTGCTAATAGGAGATTAGTGTACGCTGTCTCTTTTACTTCACTGCCCTGCACAGCTCGGGGAGCTGGGTCAACAACACTGGCTAACATTATAGCTCCAGGGAGTAAGTACCAACATTTACTCGCACAGTTCCCAGCACTCACGGTCCCGACCTTTTCAGCTATGATAACAAAACACGGGGGTCGAACATTTCATAACTACAAAAGGCCCGCCGGTGTTGGCGCGTCCTCGGCGCCTGGACGCGGCTAAGCTGGTCAGTGAGTGCGAGGAGTTTGCCAACTTAGAGCAGTTGGGCATTGTCAGGAGTCCAACAGCCCGTGGGCATCCCCGCTTCACATGATGCCTAAAGCCGACAGGTCGTGGCGACCGTACGGCGATTTCTGGCACTTGAACAACACCACGGAACACGATCGTTATCCTATTCCACACATCCAGGATTTCTCCATGCACCTGGCTGGGGTGCGTGTTTTTTCAAAAGTGGATCTGGTCCGCGGATACCATCAGGTCCCGGTGCGTGCGGAAGATGTTCCGAAAACAGCGGTAATAACTCCTTTCGCCCCTTTCGAGTTTTCACGCATGCCATTTGGATTAAAAGGTGCGGCACAGACTTTCCAGAGGATGATGGACACCGCTTCGCGACTTGTCCTTTGTTTTTGTCTACTTAAGACTGCATTCTGGTAGCTAGTGTGTCCGAGGAGGAGCACATCGCCAATCTCAAGACGGTCTTCCAGAGGTTGGAAGCGCACGGACTTACAGTGAACCCAGCGAAGTGCCAGTTCGGTGTGCCATTGATTGATTTTTTGGGCCACTGCATTTCACCAGAAGGCGCGATTCTGCTACCAGATAAGGTGCGTGCCGTGTTGGACTTTCCGCGCCCGCAGACTGTGAGAGCCCTGCAGGAGTTTTTGGGAATGGTCAGTTTTTATAACCATTTCCTTCCCCCGGCAGCCCAGCTGATGCAGCCGTTGTATGCTGCACTGAAAAAAAAAAAGACCGCGAAAAACATCAACTGGACTCCCGAGCGAGTCCAGGCTTTAACGAATGCCAAAACAGCGCTTGCAGATGCCGCATTGCTAGCCCAACCGGATCCGTTGGCACGGATAGTGCTCACTACGGACATGTCTGATGTTGCCTTAGGAGCAGTGGTGGAGCAGTACATCTCTGGTTCGTGGCAGCCGCTCGCATTTTTTAGTCGAACTTTGCGTGACAATGAACGCAAATACTGCATGTTCGACAGAGAGTTGTTGGCTCTACACCTGGCGACATGCCATTTCCAGTTTTGGCTAGAAGGGTGCGAGTTCACCGCATTCGTGGACCATAAGCCGCTGACGTACGCAATGTCCAAGGTCTCGGAACCGTGGTCGGCCCAGCAGCAACGGCATTTGGCCGCGATCTCAGTTTACAACCGACATTCAACACGTTACTGGTAAGCTCAATGTCGTGGCGATTGTCTGTTGAGCGCGTTAGTCTCCCCGGTCTACATGGGAATAGATTTCCCTGCTATGGCCACAGAGCAAGCCGGGGACGCGGACATTTGCATGCTCCAGTCGGCGCCTACTGGGTTAAAGGCCGGAGAGCAGGGTGGTGCAAGAAGGGTACCCTCTCTTGCTCTGCACACCACATTTTTGAGTCAGTTCATTCCTTTTCGCATCCGGGAGTGCGCACTTTGGTGAAGCTAGTGGGGACGAAATTCGTCTGGCCGCGCTTGCACAAGGATGTGAAAGAGTGGGCTGCAGCTTGCGTTGCATGCCAGCGGGTCAAAGTGCACAAGCACAACAGAGCCCCCCTCGAGCCGTTCCAAATCCCGGCCAGGAGGTTCGACCACGTCCATGCGGATTTGGTGGGACCCTTCCCGCCGTCACAAGATTTCATGCAGCTTTTGACAATCGTGGGCCACACCACGCACTGGCCTGAAGTGGTTCTGCTGACTTCTACCACAACCACAGAAGTAGCTCGCGTTTTTTTTTTTTTTTTTGTCGGCTTGGGTTGCATGGTTCTTTGGCAGGTACTCAAGAAATATGGTTGTACAGAGAAGTTTGTCAGCCTGATCGAGGCACTCCATACAGGTATGCAAGCAAAAGTGGCAATGAGTGGTTCAGTATCTAAAGACTTTTCAGTAAGCAACGGGGTGAAACAAGGGTGTGCGCTGGCACCTACACTCTTCTCACTATATCTGGCAGCCATGCTTGAGGTGGCCTTCAAAGACACTTCAGAAGGCGTATACATTCAAACAAGGAAAGAAGCAGACTTGTTCAATGTGGCACAGTTTAAAGCCAAGAGTAAGACATTGATAAAGGTAGTAAGAGAAATGCTCTTTGCCGACGACAGTGCTATAATTGCGCACAGCATGGAAGATATGCAATCTTTAGTGGAGAAATTTGCAAGAGCAGCTAACCAATTCAGCCTCCGAATCAACCTCAAGAAGACAGAGTGCCTTTATCAACCACCAAAGTTCCAGTTATCAACATCACTACCAGAAGAGATCAGCATTGATTTTTGATTTGATTTTTTTTTTATTTTGTATACTTTATTGATCCCCAGAGGGGAAATTGAGGGCATCCACCTGGATGGATGAAGCAGCCACCGTACGGCGCTATCCCTTAACCATTCACACACACATTCACACCTAGGGCCAATTTAGAGTCTCCAATTAACCTAACCTGCATGTTTTTTTGGCCTGGTACCGAGCCACTAGTCAAGTGCAAGACTTTCAAGTACCTAGGGAGTACTGTTTCAGAGAATGCTAGGCTGGAGGATGAACTATCTCTCAGAATGGGAAGAGCGAGTGTTGTGTTTGGAAACTTTTTGGAAACTTGAGGGAGAGACTGTGGAACAATCAACATGTGTCTATCCATGTGAAATGCAAAGTGTACAGAGCGACAGTACTGGCTACTCTATTGTACGGTGCTGAAACTTCGACTGTCTACAGAGTGCAGGTGAAGAAACTACACGCATACATGATGAGACACCTTTGAGCCATAATGAACATCTCATGGAAAGACAAGATAACCAACATAGAAGTGTTGAAATGAGCTGGTCTACCATCAATGGAGGACATGCTAATACATATGAACCTGAGATGGCTTGGACATGTTGAGAGGATGGACCACCAGCGTCTCCCTCGGCAGTTACTCTACTCACAGTTATGCGAGGGCAAACGCAATCAGGGTAGACCAAGGCTCAGATTTAAAGACACTGTAAAAAGAAACCTGAAGAAGTTGGACATAGACAGGAGTTCCTGGCAGCGGAAGGCTAAGGACAGAGCTGTGTGGAGGAATCTGATCAGACCTAAATGAAACAGTCACTGTTGCCCACGACAGACTGCTATGATGATGATGACGGGTTGCTTGGTTCGGATCCCCGCCGGACATCACTTCCGACAGGGGTCCGCAATTCGTTTCGGAACTCTGGTCTGCGATGGCCCAGAGCCTGGGGGTCAAAATTCACTGCACTACCGCGTACAACTCCCAAGCTAACGGGTTATGCAAGCGTTTTCATAGGTCGCTTAAAGCAGCGCTCACGGACACAAATTGGGTCGACCGCCTGCCCTGGGTTCTTTTAGGGTTGCGCTCCGTGCCTAAGGAGGATTTGGCAGCCTCCCTGGCAAAACTGGTTTTATCTCAGCCACTGTGGATCCCTGGAGAGTTTTTACTGGAAAACTCCGTGCCCGAGGCTGATCCGCCCGTGCAATTTTTGCACAGCACAGAGGCTTTTAACATACCAGGCCCGGCCCACCATTGTTTTCCCCGCACTTTCGTCCCCAAGAGTTTACAGAACACCAGCTTTGCTTTTGTCAGGCACGATGCGCACCGGATCCCGCTGTGCCCACCGTACGCCGGACCTTTCAGGGTGTTGGAACCTGGGGGTGAAACACTTTGTGTTAGACTAGCGGGGGCGTAGGGAGGCCGTCTGCATCGACAGGCTGAAGCCTGCTTTTGTGTTGGCAGATGAGCAGGTGGTGTTGGCCGAAGCACCCTGGCGCGGACGGCCACCGTTGGTGGCTCTGCAAGTTGGTGTTCCCTCGGTAGGGACCTGCACCCTTGAAGCTGATGCGTTTTACCCCCTCCCTTTTTCCCTCCACAGACTGACGTGTCCTCCTGTACACCTCGCTAGCAGGGTGTTTTGACTGGATCGGTGACCACCCCCCCGCTACAGCCACTATGGGTGCCGGCTCAAGCCCAAGGGGGGGGGGGGGGGGGTTAGTGCCCCTTCTGGGTGTTCGGGGGGGGAAGCTGTGTGGTGGTACGGGTGGGGGATTCTCCATCCAGAGAAGGCAGCTGGGGAAGGGGGAAACAATGGACCGAAGGAGGAAGTGTCACCGGGGGGTATCAGACGAGACAGTAAGGACTATGCACCCCCCGGGGAGAGGAGGAACTGCCGGAGCCGCTGGAAGAGGAAAGGGTGTGAGAGCGGTGCTGGCGTTGTGCCATGTTAATGTGCCACATCGGTCTTTGTTCCAAACAGTGTATTATGGTCGGAAGTTCCGGGTCTCAATGCATGGAATTAAAGGCATAAAAGAGGAAAGCACAGAGACCCAGGAGCTCTTTTACTGTACTTGATGTTGAAGAAAAAATAAAGTTCATGTGTCATCCAGCTCGCTGCCTCGCCCGTTTCCTTTCTCCACAAAGTCATCATTTAAAAACTGCATTTTGTACTTACTCAGACTAGTGCATTCCCATAGAAAGCAAGTATTCTTGTGTGAAAACAGGTAGCCCAATTAGGCTTTACAGGCCCAAATGTAGGCTGTTTGAAAGTGGAATACAAAGAGGTGTAGCCTATATGTAGGCAATCACAATTGTTAGAATTTTGATTGTGAATATTAATTACAGAATTATTGAAAATGAATAGGACATCCAATATTAGTGACTGTTTACGAACCCTTGTTTATTTGTTTGTCAGACTTATTTGTGTGATCTTTTATGAATTATATTCATAAGTGTTGTGTCTTGCACTTTGGGGGATGGGAGTTGTTCAGTCATTATAATTGTTTTAGTTTATATGTGTAACATGCAAGTTAGGTTAATTGGAGACTCTAAAGTTGCCCCAGGTGTGAATGTGTGTGTGAATGGTGAAAGGGTTGGGTGCCGCACCAGTAGCTGCCTCATCCACTCATGTGGATGCTCTGTAATTTCCCCATTGTGGGACTAATAAAGGAATCTAAAAAAAAATCTAGTTTATAGTCTATCGTTAAACTCATGGAGTACTATAACAGGACATGTTTACAAATATTTGAAATCCATTGTAGTGCATCATTTTATATTTTAGCAATATTATAAGTACAAAACACTCAAAATTATTATACACAGTAGAATAACCTGTTTGGCTGCAGCTGTTGCATCAGTGTTGGCCATATGTCAGTAAATTAAAAAATGATTTATTTCGTTATTTGGGCGGTTTTTGTCATGGTCGTCATTTAGTCATATGTGTCCGCATATGATATGCAATTGATCTGGCCATTCTGGTCCACAATCATGGTGGTATTATTATTAACTTTTAATTTTAAGATAGCCATGCACTGGGAGGAGCGCCATGTTGAACCCACAGTGCCACAAAGGACAGTGGTGGCACACAGGTGAAGTAGCAGCCGTTAATCGGGCAGGCTGGGCTTGGCTCCCTGCAAGGACTGCGATAAGCTGGTCCGGCTGCCCCCCCTTCCCCCCACACCTCGTGTTCTCCATATATCGACGGCCAAAACGCAAAACCTATCTGGAAAAAAAAAAAAAAGAGGAAAAACCTGTTTTCTTGCAGAATGCTATGCTTTTTTCGTCGGAATAATTTTCTGTCACAATAAAGGGCAGGACTGTCTTGCAGACAGATATGAGCAGCTTTCCTTGTTCTCATCATCCATCCATCCATCCATCCATCTTCTACCGCTTTTCCGGAGGTCCGGGTCGCGGAGGCAGCAGTTCAAGCAGAGAAGCCCAGACTTCCCTCTCCCCAGCCACCTGCTCCAGCTCTTCAGAGGGGATACCAAGGCGTTCCCAGACTAGCTGGGAGACATAGTCTCTCCACCGAGTCCTGGGTCTGCCCCGGGGTCTCCTCCCAGTGGGACGTGCCTGAAACACCTCAAGTGGGAGGCGTCCAGGAGGCATCCTAATCAGATGCCCATACCACCTCAACTGACTCCTTTCAATGTGGAGGAGCAGCGGTTCTACTCTGAGCCTCTCCCGGATGACTGAGCTCCTCACCCTATCTCTGAGGGTGATACGTGGAATGTTCTCATCATCCAAAGTGAAATCCGCAAAGCAGTAAATCCTTGAGATAAGGAGGTTTTGCATTTCAGCCATCGATATGCCAAATTATCCTTTAGAGCTACACAGTGGCCAGGACTCAGGTGTGCTGTTTCAAGGGAAAGAGGAATTTGCAGCATCCAGTAAATGTGCCGTTACTGTGTTCCTGCTCGTCTGACGGTTTCAGCCTAGAACCCCCCACCCCCCCAACGAAATTTTGAAGTTGTTGTGCACTCGGAGCCGGCAAAATTATGATCCAGTGATAAAGGGAATAACTGAATGGGTTTCTAACGTGGAGCTACCCTATAATGGCATATTTGCAGTGTTTGCTCACAGGAAAACCTGTACTGAGCTCTGCTCAGCTGCTGCCTGCAGCAAATACACACACACACACACACACAGAGCTAAACCTCGCCCACACTTCCTGAAGCCAGGGCAAGATGACACAGAGCAGTGACAGAGCCATGGCTAAACTTTTATTGATAAAAATTACATATTTTGACCGAGTGACTCCATATTCCAGGATGCACACCCTCGTAACCTCAGCAAACCACGTGTAAAATCTTAGGCCAGTCTGACAAACGGTTTGAGATATATCTGAGGAACACACACACAGAGACACACACACAGCGATATCTTGCATTTATAGATAGACTAGTGCATGCTTGTAGAAAGCAAGTATTCCTGTCTGAAACAGGTAGCCCAATTAGACTTGACAGGCCCAAATGTAGGCTGTGTTTGAAAGTGGAATACAGAGGTGTAGCCTATATGTAGCTATCACATGTTAGACTCTGACAAATATGAAAGGGACTGAACTGAGATTTATTTGATTGTGTGAATATTAATTACAGAATAACTGAAAATGAATGAGGCATCCAATATTAGTCACTGTTTAAGAACTGCTTGCTTATTTTTTTTTGTCAGATCGCTTATTTGTGTGATGTTTTATGACTTATATCAGTAAGTGTTGTATCTTACACTTTGGGGAATGGGAGTTGTTCAGTCTTCATTATAATTGTTTTAGTTTATATGTGTAGTTTATAGTCTATCATCAATAAATTCATGCAGTACTATAACAGGACACGTTTACAAATATTTGAGACCCACTGTGGTGCATCCTTTTATATTTTAGCAATATTATAAGTACAAAACACCAAACATTATTATTATTTTTTTTGTATTCGTATCTTGTATACTTTATTGATCCCCAAAGGGAAATTCAGGGCATCCACGTAGGGCACCGATCCCGTCACCATTCACACACACTCACTCACTCGCAAGCAAGCACGCACGCACGCACGCACGCACACACACACACACACACACACACACACACACACACACACACACACACACACACACACAGAGGAGAAAGCTGTTTGGCTGCAACTTTTGCATCAGTGTTGCCCATTTGTCTGTAAATATTTAAATAAAAATGATTTATTTCATTATTTGGGTATTTTTGCATCTTGTCGTTTAGTCAAAGCGTGCATATGTGTCCGCATGTAATATAAGATAAGATAAGCCTTTATTAGTCCCACAATCCCACTGATACGCCTTCCACAGAGGAAGCAGGGTTTGGGGACGAGGGGGATGACTCGCCTATCACAGGGGCTGAGGTCGCCAAGGTGGTTAAAAATCTCCTTGGTGGCCGGGCCCCGGGGGTGGACGAGATTCGCCCCGAGTACCTCAAGGCCCTGGATGTTGTTGGGTTGTCATGGTTGACACGCCTCTGCAACATTGCGTGGAGGTCGGGGGCAGTGCCTTTGGCATGGCAAACCGGGGTGGTGGTTCCTCTCTTCAAAAAAGGGGACCGGAGGGTGTGCTCCAACTTTAGAGGGATCACACTCCTCAGCCTCCCTGGGAAGGTCTATGCCAAGGTACTGGAGAGGAGAGTCCGGCCGTTGGTCGAACCTCGGATTCAGGAGGAGCAATGTGGTTTTCGTCCTGGCCGTGGCACATCGGACCAGCTCTTTACCCTCTCGAGAATTCTTGAGGGTTCGTGGGAGTTTGCCCAACCAGTTTACATGTGTTTTGTGGACTTGGAGAAGGCATTTGACCGCGTCCCTCGTGGTTTTTTTGTGGGGGGTGCTTCGGGAGTATGGGGTATCGGGCTTGTTGTTACGAGCTATTCGGTCTCTGTACGACCGTTGTGAGAGTTTAGTTCGCATTGCCAACACTCGGTCGGAGTCATTCCCAGTGAGAGTTGGACTCCGCCAGGGCTGCCCTTTGTCACCGGTCCTGTTCATAATTTTTATGGACAGGATTTCTAGGCGCAGCCAGGGAATGGAGGGTGTCATGCTTGGTGACCACAGGATCTCATCTCTGTTGTTTGCAGATGATGTTGTCCTGTTGGCTTCATCCAGCAATGACCTCCAGCTCTTGCTGGGACGGTTTGCCGCTGAGTGTGAAGCGGCTGGGATGAGAATCAGCACCTCCAAGTCCGAGTCCATGGTCCTCAGCCGGAAAAAGGTGGATTGTCCTCTCCGGGTTGGGGACAGGCTCCTGCCCCAAGTGGAGGAGTTTAAGTATCTTGGGGTCTTGTTCACGAGTGAGGGGAAAACGGAGCGAGAGATCGACAGACGGATTGGAGCAGCATCTGCAGTGATGCGGACGTTGTACCGGTCTGTTGTGGTGAAGAGGGAGCTTAGTTCTAAGGCAAAGCTGTCGATTTACCAGTCAATCTACGTTCCTACTCTCACCTATGGTCACGAGCTTTGGGTAATGACCGAAAGAACGAGATCGCGGATACAAGCGGCTGAAATGAGCTTCCTCCGTAGGATTGCTGGACTCACCCTCAGAGATAGGGTGAGGAGCTCAGTCATCCGGGAGAGGCTCAGAGTAGAACCGCTGCTCCTCCACATTGAAAGGAGTATGTTGAGGTGGTATGGGCATCTGATTAGGATGCCTCCTGGACGCCTCCCACTTGAGGTGTTTCAGGCACGTCCCACTGGGAGGAGACCCCGGGGCAGACCCAGGACTCGGTGGAGAGACTATGTCTCCCAGCTAGTCTGGGAACGCCTTGGTATCCCCTCTGAAGAGCTGGAGCAGGTGGCTGGGGAGAGGGAAGTCTGGGCTTCTCTGCTTGAACTGCTGCCTCCGCGACCCGGACCTCCGGAAAAGCGGTAGAAGATGGATGGATGGATGGATGGATAGTCCCACAATGGGGAAATTCCAGGATTGCAACAGCACAGGGATAGCAACACTCAGAGCAACAATCAGAAGGCAAGAAAAAAAAAACAAGAACATCTAGTAAACATATGTACATATTACTATAAATATATATATAGACACACAGTGCGGAGCATTATGGTTGGTGAATGTGCAGCAGAAAGTCTAAGTTCTCTCTCCGCGGATGCGGCGGGCCAGCTGGATGTCTTTGGGCATGATGGTGACCCTCTTAGCGAAGAAGAGACCCACCAGGTAGGCCTCTCTGGTCTCCTGCAGAGCCATGACGAAGAAGCTCAGGAAGCGCAGGTGGGTCTTGAAGTCCTGAGCGATCTCCCTCACCAGGCGCTGGACGGGCAGCTTACGGTTATGCAGTTGATCTAGTCATTCCGCTCCACAATGAACCAGCAGTCAGGACTGTTGTCTACCACTGACCAGGCAGGCTGAGCGTGCCTCCTCATGAGCGATCATGGAGCGCCCTGTCGGACACTAGTGTTGCCCGGTTAACAGGAGTCTTGGCTGCTGCTTTACCCATGTGCCAGTGATGTCCTTTTGCGGCACCATAGGTCCCCCTCTCCCTGTGTTCTCCATGCTGAATTATCCATTAGACCTATGCAATCACAGCAACTTTATGGTATATATTTTGACTGAGCGACTCCATACTCGGGGATAGCACACAAAATCTTTGTTTGCGAAGCGCTGTGGTGACTGACAGGTTGTGATGCTCTGTGTGTTATCCAATCAGCGTGGTTGTGATGCCACGTATTGTCTAATCAGCATGGCCGGGATGCGGCGTATTATCCAATGAGCACGGAGTCAATCTGAAACTCCACCCACACTTCTTGAAGCCAGGGGATGAAGACACAGAACGGTCATAGAGTGTGACTAAACTTTTACTGATAAAAATTACATATTTTGACTGAGCAACTTCATATTTGGGGATGCACACCCTTGTAACCTCAGGAAAGCACGTTTAACATCTTAGGCCAGTCTGATGAATGGTTTGAGAGATATACGACGAATACACACACAGACACACAGAGATTTCTTGCATTTATAGATAGATGTTCTTTGTCTAATATGATAATTTGTTTGATGATCTGCAACACTGTGTGAGAAAAATGCAAAAATACTGTATAAGAAATCAGGAAGGGGCAAATACTTTTTCACAGCACTGAGTAGGATGGGACAATGCTGGCTCTTTGCATTTGTCAGCGGTAAATTTTTTTATTTTTTTTTTGATTTTGTATACTTTATTGATCCCCAGAGGGGAAATTGATGGCATCCACCTGGATGGATGAAGCAGCCACAGTACGGCGCTATCCCTTCACCATTCACACACACATTCACACCTAGGGCCACTTTAGAGTCTCCAATTAACCTAACCTGCATGTTTTTGGCCTGTGGGAGGAAACTGGAAGAACTCCCGGAGTAAACCCATGCAGATACGGGGAGGACATGCAAACTCCACACAGATCACTGTTGGTCAGGGGCTGGGATCGAACCAGGAATCCCATGGCCAAGGGTGAGTTACTGCGCTGCTGCAGTGCTAACCACTGCACCACCGCACCGCCCTATCCAATGTGGAATGAATAAAAGGATTATCAATTTTAAACATAGCCATATTTTCATATAAAGAGATCAGTGCATGGACGAGTTAACCCTGAGGAACAACAAAACTCAGTTTTTGTCTGCTTAAAACAGTTCTTTAAATCCTTGCCTCAAGTGAGAGTGGATAAGCCTAATATGGTTATCTCAGGCACATAGTTCTCATGCTAATTAGTATAACTTGTATATAGTATATCAGGGCTATTCAATTACAAAATCAGTTGGGTCACAATTTGAAATTAAGCCATGTAACTGGGCCACACATGTTCAGCGATCTGCTGCAATATGATAAATTTCAAACCAACACACATCAATATGACGAAAAATATGCACTTTTTATTCACTGTCTTGGTTTCAAATGTGCGCTTGGCACATGACAAAGGCACATCAAAAGTGCATAAAAACACAATAACAGTGCTGGGGTTGAGCAGAATTTGGGCAGAGTGGTTAGCACTGCAGCAGCACAGCAACTCACCCTTGGCCGAGGAATCCTGGGTTCGATCCCAGCCCCTGACCAACAGTGATCTGTGTGGAGTCTGCATGTTCTCCCCGTGTCTGCGTGGGTTTACTCCGGAATTTCTCTGGTTTCCTCCCACATGCCAAAAACATGCAAGTTGGGTTAACTGGAGACTCTGAAGTGGCCCCAGGTGTGAATGTGTGTGTGAATGGTGAAAGGACTGGGCGCTGCAACCAGTGGCTGCCTGATCCACTCATGTGGATGCCCTGTAACTTCCCCATTGTAGGACTAATAAAAGAATCTAAATCTAAAAAAAAATAAAAAAAAATACCTGAAGTAGTAGAAATATTTTTCCTTTTGAACAATTAAATAAATAGAATGAAAAAAATAAAATTCCGTAAATAACCATTTTGGTCACATCTTACTCACGCATATCTCAAAGTGCATAAAAACTCAATGTGCACTGTTAGTAGCATTAACATTTGTTTCCCTTTTTACATAAAATATACCACATCCTGGTCATAACTGACTTTGGTACATCACAAGGTGCATTTAGCTGAATAAAAAATTAACTGTCAAATACTTCAGTGCACAAACCCCCCAAGAAAAGATTGATAACATTAACAAACATTGCACATCCACTACTGTCATTTGTTTTGTTTAAATTCACCACATGTGCGAGTAGGAACCTCTTTTTATAACTACACATTCCATTACACACACTTATCAGTCCAGGCAGGGTTAAACCAACGATTTTCATCATCACTTTTCTGCTTCAGAGTTGACAATGACATGTTTTAAAGTGCTGATGACACGTTTTTGACATTTTTTAGCACATTGTGTAAACCCAAAAGTCATTGTCTATGAACAGCACCTGCATAAACTAGTTATCAAAAAACCGCAGCAGCTGACTGGACTGTGGTGCCACCCACCAAATTAAGGGCGGCACCCCAATGACGTAATCGACAGAACAGACTCCGGTGTTGTTAACTAGAATGACAGCAGCTTTGTAGCTCACAGTTTCTCTGGTTTCTTGTTTTAATTTTACGGCTATGCCTTCACGTTGTGTCGCAGGCTTAGATAAACAGCAGACCATGAAAGACCACATCACACACTTCAGCTCCAACTGTCATAAGCCTCCTCGTGCGCTTTTAGGCAGGAGGAGTGCACGAGGATGGGAAGGATTAATGGATTTACGCACAGCTTTGACCTACTTTCTGTGATCCCATGCTGACATCTCACTGGTCCGGCCATGTCCCCTCTCTCATAATCACCAGCTGATTCAAACCGCCACTGATCATCTTTCCTGGTCCTCGCCCAGGTGCTTCTCATCACACCATCACCAGCAGTGCATGTACATATTAGCGGCCGTTTGCCAGTCACACACTGCTGGTCCATAGTATTGTCATCTGTGCTGTTAGTCTACCAGTATTTTCAGCACTCTCACGATGTTAGTCATTCCATGTTCGCCGTGGTTCTCGTGCGTCCTTGAAGTGATGTCGGCTCTGGGGCGCACCTGTGGCTAACACGTCTCCTCTCATTCGTTCTCTGGACGATGCCGGCCCCCGAACGCCATCAGTAAGTGTGTTTGTGTTTTTTGTACGTCTTCACTTTATTGGGAATTGTCTGACGTTCTATATTAAATGTGC
This sequence comes from Pholidichthys leucotaenia, assembly GCA_020510985.1. Classification (NCBI taxonomy): domain Eukaryota; kingdom Metazoa; phylum Chordata; class Actinopteri; order Cichliformes; family Pholidichthyidae; genus Pholidichthys; species Pholidichthys leucotaenia. The sequence goes on along the minus strand of CM035850.1, from coordinate 94,405,020 downwards.
TGTGGTGAACCCTGCACGTAAATCCTAGTTATTTCATGGAGAGGGATCTCCGTGCCCTGTGTAAGAGCGCACAGAGAGGGAGGATTTACACGTAAATAACGAGGATTTACACGAGGATTTATGTGCAGGATTCACCACAGCACATGTATTGAACATAAAGACTGATCCCAAAAGGTGAAGACTTACAAAAATACACAGAAACACAAAGAGTAGGCGTTCGGGGCCGACATCACCCAGCGAACATGGAGAGGAGACGTGTTAACCACGGCTGTGTCCCAGAGGTGACATCGCTACAAGGGGCGCAACAGAACCACGGCTGTGTGGAGTGGCTAACACGTCGTGATAGTGTTGGCAATATTGGCTGGCTGACAACACAGCAGATGATGCACACAAAACATGAACAGCTGACTGTCACTGAGTCTGACTCGCTAGGCACAATGCCCGCTTGGCACAGCTCAAACCTACACTACCGTTCAAAAGTTTGGGGTCACCCAGACAATTATTTTGTGTTTTCCATGAAAAGTCACACTTATTTACCACCATGAGTTGTAAAATGAATAGAAAATATAGTCAAGACATTGACAAGGTTAGAAATAATAATTTTTTTCCTTCAAACTTTGCTTTCGTCAAAGAATCCTCCATTTGCAGCAATTACAGCATTGCAGACCTAACATGATTGCACAAGGGTTTTCTAATCATCCATTAGCCTTCTGATGCAATGAGCAAACACACTGTACCATTAGAACACTGGAGTGATAGTTGCTGGAAATGGGCCTCTATACACCTATGTAGATATTGCACCAAAAACCAGACATTTGCAGCTAGAATAGTCATTTACCACATTAGCAATGTATAGAGTGTATTTCTGATTAGTTTAAAGTTATCTTCATTGAAAAAAGTGCTTTTCTTTCAAAAATAAGGAAATTTTTAAGTGACCCCAAACTTTTGAACGGTAGTGTATACGGTCTGATGCCCCCAGATTCTTCATTGTCAACCCATTCTTTGGAACTATAATGATCTGAAGATTGGACAACACAAACCAATTCCAGACTACATGTGCTGGAACCATCGTCGATGTTTTCTACCGCTTCCATCCTGTGTGTACAAACGGCAGCCAAGCGCTGTGTTCCGTCGATGACGTTACAACATGGCCAGGGCGTTTTCCAGCCACTGACGCAATGGGTGACGTGGCACTCATGAAAATGTCGGATATTCGCGTGAAAAAAAGCCCGTTTGACTTAGAACTGCAGAGACCAACCTATTTCATCATACTGTATTATGTGTTGAAAAATTAGAGGAAGTCAAAAACGTGTCATCAGCACTTTAAGGTGCCTTCACATCAAATGCGAACAGGTGAATTTTTCGTGCAGCGCGTTTACATTATGTAAACACGCGAACAGACATGAATTCACCATCTGAGTGAGTTGTAGACAGGCAAAGTTGCCTTTGTAACTTCTGCAGGTGTGTTCAACCTGCTGCTGAAATCCCCAAAATAACGTCATGCTTAGATTTACATTATCCGACAGGGTGCTCACCTGAAAAAGTGGTCCCTATCTCCAAAACTTCACAAGATGATAGACGTTTACATTGCTAGCCTTGTTAGCATGTCCGTGGCAGGAGCCCGTGGGTAAATAACGATGACATCCTGATTCAGCTGAAGAGCTCCCAGTCCTCCTTTCTCCAGGAGAGTGAGTCTCATTTTCAAACTAGTTCACTCTCCAATGCTGATACTTTTACTCCAATGACGGCAGAATTTCAAAGCTAGCGCTATCCCTCGGACACAAATGCACGATTTTGCGTGTGCTTGCCTCCTTCCATTGACTTTGTATGAATTCATACTGCCCATTTGCGTTTGGTGTAGGCTTGGTATCTTGCTACTAGCACCTACTAGCGCCACTAGCCACAGTCATTAATAATAAAGCTCACACATAAAAACAAATGCGCTGCATTGTGGTTTGACGGTTGCTAGGCAGGGTACACCCTGGACAGATCGCCAGTCCATCGCAGGGCCAACTCAGAGAGACAGACAACCATTCACTCTCACAGTCATACCTAAGGACAATTTAGAATCCCCAGTTTGATGCCAATTAACTTAACTTGCATATTTTTGGCATGTGGGAGGAAACCGGAGAAATCCCATGCAGACACGGGGAGACACGCAGTGCTAACCACTGCGCCACCGCGGTGCCCAAAAAGTAAACATCAAATAAGTTAAATATTTCCTGAGCCAGAGGAGAAAAGGAGAATAGCAAAAAACAAAACAAAAAAAACCCCCCACAACATTAAAAAAATGTCTGAAAATGAGAAAATTATCCATGGCTGTCATCTACAGATATAAATTAACTGATTTAAATCAATGAAAATTTAAGTGTTGACCTGCAGTCTGAAGATGCCATTCTGGCCTGATTTAACCTGTTTCTTTCTTAGTAAAAATATCTAAGACTGGTTATGATCTGAAAATCAAAGACACAAAAGGTAATGTAATAAAATACATCTGATGAGTTTAACTTTATTTATTATCACTACTTGACTAATTAAATGGGCAGCACGGTGGTGGAGTGGTTAGCACTGCGGCAGCACAGCAACTCACCCTTGGCCGGGGGATCCTGGGTTCGATCCCAGCCCCCGACCACAGTGATCTGTGTGGAAGTTTGCATGTTCTCCCCATGTCTGCGTGGGTTTACTCCGGGATTTCTCCGGTTGATGATGATGAGAGATGGCTTCTTCTTTTAAGAGACAACTTGCTCCTCTGACCCATTTTATTTATTTATTTTGCATGTATGTGTCACCATCACACACTTTTGCAGATTTAATAACATTTTTTCACAAAACTAAGAAACTCAGCAGTAATTTAAACCAAAGAAACAGATGGTCTGCTACATGTTTCCAGTTAGCACAACTTAGCATCGTCATTTAACATTTTATAATTAGACATGGTGTTAACGTTACTTACCTCCTATTAAAATGAGGTTAGCCAACTATCCTCTCTGATGCAGCACAATGAAAAACAGTCCCACATCCCTGGTAAGCAGGAGTAGCAGCTATCTGAACCAGTAGTTTTGGAGTTAGCATTAGCAACCACCAGACTGAAGCCTTGCCACCCACTACACTTGTTCCGCTGTGCACAGTTGCACACTGCGGGGGAGAGACAGGGCGCTGACATGTAGTGGTGAGGTAGGAGTTTTATTGAATAAACGGGAGTATTTGCATTTTAAATACGATATAAACGATAAGAGTATTCTATGAAATGATTTTTATATCGTCATTCGATACATATCATCATATCGCACAGCCCTAGTAGTAATTAATGGATTTCTGCAATTCTGTGAAACGTGCTGGCCTTTGCTTCTCTGGCTTGACCACAGACTGAGCCTGGGCCACTCAAAGGTTGGTTCTGGGCCGCATGTGGCCTGCGGGCCACTAATTGAATAGGTCTGACATACATCTTGGTCACTCTCTGCTGCTAGCTAGAGTGAAACAACAATAGAATAGGCTTTATTGCCATACAGTTGTACAGTACAACGAAATTGTGGGTGCTCCACCAGGCTACTGCGCAATAAAGTAAGAGAGAAGGATTAGATAAAAACACAGTTACAGAACACATGATTAAACACACAACTGAAATAAAAATAACCCACAATTCTGGAAATATACACAGGTAGTGGCTTCACAGATGGAACTATGTACATAAGAGTGCAGAGTGCGGAACACACAACAGAGTAAAATGGCCCAAGGATTATGGAAAATATACACAGTAGTGGTTTCAACGGAGGACGGGTCAATTTACATGAAAGTGCAGAGTGCAAAGACAGGTGTGTTATTGTGATAATTAAAAAGGTCCTCAATTATGTGCATGTGAGCGTTCAGAAGGAGGGGGGTGGGGCCCCTGACTCTGACTGCAGTTCAGATGGCCCAGGGGAAGAAACTGTTTGTCAGTCTGGAGGTGTGGGACCTCATTGTTTCCTCTGGCTTAAAGGCCTTGGCGCAGTGGTAACATATTTTTCGGTGGGGGGGGGGGGGGGGGCAGAAAACACATGTATGAATATATTAATTTTATACCATTCATTTCTTTTTTTAATTTTGCACAGTAACTTTGGATATAACAATAATAATGCATCAGATTTATATAGCGCTTTATCATAGACACTCAAAGACGCTTTTTACAGATACAGTATTCATTCACTCCAGACAGACAATGGTAGTGGCAAGCTACTACTGTAGCCACAGCTGCCCTGCGGCAGGCTGATGGAAATGTGGCTGCCAATCCAGGCCAACAGCCTTTTTTATTCTCCCAGCGGCAGTGACAAAAAGAAACAGCTAAAAACGCTAGCTCTCTCTTCACTCTAAACTGAGGTCCTTCAGCGGCTGCCTAGAGAGGTGTCTGATGAGAAAGCCTGAGAGCACAAGTATAATTGCCTAAGCAGATCATTCTGTACATGAACATATATTGTGGTGAATTATGTCTTTAGAGTCCGCTACAGTTCCCTATTATGTACCTGGCAGGTTAAAAGACGACCGAAATTCACGAAGTCAGACTTTTATCCGTCAGCAGCCTTCAGACAAACTAAACGTGCCAACATTTGATTTCAAAATAAGGGAGGTTTTTCCTGCTGTCTGGGTGGTGAGGAGATTTCTAAAAAACAAAAAACAAAAAAAAACTATAAAGAAATATTAAAACAGAAATAATTGCATCCTTGGTTATTTAAGTTAATTTATTTCATTAAATACAATTTACCCTGCCTGAGGTGTACCCTGCCTCCCACCCAAAGAGCTGGGATAGGCTCCAGCCCCCCCACGACCCAAAAAGGATTAAGCAGAAGAAGATGAATGAATGAATGAATGAATGAAAACACAATTTTATTAATTTTTTTGTAATCAGAGTTAAATTATTGTTCTGTTCTGACTGCAAAATTATGGTCAAAAATGCAAATTGTTAAAAGGAAAAAGTTAAAAAAATTACCACAGTCTGTTTCAAATTTATCTAAAAAACAGTAATTTTAATTTAAAAAACAGACAAATTAGTCATAAAATAATCCACAAATTTATAATAAAAGTTTCAAATGTACAAGAAAAGTCAATTTTACAAGAGGAAATTACAAATTTGAGGAACATGGTTTCAACTTTAGATAGATATACAGAGAAAAGTAGAAAACCTAAGAAAATTATTATAAATTTTTGGAGAAAAAACCTCAACCTTTCAAGACTGAGAGTCATTACTCAAGTTTTAAGTGGGTGCTCTTTGTACCCTTAAACGAGAAATTTTTGGTTGTCTACTTTTAATTATTAATTTCAAAGCACTGATTTTACATGAGTAGAATTTCTGGTTACTATACCCACCTGATCATATAATTTAAGTATGCATGAGTACATTACTATTATGAAGGTTTCTTTCCTTTCCCTACGCTCTCAATGGAAAAAAAAGAAACACTAGAATAAAAATACAAAAAAATACACATATTTTTTGTCATTTATGTAAACCATGACAAAAAAATCCTGCAGGACAAAACATGACACTTGATATTTTCTAACCTGTTTGTATACCACCATCGACAGAGAGAGAACCTGAATTAGACAGAGCTCAGAGAGGGCAAGATGAGACAGAAGAGAGGAGCCAAGGACAGGAAAGTGCTCAGGCAGAGGAAGGAGAGAGGGATAACACCACTAAAAAGTCTAAACACAGGATGTCTGGGTGGGACCCCAACTGGCCCAATATTCAAGCCTCGGTTGTACAATACTTCAAATGGTAAGTTCCACATTCAATTAAATTCAACTTTACTTATATAGCGCCATTTCACAACAACAGTGTGAAATGGCTCTATAGCGCTATAGCGCCATTTATAGCGCTATAAATGGCGCTATAGCTATAGTGCTAGCGCTATAGCGCTATAGCACTATCAACTGTAGGGGGAACCCCCACAGTTGCAGAAAGACCCAGCAATCAGGCGATCCCCAGTGAGCAAGCACTTGGCGACGGTGGAGAGGAAAAACTCCCTTTTAACAGGAAGAAACCTCCAGCAGAACCAGCTCAGGGAGGGGCAGTCATCTGCTGCGACTGGCTGGGGGGGTGAGGGGATAGAGAAGATGAAAAGAACAGACATGTAGAGAGCAAACAGCACGATGGGGACTCAATCTATGGGAGAGAACAAACTAATGTTAATGACTCAGCAAAAAAAATATTTCATTGAGAGTGAGGAATGGAGTGAGGCTCAGTGCATTACTGGAGGTCCCCCGCTGACTAAACCTATTAGCAGCATAACTAAGGGAGGGTTCAGAAACACATGATCCCTCCCTAATTGTAGGCTATATCAAAAAGGTAGGTTTTAGCCCTATTCATAAAAACAGAGATCGAGTCCTGACTCTCCCGAATCCAGATTGGCAGCTGGTTTCACAGGAGAGGAGCTTGATAACTGAAGGCTCTGCCTCCCATTGTACTTTTGGAGATTCTAGGTATTACAAGTAATCCTGCATTTTGGGAGCATAGTGCTCTGTTAGGATAATACGGTAGTATCAGATCTTTTAAATAAAAAGGAGCCTGATTGTTAAGAGCTTTGTAAGTAAGAAGAAGGATTTTAAACTTAATTCTAAACTCTATGGGAAGCCAATGAAGGGAGGCCAGAAGCGGAGAGATATGATCTCTCTTTCTAGTACCTGTTAAAACTCTTGCTGCAACATTTTGGATCAGCTGAAGACTTTTTAAAGATGTTTTAGGACAGCCTGATAATAAAGAATTACAATAATCTAATCTCGAGCTAACAAAAGCGTGGATCAGTTTCTCAGCATCACTCTGAGACAAGATGCTCCTAATCTTGGCAATATTACGCAAATGATCTTGATCAAAAATAATTCCAAGGTTTCCTCACAGAGCTATTAAGAGAAAGAGTAACCGCATCCAAACTGAAAGTTTGATTTGAAAGGTATTTCTAAGGTTTTTTGGACCAACAAGAATGACTTCAGTCTTATCTGAATTTAATAGCAGGAAATTACAAGTCATCCAAGCTTTGATTTCCTTAAGACAGGCTTCTAACTTGGCTAATGATTACTATCATCTGGCTTCATTGACAGGTATAATTGTGTGGTCATCTGCATAACAATGAAAATGTATACAGTGCTTTCTAATAATGTTGCCTAACGGAAGCATATATAAACTAAAAAGAGTAGGGCCTAGCACAGATCCCTGTGAGAACTCCATGACTAAGCTTTGAGTTTGAAAGAAAACTCATTATTTACATGAACAAACTGGAACCTATCAGATAAATAAGATCTAAACCACTGCAACGAAGTTCCATTAAGTCCAACATAGTGTTCTAATCTATCAAGTAGAATATTATGATCGATAGTATCAAAAGCTGCACTATGATCTAAAAGGACAAGTACAGAAACCAGTCCATTATTAGATGCGATGAGGAGGTCGTTTAGTGACCTTCGCTAAGGCTGTTTCAGTACTATGATGGATTCTAAACCCAGATTGAAACTCTTCAAGTAAACCATTTCCCTGCAGGTGGTCAAATAATTGCGTAGCAACAACTCTTTCTAAGGTTTTTGAAAATGAAAGGGAGATTAGAGATTGGTCTATAGTTAGCTAAAAGCTCCTGGATCTAGCGTTGGCTTTTTGAGTAAGGGTTTAATTACAGCCGTTTTAAAAGCCTGCGGTACATGGCCTAAAGTTAATGAAGAAATGATTATATGAAGAATAAAGCAACCATAAATAGGAAGACTTCTTAAATAACCTGGTAGGAATAGGGTCTAAAAGACAAGTGAAGGTTTGGATGAGGAAACTATTTTGTCTAACTCACAAAAGGTTGATTGGAGTAAACTCATCAAGACAGACATCAATTGAAGGAGTTTGTAGTAGTTACAGTATTTAAGTTAACTGTGGGAAGAATCTGATTGATTTTATCTCTGATGGATGAAATTTTATTATTGAAAAAAGTTCACAAAGTCCTGACTAGTAAGCTCTAAGGGAATGCTAGGATTGACAGAGTCCTGACTCTTTGTCAACCTGCTACAGTGCTGAAAAGAAAGTCCTGACATATGATATATGTCAGGACAATATATGGCAGAACAATTTTGCATTTGCATATTTTGCATATGGCAGGACAATTTTGCATTTTGCAACGTTGCATATATTGTCAGGACCAATATATGCAACGTTACTGTTGTAAAATTTTAAAAAGAAATAAATAGTATAAAATTAACATATTCCAGTTATAATAGTGTCACCCCCCCCAGGAAAAATACGTTGCCACTGTGCCAAGGTCTTTAAGCCAGAGGAAACACTGCCACGTCTCTTAGCTAAGCGACTCTTCCATTACTGCTTCCATTTCCATCAGATTAAAACCATGATAAATGCCTCTAGTGCTTACATACTCTTCTGAATTTTTTCCGCATTTTAAAGTACTTTAACAAACTCATGTTTCTGTCAAGACAGTTGTGCTTAGCGAGACACTGCCTGCTGATTGGAAACTTGCGTGGGCGGGGGCGTGGCCACACGTTGTTTTTCGTATGCACGCTTGCGGAAAGTCATTGTTTCATATATTTTCTTAATAAATTCCATATCTCCTTGGCATGGCGGTAAAATTTCTGGTGAGGCGGACCGCCACCGAGAAATGTTACCAGAGGAAACCCTGGGTGACCTGATGGATCTGAACTGTCATCCAGATGGGAGCAGGTGGAACAGGTGATGGGCGGGGTATAAGGGGTCTCCTGTGATGACGATCTTTCTGAGACAGGAGGATCTGGTGATGTCCTCCAGGGAGGGCAGAGGACTGCCGATGATATTTTGGGCAGTGTTGATGACCCTCTGCACAGCCTTCTTGTTTTTGGCCGTGGAGCCGGCATACCACCCACCCAGACAGTAGGTGAGCACGCTCTCCACTGTGCAGCAGTAGAAGGCCAGCAGCAGCTTCTGGTCCAGGTTGTTCTTCCTCAGCACAAGGAAGAAGAGCAGCTGCTGCTGGGCTTTCTTCACCAGGGCTTTGGTGTTGACAGCCCAGGAGAGGTCGGAGGAGATGTGGGTGCCCAGGAACTTGAAGGTGGGACAGGTTTCCACACGGTCGACATCTGTGAGGAGGGGGGATGGTCCTGTCCTTTCTGAAGTCCAGTATGAGTTTCTTCGGTTTTTTGGACGTTCAGTTTCAGCTTGTTTGCTTGGCACCACAGCAGCAGATTCTCTACCTCTGCCCTGTATGCCTCCTCATTGTCATCAGTGAGGAGCCCAACCAAGGTGGTGCCGTCCATGTACTTCACGATGACGGTGGTTGGGTGGGTTGAAATACAGTCAAATGTATACAGGGAGTACAGTAGAGGGCTTAGCACACAGCCCTGGGGAGAGGCCAGTGCTGAGAGAGTGTGGAGGAGTGGTGGAGGCTGAGTCTGACTGTAGGCGGTTGGTGAGAAAGTTTTTTTTTTTTTTATCCAGGAGCAGGTGGGGAAAGGCGGGGATCTGGAAGAGGTGCAGTTTATTGATCAGGATGTCCGGGATGATGGTGTTGAAAGCTGAGCTGTAGTCCACAAAGAGCATCCTCACGTAGCTCCTTGGGTTCTCCAGGTGGCTCAGTGCTCTGTGGAGTGTGGTGGCAATGGCATCTTCCGTAGACCGGTTTCTCCCTGTAGGCGAACTAATGGGGGTCGAAGGAGGAGGGAAGACAGTCCCTGATGTGCTGCAAAGACCAGTCGCTCAAAACACTTCATACTCAGACGTGAGTGCCATGAGTCTGTAGTCGTTCTGGATGTCAATCGCGGACTTTTTGGGGATGGGGATGATGGTGGAGGCTTGAGGCAGGAGTAGCCAGTGGTGTGCACCAGGGAGAGGTTGAACAGCTTGGTGAGGATATCTTTAATTGTTTGGTTGGTTGGTTGGTGGGTTGGGGGGGGACCTTCTTCTGAGGAGGATGTAGGTAGGTATTAGAAGCAGGACAGATAGTCTGAATGTCCAAGGTGAGGGAGGGGTGTTGGCTCTGAAGGCATGCTTAATGTTGCTGTGAACATGATCTAGTGTTCTTTCCTCTCTTATGGGACACATAACATGTTGGTGGAATTTGGGGAGTACAGTCTTTAAGCATGCATTGTTAAAATCCCCTGTAATAATATGGACTGCATTGGAGCAATGTGCTGGAGGTGGCTGAGTGCTAAGCTAACGCCTAGCATCTGGAGGAACGTAAACAGCTGTTATAATTACTGTGGTTCCCTCGCAGGGTAGATACACAGAAAGGACATGGCCTCTCAATCTGGTGAACCATGGCTTTGAATTATTCTGCTGTTATTACACCAAGTCTGAAGCACATAAACACAGAGCCCACCACCTCTGCCCTTACCAGAATCGACGTTGCGGTCAAAGCAGAGTGTAGTTTGGCCGGGTAATTCCACAGTGGCGTCTGGGATAAATGGTAAATGGTGTTCACTTATA